>CM061539.1:179845968-180350968 GCA_030864215.1 Capsicum pubescens | reverse complement strand
TTGATGGACTCTTGTACTATGTCCGTTTTGTAATGTGGATATTCATACTTACATGTTTGTCATCTGGACCCTTGAACCCATTAAAAAGCAACATTTTAAATACTTTTTCACATATGTGGCATTAAGTCGATGATGTGGCAAAACGCGTGTAAACACGCATTTTTTAAGCGCGTGATTAAATTTAAAAAATATTTATAACATTTAAAAAATTTAAAAAATAGTAAATTAAAAAGAAAAACATCTATTATAAGTTGTGGCTCTCCTATTTCTCCGTTCCAGCAACGCCGCCACCCTCCCTGCCCCCCGCCGTCCACCACCACCTTCCCCCACCCCCCACGCCGTCCACCACCTTCCCCCACCCTCCCACGCATATGGACGATGGTGGACGATGCCGGAGATGGCGGAAATCCTGTCAAATAAGATCCCAAAAGATGAAATCAAGCTTGGAGATCACATCTATTCTTGGAGAAATGCTTATCTCTACGCTCATCATGGTCATTCCTCCTTTTTTTCGTTTAATTTTTTGTATTTATGTTTGTATCTATGTCTATATAAGTGGGTGGAATTTTAATTTAATTTTGATTTTTTGGTCCTTTTAATATAGATTTGTTAGGGAAGTTGAGTGTAATAGAAAGATTTTGTTTCTTCTAATGATTTTAGGAAATGTGATTTTGGATTGAATGTTGATTGAATGATATCGCTGTCGGTGCCGTCTGAGCTTCAGCGGCGATGTCGATGAAAAACCCCATGCTTACAAGCTACTGCTCAGGTTGGTGGTGATGAAAAATCATTTTTTTAATACCATTTCTACCATTTTTAAGAGTTTCTTGTAAAAGGGTGTCCAAAAAATCTATTTTATCTATCATTTTAAAAAAAAAATTTGAAAAGGTGCTGAAAAAATATGATTTATCTGTCATTTTTTTGTGTGAGAAATGGTGGTGAAGATGATGAAATGGCCGGCGACCATGGCCACCTCTTATTTCCAAGAAATTTGAGGTGAAGATTTTAGTAGGCAAACTTAAAAATTTGGTGAATGAGGTGGTAGCTTCTGGTGATGGTGTTGCAGTGGAGATTAGGTGGAAAGGGCCACCAAAAATAGTATTGAGTTCATTTAGGAAAACAGTAAGAGGAACTGTATTAGAGAAGAATTGGTGAAAAATGGACCAAATGGTGTTGTTTTGGTTGAGTGGGATGAAGAATTTCAGAATTTGTGTAGTTTGTCTGGTTATAATGACAATGTGTTTCATCCATGGGAGATTGCCTTCATGACAGAGTTTGGGGTTCATTGAATTTGTATTTGTTAACTTGTAATTGAAAATTTAAGTCAAATAAAAAAAATATTTAAGCTGTTTGAAATAAATTTTATACCCAATTTGTGATACGGGTCAAAGAGGCATCTTAGCACTCGAGAACGTAATGAAAGTCAAGACCTGAAGACCCGAGCTTGTGGGGCTGCCCGTCCAAGGGAACAAGTTTTGAAGTGTGAAGGAAGCCTCATACACTCCAAAATCGTCCAAGAAGCACACTCCAAGGTCGCCCCTTTGTAAGGGCTCATTAAGGGTCTTTTAGTCTTTTTGTAATAAGTTAACCTAGCTTATAAATAGAACCTTATTAGGTCATTTCTCTTAAACTTTGATGATATTTTGAGAGCTCTAGAGAGAGAGTCTTGCAAGGTGGATCCCTTGTAAACAAGTGTGGTTATCACTTATGTTGGTGCTAGTTTTGAAACGTTGGTTGCTTGGGAATCCCGTTCCCTTGAGGTCATCGTAGAGCTTGGTGTTACTTGTATGAATTCTTGGATCTTTATGTTTAATATACACTTAGGTTCATAGTATTTGTACATTTGTATGTCAAGTTACCTATCTATCTATCTATTTCATTGTTGTTGTTGTTCATTCTAAGGCTTGGTGTCCCAAAACTGAGACTTTGTGTTCTTCCTATTCTTGTGCTTGTGTTGTTAATCTAGTTTGTTGGCTCGCTGATTTCAGGGGTGTTGAACACCTTAATATCTTATTGCTATTGTGTTTTCGTTGTTGTTGTAGTGAATCCGAGAGTGATCACCAAAGGAGTCCCCGATTCTTCCAACTTGTGGACTGTTTTGATGTTTGTTTTGTGTCTCCTTTGTCGATCTTGTATCAATTTGTAAGTAAGTTAAAAATGAAGGTTGTTAAAATAAAGGTTTACAAAGAAAAAAAGAAGGAGAAGAGAGAGTAGAAGAAGAAGAAGAAGAAGAAGAAGAAGAAGAAGAAGAAGGAGGAGGAGGAGGAGAAAAAGGAGAAGAAGAAGAAGAAGAAGGAGAAGGAGAAGGAGAAAGAGAAAGAGAAGAAGGAGAAGGAGAAAAAGAAGAAGAAGAAGAAGAAGAAGAAGAAGGAGAGGGACAAGGAGGAGAAACAGAAGTAGAAGGAGGAGAAGAAGGAGGAGGAGAAGAAGAAGAAGGGGAGGAGGAGAAGAAGAAGAAGAAGAAGGAGAAGGAGGAGGAGGAGAAGGAGAAAGAAGAAGAAGAAGAGGAAGAAGAAGGGGAAGAGAGAGGTGTTTTTTTTTAAATTTATTTATTTTAATATTTAATAATTTTTATATATATAAAAATAACGTGGAAGATGGCATGACAGCTGACGTGGGGTGAGTGTAACCACTAAAAAAGTGTTTAAAATGTAGTTTTTCTCTCGAATAATAAATCTCAAAATATTGTATCGGAACCAAAATTTCATTTAACGAATCGAATCAAATTTCGAAATAACTGTATCGAATAATGTACTACTATCAAATATCTATATATGTTCAGTTATATATCATCAATTTCTGAATTATGGAAATGCGGATTATTATATTTTAAAAACAGAAACTGGAATAACATCAAACGCCCACTAATTATTTGTCAATAAGAAGGTGTGGAGATAAGATATTGTAGGTGGCTGAAAATAGATCCACGTAGCGATGATAAGAAGCCTGTCTCACTATACATTAAAACCCGCCTTGTCACTCTACTAAATCCCCCATCAGCATGAATCATTTCTCATTAAGCCAAGAGGACTGCCAAATGGCATAAGATTGTTGTATATACCTGGTGGCCGGCACACTTACATACGAAAAGTTTGATGCATTAAAGTTATCGTTATATATAAAATTTAAAAAAAAATTATAATATATTATATATAATTTTATTTTATATTTTTATTAAAAATTATTTTCACAACTTTAACGGGTATAGTTGAAAGGCACCCTCTCCCCTTTTTTATTTTTTAATTTCTATAAATAAAAGCACAATCTCTCACTTTCTCCCCCTCTGATGAACTTGTCTTTCTTCTAAGAAAAGAAAGCTGAAGATGCCACCTGCACGTGGGTCTACTTTCAGAAGCAGCCATGATGACATGAATTCCTTCGAGGTGTTTCTAGAAGATTGGATGATTCGGCAAGAGCAAATTCTAGAAGAACTACTCCTCGTAGCACAGGACATGGCTTCTAATATTGTAGAATCCCAAGAGGTGAACAGTACTGGTGTTATGAGAGACCTCATATCTCGAGTTCTAGCTCATTATCAAGAATACTATGAAGAAAAATCAAGAACGACTCATAGGAATGTTTTCCAGGCCTTCTCACCTCCATGGTTCACTCAACTCGAGAGGACTTTCCTCTGGATCGCTGGCTTCAAACCTGGCTTAGCTTTCACTCTGGTAATCTATTTCATCTAAAACCTTAAGATACTTATATAAATAGTGTAATTTTTTGATGAATTAAGAGGCTTGCATGGTTATAAAAAAAAAAAAGTACTACTTACGTTGCGTATGAGTATTAATATAGGAGTACTTGTTTATTATTTTCAACAGGTAACCGAATCTGTAAACGATTTGAGTGAAAATCAAGTCCAGATGATGAACCTTGTGAGAGAGGAGACAAAGGTTGAAGAAAAGCGTCTGATGGAAGAGCTGGCGAAAATTCAAGAGAGTGTAACTGGTTTCCAGTTTGTGGGAGTAGCAGGGCGAACAGCTAGAGTTCAACTTTTAAACACTGGGAATATAGAGGCAGAGCTGGATGAGCTGATGACAGCCATGGAGATTGTGGTGATGGATGCTGATAGGCTGAGGACAGGAACAGCAAATCGAGTTGTAGGATTACTTAATCCATTGCAAAGTTTGAGGTTTCTGACTGCTGCAGCTCAGCTTCAACTGATGATGAGGAGGCTGGGAAAACAAAAAGAAGCTGAGAGCCAGCAGAATAATAACAACAACAATAATGAAGGTTTAAATGGATGGTAATGAATACTCATGGATTTTGTGGTTTCTAGGTACCAATTGGCAAGGTTTAAGTTACGTTATTTTGCTTTTGAGGATCTAGCTGGGAAGTTGCTCACTCTACTCTTTAAAAATGTCGCTGCACGTTGAGTTGAGATGTTTAAAAATAATTCATTTCTGAAAAATTCAACGTGAGTTCGATCGATCGTATTTTTAAAGGATATATGTGTGCAACGTAGTTTGAAAATTTAATCTCGTGTAATACATGATTACCGAGAAACTTAAATAAACGTTTCTGAATATTTTCCTTTTATGACATGCATGCAACTCCCCCCACTAACACACACACACACACACAAAACCAAACCCCCCACTAATATATGTTCCTACTCATGCGGACGTGTATATGCTAAGAATACCTAATTTAACTTGACACTGATTTTAAGAAAATAAAAAAGATTTTTTATTCTTATAGTTCATAAGGGAACATACGAACTAATCGAACGAAGTTCAACGTCTAATATATATACATAAAAAATAATTTTAATCATGCATAACATAATTTTTTGTCGAAGGGGGTTCGGATGAATCCTTCGCAAAGGGTAGATCCGCTACTGCTTTGTGGTTCTAAATTAAAGTTGTGTCAAATGTAGCAAAATGACCTTCAATCTTGTGATTTTAAGAATGTCACGTGTAAAGTTGAAATTAAAGTATTACCAAAAAAGAAAAGGAATCATTTATTTTGAAACGGACTAAAAAGGGAATTAAGTCATTCTTTTTTAAACGGAGGGAGTATAAAAAAATTGTTCAATATTTTCTTCATTTTAAAATAGTTAGATTTTTTTTTTTTTTGAAAAATATTTATTTAATTTAGTAGTTTCTTTTATAAGATCAAGAAAATTTTATTATATTTTTTTATATTATTTTTAACTAAATTAGGTGTATATATTGAAATTTATATTTTCAAAATACAACTAATGAGGGTAATTCGATAAAATAAATTTCTAGTAAGTATTTTTTATTTTTTTTAAGAGAGTAGCAAGTCAAGAAGAAACAACTATTTTAAGATGAAGAAAGTATTAAAAATAGTTATTTCACTTCACTTATCTAATTTATAAAAATAAGAGAAATTTATCATATGTTCTTCCAATAATGCTTTTGTTATTAAATGACTATATGGCGTATAATACTTAAATTTATATTTTTAAAGTATAAGGCTAATTTAATAAAATAAATTTTACAAAATGCATCACAATACATTGTGCTTTCGTTATATGCAGGGTTCGAAAAAGAATCCGATAATAAGAATTTATCTGTTCGCAACCTTATCTTATATTCTGTAATATTTTTTTCTAAAATTTAAACTCATGATCACGTGACAACAACTTCAACAGTTACTTCAAGGCTTCCCTTCAAAGTTTTTCTAATAAATGTTTTTTGAAGGAAGTGTACTTAAGCCAACATGTGTGAAGTACTTCTTTCATTTGTTTTTACTTATTTTTTTAGTCTCACTTTATGTGTCATTATTTTTTTAATCCGTTCTAAAAAGAATTTTACCTTTTTTTATTTGATAACTATTTAAAGCCACAATTTTATTTTTAGTTTTATTGATTCCATTTACTTAAAAAAAAGAAGAAGATAATAGTACATTTTTTAATAAAGAACAATTTTATAAAGATCACCGATTTTTTCCTAATTTCTTAAACTCCGTGTCCACTCAAATCATATCACATAAAATAAAACGGAAAAAATATTAATTTTTGACATGACACACTCAGTAAAAGAAATAATTGATGTAGTGACATGATATCATTTTTATCTTTATTAATTAATATTTAGTAGTAATAAATATTGAAAAATAAATTTGAGAATAAGAGTAAAACATTTAAAAAATATATTTTTTTATTCATCAAAAATAACAAGTAATAATACAAATAAAATTAAAAGAATAATAATAAATAAATTTTAAAGGAAGAGTATTTTAATAAGCTCAAATATTTAGATAGACTCAAACGTAACATAATCGTATGTCAAACATTTCAACTCCGTGGAATTATATGTTTCAAACACATAAGCGTATATTACATTATATCATGGAGTTTAAATTTTATGTATTGTTAGTGTATGAGTTTTTAATACTATGAGATAATTTTAGTGATATTTAACCTCAATAATTTTTTTTTTTGAAAAAAAAATATCAATAATATACCCCAAAAAGGAATATTCATGGCAAGTAGAATCCTACTAGATTTCAACAAAAATTATTTCCATACCAAATTATTTTCTTTTACAAATTTAATATGATTATGAATATTTTTGTATACTTCATCGATTCAAGTAAACATCAAAGATTGGGACCTTATAAAAATAATTTTTTAAGTAAGTTTCAAAGGTTACAACAAGTTTCTTCTTCTTAGCAGTATGTCATTATATATTTCAAACAAATTCTAAATTCTTTTCTTGTTTACTAGCATAACATATCTATTGATAGTGAGAGCTTATTAGAAGCTTCATTTAGTTGTAATTGGTTCAGATACCAATTGTTTAAACGTTATAGGAAAGATGCAGAACAAACACTTTTAGAAAAATATTGTACCATCAAATTTTATACCTTTTGGCGAATGATAAAATAGTTAATACAACTTTTGATTTAAGAGACGTGAAGCTCAGATTACTACTTATGGTGTAATTGAAAATCTTATAACGAATCAGTATAATAGAGTTATGGTGATAAGAAACGTTGAGAATAAAAAAGATGGAAACAACGGGTTTTAAGTGAAGAGAGGGGGAAAAGGTAAAATCAGTTCTTTAATTTTTTTTAATTTTTTTTTAAAAAGTAATCTGCTATAACAGGTTAAAGTTACCTGGTGTAAAAAACTGATATAATGACGATGCATATGATTTAAACTCTATATCATGTATTAATAACTCCTAAAATATGAGCGCAATGCATGAATCTAATCAAATTTTAATACAATTTGATTGCCACTTTAAACTTTAATGAATTCTAAAATTGAAATTCAGCTTAAATTACGGAGTATTCAAATAAGACTAAAATTCTTTGAACTTCCTGCAGCGTTTTAACTTTTTTAAGATACCACCATTCAAAATAAAGTACACTCGCGGTAAATTAATTTGCGAAACTTGAGATTTTAAGCTCGTTTAAGGGAGGGCAGTGGAGTCCATAAATAAAACCTTTGTATTTTAAAGAAGTTTTGACCAAAATAAGCGATTATTAAAATTAATTTATTAAAAATATAAGCGTACTTGACAGTAGAGATGTACATAGGTCGGGTTGGTTTGACTTTTTATTGTAAAAAAATCAAACCAATCATGTCGATTTATTGAGATTATAAACCAAATCAAACCAACATAAAATCGGATTTTTCGGTTTAGGTTTTAGTCGATTTTTAATTTTTTTTTCTTATAATCTTTAGTTTTTACAACTATATTGTGTTTGAAAATTAGATCAAATATGTTTTCACTAATGTGCTAATAAAAAATCACAATTATGAAAAATTAAGGAGCGGGAAATTTTCTTGAAACTAAAAAGTAATATGAAGAGTGAAAAATTTAGGTTTTAAGTTTATGTTGAATTTTGGATCATTTAATTAGCAATTAATGGACAAATTTTGCAACTCAAAGGCCCAAATCTGAATATATATATATATGTACATCTACTTTTTAAATATTGAAAATTAATAAAACTAATTGAAAAAATATTTAAAAAGTAGATTATAATTAATATTTTATGTATAAAAAGTAAAATTAAACACACACACATACATATATATATATTATGTCAGTTTGATTTGGTTCGTCGATTTGGTTTGACTTGACGGTTTGATTTGTACACCACTACTTAACAGTAAAATATTAGGCTATATTTATTTTTAAAAATAATTGACCAACACCATTAAAGTACAACTTGTTATCGAGAGTAAGTTTTTGACTTAAAGTGTTTCTGTCGGTAACGATACTGCAACTCTGCCATATTAAAATATTTATGCGAAATTTGTCATTAAAATCATTATCATGAGTCACATTTTAAAGCTAAAAACATTACTCTGAGTCACAATTCTATCAAGTCGAATCACAAAATTATGTTAACAATCTACCCAATTTTTAATTTCCTTAAATGTCCTTTGATACTCCCTCCATTTCGTTTTAGTTGGCATTCTTTTTACAATTTTTGTTTTAGTTTAATTGTCTCTTTGATGAAATCAAATGGATTTTATTATGTTCTTCAAATACTATTCTTATGATTAAATAATTAAATAAAATATAAATATTTAAATTTATATTATCAAAGTATAATTAATAAGATTAATTTGCTAAAATAAATCTCTAATAATTTTTATTTTTTTTTAAATATCAAGTCAATAATGATCAACTATTTTAAAACAAAAGGGAAGGGAGTAGCACATAAAGAATATATTCAAGTGAAGGGACCTATTGTCTTTACACTTCTACCACATTCAACTTAACACCAAGATTTCTTCATATAATTCAATCATTTAATTTAAAGGTTCACAGTTTAATACTAAAAGATTAAATAAATTTAAAATATCAGAAATTAAATTTTTGATATGAAAGAAAATCGTGACATTAACCATCTACTACATTCATTAAAACTTAACACTCTCTAAAATTTGATTTACACTTTGTTTGAATGGTGGTTTGCCATGATTTTATAATATACGGTATTGTATGATATGGTATTGTACTATACAGTATAATATAATATAATATAATATTTAAATAGACTGTATCGTTCACTGCTATTTAATAATAATTTTATTATTTGATTTGGCAATATGATACTGCATTGTAATTGATAAATTTACTAAAATGTCATTAATTACTATAAATATTAAATTTATCAATAATTATTAATAAAATAACTTTTTTTCTACTAATTTATTATAAAATATATCACTATATATATTAAGTTGTTAAATTCATGTAAATTCAGGAATATGATAAATGGGGACAAGTAAGAAAAAATATTGAATTTTCTTAAAGAAATATTTGGTGGTGAAGGTAATGGAGTAAAGATCGGGATACGGATAGGGGCTAGGGGATAGAGGTGGAGTAAGAAAAAAATTCTAATTTTTCTTTCAAAAAAAAATAATTTTAAAAAATAATTTTTTTTTGTGTGTGGGGGAGGAGGGAAAGGGGGAGTGGGGGTCGGGGGCGGGTGGAGGAAGCTAGTAGGGGATGGGGATGGTGTAAGAAAATCTTCTTGAAAATTTTAGAAAAAAAAAAATTGGTGGGAGGAGGGGGGCTAGTAGGTGGTGGATGGGTGGATTGGGAGAGGATGGCGTAAAAACAAGTTTTTTTTTTTTTTTTTTAATAATTGAAACAAAAAATTGGGGTGGGATTTTGGTGGAGGGTGGGGTCGGGTCAGGGTAGGAGCGGAGGGCAAAATCGGTGGGCAGGGGTCGGGATAGGAGGTAAAGTTAAATAATATAAGGTGAAGGATAAAATAAAATTATATAATATCAAGTAAGAATATAATTAAAAAAACAAAAAATAAATAATAGAATGTCCCTAAATTGGTGGTTACATAAAGTGGGGTAGGGATGGAGGTTTCATGATTATCACACCCTAAAATTAAATCATATTATATCATATATTTTAAGAAAAAATTTAAACAAACATGATTCTCTTAATAATTATATCATATCATATAATATCTTTTGAATTGACCTCAAAAAAGTTAAATAAATGAAATATTTCTATCCTCCTATTTTAGTCAATGAACTAGAGATTTTTATTTCCACGAGTTCTTCTAAACCCATGGCTTGGCTAGGCTAACCAGTGGTGGATCTAGCAGATATCTAGGCGATTCATTTGAATTCTGTTCGATGAAAAATTATATTATTTATATATGATTAAAATTATTTTTTATATATATATAGTATATGTTGAACCCATTTTAATTAATTTATGTGTATATTTTTAAATCTCCTTAATGAACATATTGACTCCGCCACTAAGACTAACCTTTTGAAATAGTTCATCATCATTGAGGTCGTTAGATTCCCTTTTCAACTTTGTGATGAAATTCAGTCAAATGCTGAAATGCCAATAAAAATTATGTGAAAGTGATCCTAAATTTCATATTAAGTAAATTATTGAGGTGTGACATTTTTAAAAAAATAAATTAAAATATAAATTATAATTGATTTTTCACTATTATTATCCTTTTATATAATTATTTAAAAATCATTTTTTAAGAATTGTAAATTATTTAAGTAACTCATTAAATAAAAGGGTGAATATGTAAAATATTTCAAAAATTCTCTAGGATTTTAAAAAATTCTCTTATTTTGAAGAACTATTCATTTCAAAATAGTTGACCTTTTTTAATTTGACGCTCTCTTTAAAAATATATTTATTAGGGATTTATTTTACCTAATTAGCTAGCCTTGTTAATTATGCTTTCAAAATATAAATGTAAGTACAGACACTTGACTAATCATTTAATAATAAGAATATTAATTAAAAGAATAAAATCCTCTTGATTTCATAAAATTGATAATTAAATTTGAAATAAATATTTTTAAAAATACAAATTACTATTTTAAAAGGAAGAGAACTTTTAGGTCCTTTACTAAGGAAGCAAGTGGTTGAAGAATTAATTATCTAGGATTGTTATCCCGCTTTCTATGTAGTATAAAAATAATATACAGTTTGAAATAACTTATTTTAAAATAAATTATTTTATAATTTTATTTTAATCAAACACCAGATAAATTGTCCCGCATGATTAGTATGACCCAACTCCTACTAATCAAACATTTGTTTACGACTCGTGATACTGAAATAAATAGATAATAGAAAAGTGATTCAGATAAATATTTTTTGTAATGAAATGTAATTCAATTTTTATCAGTGACGGACTCAAAATTTAATGAGCGTGGGTGCTTACTATAGAGAAAAAAATAAAAAATTATCTCAATCAGTTTTGAGTCCGAGCACACCTATCAATAGAGAGCTTTAAAGATCAACCTAAATGCCAGTGCACCTAACCAACTTCTTGTTTAGCGGGTATTTTTATATAATTTACACCTATTTTCGTATATTTTTAATGTAATTATACCTATTCCGCATCGAATTTAGTGGGTGCCGAAATATTCAAAAACTATGCATAGGTCCGCCCCTAATTTTTACTTTAAGGGGTCGTTTTGATAAAGCATATAAAAATAATACTTAATAAATTATATAAATAATGTTTGTATGAGTAGTGCTTGCATTACTAATATTAATATTACTTATTGGATTTTATTTTTTTATACATTATTTGATATAATGTATTAAACATAATATATTTTATAAAATTTTAATAAAAAATTATCTATTTACTAAAATATCCTCCATACTTTTTAAATCGGTACACTTTTTTTGCAACCATAATCGTTTTCCTTTTAATAAGTAATTGCATCAACCTCGAAAAGTTTCATCGCGGGATGATGTTAGTAACTTTGTCACAATCTGTCTGGTGAATAAGACTGTTCCACCCTTAATCAGAGGTCGAGGGTTTGACTCTAGATATAGAGAAAACTCTGTTGGGAGCGCTGTCACCTTAATGGGCCCTGCAACGAGCGATTCGAATTAATCGGAGCTCCAATACAGACACCGAACATCTGATGGAAAACAAAACAATAAAAACTTTATTATAATCTAGATAGGAAAATCCATAAAATTCTATTGGCATAAATTATTAAATGCTCTAAGAATTTTTTTGTCAGATACGTCTCTTCAAAAAATATTAAGAATTTGCATGAAATAGCATCACATCATCATTTTGCATAAAAACATCAGTAGCCAGTAAGGTGTTTATATATGAATTCTTCGAAGCAACATAACTGGAGATTTGTAGAAATGGTGCAGTTTTAAGTGATGGTTTATAGCAATCAATTAAATTATTAAGTACATTAGTGAGGACAAATTAGTCACATTATATATTTTTAAAATAAAATATGAAAGATCCTTATATGAGAAGAAGAATTTGCGGGGTAATTATGTCATTAACTTGCTGACTTTTGTGATACTCTTTCAGTTTCAAATTATCCGTCTCAAATTGAGATGACATGTTGATTTAAGAAAAATAATTAATAACATGCCTAATTTATCCTATTATATGATGTTTACATTTTAATTTGAAGAAAAAATAATTAATGCAAAAGGTAAAACATGATTTTTTTTTTTATCTCTTTTTTATTAATGAAAAAAGATAAGTAAAATGAGAAATTAAATTAGAAAATTTAGGATGGGTAATTTGAAACGGAGGGAGTACTTAATTAAATTGATTAATTTCATGTTTTTTATATATATATAAAAAAGTTAATCCTTCTATGAGAAATTTGAGGATGTCCTATTTTGAATACGGTCTTTTTTTTTTTTTTCAAAGAAAAGCAAACAGAATGGACGGCTAGGATTAGAAAGAGGAGCATCATAAATAGTAGCACTAGTTGTTTTCCAATTTTACAAAATGCTAGGAAGAAAGAAGCAAATCTAATTCTTAGAGACTAAGCAAAGCGTCACATTCCCCATTTATTAAGGGTCAAGGGAAAGTGATGTCGGAATCACGCCGGTGGACGATGCCGGAGATGGACGGAATCTTCTCAAATAAGATCCCAAAAGATGAAATCAAGCCTGGAGATCACATCTATTCTTGGAGAAATGCTTATCTTTACGCTCATCATGGTCATTTCCCCCCCTTCTTTTTTGTTTAATTTTTTGTATTCATGTTTGTATCTATGTCTATACTTGTGGGTTAATTTTGTTTTTTTTTGGACCTTTTAATATAGATTTGTTATGGAAGTTGAGTGTACTGGAAAGGAACTTTTTTTGTTGTTGTTGTTGGTTTTAGGAAATGTGAAATTGGGTTGTTAGAATCTTGGAGATTACCTATTGGATTGAATGTTGATTAAAGTTTGTGCCTTTTACGGGAGAAATGGCTTCAACATTTCGTTGAATATTATGGGGAAGTACGACTTGGTGCTTATTAATAAACGAGACAATTTGACTTGCTAATTAGGAGGAATGTTAGCTGAGTAACAAGTGGATTTACTTCAATGTTTGCTAATTGTGTGGCTATGATGAGCTTTGATGTATCTCAAAACTCATGTAGTGGAAATGAGTGAGTTGAATATGACTAATTTAGGTAAAAAGTGGCTTTAGAAGTTTGACCAAATGTGTTCTCTTGGCCACTTACAATTTGAATGGAATCAAATGACATTTTGCAATCTCTGATGTGTAAACAACAACATACCCTGAGTATTTCCACAAAGTGGGGTTTGAGGAGTGTAGAGTGTACGCAGATCATACCACTACCTCTGATGAAATAGAGAGGCTGTTTCCGATAGACTCCGGCTCAGGACAGATAACAAATATGACAAAAAACACAAAAGCAAATAACACACAAGGGGTGGCACACTGCTAGATCATAAAGAAAACACGATCTCTTATGTGTAAAAAGGATGTAAAACTAAAAAAAAGTTTAAAAGGGGTAGAAAACCATTTCTCCCTTTAGATTTTATGTTTGTGCGTGTTCACATTTGCCTTTTAATCTGAAGCCTTTATGTGACTTTATATTTGAACATTCAGTCATCATGGTGTATTCGAATTACAGTGAAGTGGATGAGGGGGAAAAGGAGAAGATAGATAGTGTATTCTTCTTTTGGGTATTTTGTCTGGAATCTCCATCCGATTATTTGCATTATATCCATTTTATGTCATTTAACTTGGTTTATTATTTATTCTTATATTGAACTTAGCGATTTATGTTAGCGATGCAGTCTCTTACACCAACATTGTGTTGTGGACTCACCTTACCACAAGTTAAAAAAGATTGCTTTAAGAGTTTATATTGCTTAGTGTCAGTCTATTGGGTTGAGGCTAGTTTTACCTTTCAAGTACCTGAAGATAAAACTTGATTTAAGTTTTGGATAAATATAAACAAGGATGACTTTAGTCCTTAGGCTCTCAAATTCTTTTAAGGTTTGTTATCACCTTACAAGCAGCTAAGGACTTGCCTTTGGTTAAATATTTTATGAAGCCACAACTTCTTATTACTGAGCCATAACTTTAGATAGAAAGTGTGGAGGTCGTGTATTAGGGTAGAAGGTTACTAGGAGTAGAGTGTTGTCTTGCCTTTCAAAGGTTTAGGGTTGTTGGTGTCTGTTGTAATATTAGTTACATCCTAGTAGTTCTTGCTTTTGATATCTCTTGTCATATGTTGTCTATCTTGTCTCGATTACCATAGTATTATGCTGCTGCTATTGTTTCTTTCGTGTAGGCTTTGCAGTGCTTTCCTTATTAACTATTATTTTTCTTCACTGTTTTCTTCTTCTTGTACTTGGATTTGTTGCACTTGGGCCGAGGGTCTCTTGGAAACAGCCTCTCTACCTCCGCAAGGTAGTGATAAGGTCTGAGTACCCTCTAGCATCCAAGGGTGTGGCCTAGTGGTTCAATGAAGTTGGATTGAGCACCATAAGGACTCAGGTTCAATTCCCAACAGAGACAGACACTAGGTGATTTCTCCGCATCTGTTCTGGCCTTGGTGGACAGAGTTGCCTAATACTTGTTGCTGGTGGGAGGTGGGTAGGTATCTCGTGGAATTAGTCGAGGTGTGCGCAAGCTGACCCGCACACCACGGTTATTAAAAAAAAAGGCCTTCGCACACTCTACCTCCTCAGATCTCACTTGTGGGAATTCAATGGGTATGTTGTTGTTGTTGTCGTTTTCGGTTTTTGAAGAAACGCCTATATATGTCCAATTACAACTCTGACAATTTGGATTTTTGAACATTACATAGGGTTTATGCATCTGTTCTCAGGTGATATGTAGTCAAAATTTCAGATGATCTTGAGTTGGCTTACTGGTAACTGGTAGGAAATCATTGCGTTCATAGTTGTAAAGATACTTAAAGAAAAGGAAATATTTGCATCAAGTATGACAAATTTTAGATGCTTGGAAAATTGTTATCGGACAAAAAGACCAAAGCAACTTTAGTTCCTGGGTCTGGGTTGGGTGAGATTAAGATGGATTAATGGTGTGAGTGACGTGCACATTTTTTTTTTCATTTCCTAGCATGTTGTCATCACTTTTCTGTATGTACTCTGAACCTTTCAGGTATATATGTTGGCGATGGTATGGTTATCCATTTTACTCGAGCCGCAGGTCAAGAGATTGGAACTGGGACAGTTTTAGACCGTTTTATATTCAGCTCATCTCCTTCACATCCCTCTGACTCCCCATGTCCTAGATGTGGTGATCAATCAAGGACCGAAGGTGTTATCTCATCATGCCTCGAGTGTTTTCTTTGTGGGGGTGAACTGTATCTTTTTAAGTATGGTGTCTCTCCAGGGCTTTTTATTGCCAAACCTCGAGGAGGAACATGCACAATTGCCCCTTCTGATCCACCAGAGCATGTCTTGCACCGTGCTGAATTTCTCCTTCAGAACGGTTTTGGGGTTTACAACATATTCAAGAACAACTGTGAGGATTTCGCAATCTACTGCAAGACCGGTTTGCTAGTCTTTACAAATGTCAGTATAGGCCGGAGTGGGCAGGCAACATCCTTTTTAGCTGCCACAACTGCTATTGTTTCATCACCACTCCGCTTTCTAACTACAGGTTTTTCTGGTCTGGCGGCTGTGGGTTATGGTGTTTATTGTATCAGCCGGTATGTTTCTGATATTGGTGTACGTCGTGATGTCATGAAGATCCCTGTTGAGAGACTTATCTATAGCCCTGGCCGTCTAGAGTCTGAACCAGCTGCTGCTAATACTGATACACCAAAGGAAAAGGGGTCGTAGTTTTATTTAAATTCACTGCATTTATATGGATCTCCTCAAGTAGGTTACTACAACACACAATGTTGTAGGTGTTGATGCTGTCATTGCTTTTGTGATGTAGGTTTGGTTATTATTGAAACATTGGCCATTCAAACAGGTGTTGTGTGCATTCTTCCATCAAATGAATGCCTTGATGTGATTGTATATTGTGTATGACTATGATCTATGGTTTCATATGAAAGTGTGTTAGTAACAAGATGGTTAGTCTAATTGAATGAAGGTATGGTTGCCTTTGTGACATGGTTTGAGTTTTATGCCCTTTAAGCCTAAATCTCATTGAATTCTACTTTCTAAAACTTCGACTTAGGTCTAAATCCCACTGAATCCACATTGGCGTTCTATCATTCCCTCCATCCACTTTTATTTGTTATGTTAGTTTTACGAGGGTCAATTTAACTAGTTTTCAAAGCTAAACTAAATTAGATTAATTTAATATATAAAACTAAAATTCAGTTCTTTTTTTTTTTTTTTTAAAATACCTATGTAAAAATACTATAAGTTGCAATTTTTTCTGTACTACGATAGAAAAAGTATATCTTAAAGTGTTCAACAAAAAATGAAGAAGTACTATATGTTATTTTCTCCCATAAGATTCTTTACTGATCTGTGTCATACTCGATTATACTATCCCATACTACTGGCTTGTGCTCCATGCTATTACAATTTCCAGATATTCTATATACCTTTAAGAGTTACATGATTATTTTAATGAGACGACGTTATATGAAACTATAGTTACTAATAAAGATATATTATGCAGTTAATCTTTTTTCTTTTTCTTTACGTTTTGTTCAAATAAGTATCTAAATACATAACATAATAAAATGTTTCTTATCAAATATTTCCTGCTCAAATTCTGTTTTTTTTTTTTTAATATTTAGGTTCTGATTTTCAACATAATGCCTTTTCCTAGACATACAAGAGCTGTCCCTCGATGAGGAATGACCCAAAATCATGTGTTACATCCATATGCCATGTGATTGTATAATATACCTTATTCCAATATCTTATGTTACACTTCACATTCCCCAATTTTAGGATCTTAGTCAACGATAATTCATTTTATGGTATCACCAATTTTATTTTTCTGATGGTTTCCAACCAACTAGCATGTACATCAATTATTCCATCGATTCATATCGGGGACGGATCTAAAGTCTAATTACACATTTCTCGTTAATAAATTTATAAATTTAGATACACTTTATTCTTTTCATATTTCATTTTCTGAGAATATACTGAATATATTGTTGTTTTAAATTCTAAATTTATTTCTGTGTGATATATGTTATTTTATACAAATAAAAAAAACCACTTACTCTAGTTTTTTTTTTTTTTTTTTTTTTTTTTGTCTCTCATGAGATCTCTTACCCCAAGAAAAGATGATGGGGGGAATTCTTCTAGAGAATAAAATATACTCTATACTACATATAAAATTTCACTATTGACTTAATTAGGATGTGATTACGATGCTGCATGCATAAAGTTTGCTAAGAATCTTCAAAGTTGACTTCAAGTGCTATTAGTTTATTCTGATAATACTTTCGATTAAAAGCATTTCTTTTAAAAGAATAGCAATATGTGTTACTTTCATTAGAATTGTTTTTGTTTAATAGTTTGTGTTTGGAAATAGTCTAAAAAATTATTTTGAAGTATCAAATTACGAACTAGAGAATTACTCCAAGTTTAATTTC
Organism: Capsicum pubescens; assembly: GCA_030864215.1. NCBI lineage: Eukaryota > Viridiplantae > Streptophyta > Magnoliopsida > Solanales > Solanaceae > Capsicum > Capsicum pubescens. Next base: position 180,333,175 of record CM061539.1, on the reverse strand, counting down.
ATAAATAAGAACTTTTTATATAGGTAATCCTATTATAAAAAATCAAAATACTTATTTTTTTATTCTTTCTCAGAGTTTTTCAAAGGCAGTATTTGCTAATTTTTTACACAAAAAGCTTGGCCAGTCACTTTATTCTCTAAGCATAAATGTCTTTTTTTCTAAAAAAATAAAATTTAACAGGTTTGATTTCTCAGTAGTTTGATTGAACAAATTATCACTGACATCTTTATTTTTACTTTTTACTACTATTTTATATCTATCAAACAAATCTTTATAGGACCTATAAAGCAATCTCTACAAACAGAGAAAAAGAAGAGCCATAATCTCAAGAATGTAACTTTTGCAACGAACCTTGTTTTTTTCTTTAAAAAAATAAATAGAAAAGAGCATGAAGGAATCCGTCACAAACATGCATGATAAGTAAGAATTCAACTTATACATCGTGAATTGTATATGAAAGATAATACACTTAATATGAATAGGTAACTTTAATTATCTTCTCTAATGTGATATAAAAAAAAAGAAAAAAAATACTGTTAGAAGAAAAAAAAATTCTTCCTGTGTCTCTTTTCAAGTAGTGTACAAAAAGTAAAAATCCAAAACTTGCTGATCGTATATTTGCAACTTTTACTGGCTCAGTATACGAAAAGTTAAAACTATTCAATGGTCTCCAAAATCAATAAGCCTTAATTAGACTCCAATTGAGATACCAAACACTCAATGAAAACAAAAAAAGAAACAGCCCATGCACAAAGCCGTTTTTATGTATATAAACAAACTGTATTCACTAGTCAACAGTACCAAATTGCCAGCTTTCAGAGTTTCAGTCGTCCAAGAATCCCTTGTGCAAAGAGGATTCATTCCTTTTTCTACCCAACAAACCGTCCTAATCGCAACTCCCATTGTGCATTGTTTATGCCCTTTTGATTCGACACATCCCAATATATACTCTCCTACTTCTAATCAACTTCTTCAAGGAAAAAATAAACTCATCTCCTCTTTTATTTGAAACATCCCACTGCACTCATCTATATATATATATAGAGAGAGAGAGAGAGTCAAATACCCATCTCACCTTCAAGAAAACTAACAAAAATTACAGTTTTTTTTTGGGGTGGCCATGGAAAGATCCAACAGTGTCAACAGAAACAAAAAGAAAGATGACGACACCCAAATACAAGAAGAAGCTTTAGATTCTGTGGAAAAGATTTTTGAGTCGAAAGAAGTGCCACCATGGCGGAGCCAGTTAACTCTAAGGGCTTTTTGTGTGAGTTTCATATTGGGTATACTTTTCACATTCATTGTCATGAAACTGAGTCTTACAACTGGTATTATCCCTTCGCTCAATGTCTCTGCTGGACTTTTGGGGTTCTTTTTCGTCAAGACGTGGACTAAACTTGTTGAGAAATCTGGGTATCTCAAGCAACCTTTCACTCGTCAAGAAAATACCGTCATTCAGACCTCTGTTGTTGCGACGTCCGGCATTGCATTTAGCGGTAACTATGCCTCCCTACGTAAACCTTTTGTATTTCCATATTCAAACATCTCTTTATTTGATCGGAATTTTTTTCACTTTATTGTGATATACGACTTAGTTTTCAAATATATATATATATATAAATAGTCAAACTTTAAGGGTTTGATTCTGTGGATCAGAAAGCGAAAAGCGAGACATTGAAACTCCCTCTCAGACATTTCATCAAACGTTTAAGCTGCAATCTTAGAAGCATTTATCATAGTTTGATTAATTGTCATGCTTTAATCTGATAGATAATTGTGGTTACTATATTTTAGTTTTGAGATCTTGTTGAAATCCGGTTTAGCAGAAGTGGCAGAAAAGTAGGAGGGCTAAAAGGAGAATTAATGTAAACTCTAGAGATTAAATTTAACTTCTTCTTTTTTTTCTTCGTATATTAAGCCAGTTAAAGATTTAGGTAAGCCAAAATATTAGGTTATTAGCTAGGTAGAAAGTTGGAAGTTTGCATGGCTGAAGCCTTTGTGGGTTTGGAGTGGGATCCACATGGTTGACTTTAAAAGTTGTTTGGGCCCACGTAGTGTTAGGCTCACAGGTTTGTGAATTTCTAGAATAAAAAAAAAGGTGTAACGTGTAAATAATTAATATATAATTTATATATTTTTTTTAAAATGAAAAAAATTAATATTTATTTATTTATTTAAATCACCCTCCCCTCCCCCAACCCACCCTTTCTTCTTCAACACCTTCAACGTCATTAAAACTTCATTGAAGCTTTTTTTTTTTTAAATATCATTAAAGCTCCATTAAAGCTCAACACAATGTCTTCTTCAACACAATATCTTCTTCAACATCATTAAAGCTCCTCCGTTAAAGCTCCATTGAAGCTTTTTTAGAAAAAAAAAATCTTTAAAACTCCATTAAAGTTCCTCCACTAAAGCTCCATTAAAGCTCATTTAACTATCTTTAAAAACTCAATTCAATCATTTAACTATCCTTAAAACTCAATTCAATCATAAAATAATTTTTTCAATTGATTTGAACAAAAAGAAAAAAAACTGAACGGGAAAAGATTTTGACGGAGTGGGGGGTTAGGGGGAGACGCTGACAGGGTGGGGGTGGAGCGGAGCTGCTGGACGTCGGGGGGTGCTGGATGGGGTGGGGGTGGAGGGGAGCTGCTGGACGTCGGGGGGAGGGGGGTGCTGGATGGGGTGGGGTGGGGGTGAGGGGAGCTGCTGGACGTCGGGGGGAGGGGGGTGCTGGATGGGGTGGGATGGGGGAAGAGGGGGTGGGGTGTTAAATTAAAAAAATAAAAAAATAATTAAAAAATAAAATATATATAAATTAAACGTATTTGACACGTGACAGCACCTGATTGGTGCGTGTGTTCATTCTCTTTGTTGTGATTGAGATTCAGCGAAAAATGGTGTGTTTGCAACGGATTAAGTAAGAATCGTGGGGTAATAGGTCAAATTTAAAGCTTAGGTGTCTTTTTGAAAATGTCGGCCAACATCATTGGGGTAATTATGTATTTTCTCATTTTAGTAAAATGGAATGTCATTAACTTGACCTCTTGGGTTAGGCTGATATCACTGTTAGGCAATTTTTTGTGAAATTGAAATAATATTTTATTGAATTTAACTTATATGCACTATCAATGTTATTTAACATGTTGTACTAGATTGTCTGCATTATTTTTTATGTTCTCGATTCCACTACTTCTGTAGCAATTGGTAAATTTACTTGTCCATAAATAAGTGAATTAATAACATACAAGGAAAGGCGGGCAACTGTATATTATTCTTTAAAAGTTGAACACTAATGTATTTAATGTCTTTTGCTTGATATCTAATAATGAAAGCTACCATTCTCTGCAATTATCCAGTCCACAATTTCTGCAGATGAAGCCACAACATGGAAAAACATGCTTTAGCATATAACACATTGAAAAGCTATTAGAAGAATAAATTAGTCTAAGGTGTAACAAGAATGATCTAAAGAAGTTCTGTAGAATGTAGATTCTTGTTAACTATTTTCCCAATGGGGTGCTTATTACAGTATAGAAATCTGCTTAGCTTCTTTATTGGGAGAGTTAAATCAAGATAAAAAGTTGTTGAGCTTTGTTTGGCTAATTCCAATCAAGAATGAGATGTAATATTGTAAAATGAGGTCCTTTGCTCTTCCTTTTCATTTTAAGGATAAAAGTTCGAAGTGTGACTGCTAAACAACACTTGGGTGCTAACTTTGCCAATGTTGAGCCTTGTTCTCCACAAAACTTTGTTGAAATGGAATCTTTCACCGCGATCAATCCAGCATTATTCGAGAAGATGATGTGTAAATGTTCCAATCTTTGTAAGAACGATAGAACCATCTCAAGTTCAACAACTCTTACTAAAGTTGTGTTTTTCACTTTGGGTGAGCAGGAGGTTTTGGAAGCTATCTGTTTGCCATGAGTGAAGTTGCTGCCAAACAGTCAACTGAAGCTAATAATGCATTTAATATTAAGAACCCGTCTTTGGGATGGATCATAGCATTTCTGTTCGTCGTGAGCTTTCTTGGGCTTTTCTCAGTGGTTCCTCTTCGTAAGGTATTTCCTCTTCTCAGGATATGTGCAGCGCATATGCATAACAGATGTTCTTGCAAAAGATCAAAGATGTTGTCAGGATTTTGATCAGTTTTACTTTTTCCTTTATAATCAAATTTGTTTCGGCAAATTCAACCTTAATATCTGTTGACACTTGATTTGTAGTCACCCAAAATTTATTCTTCTAAACTACTATACTTGTTAATTATGTTTCAGATTATGATCGTAGACTTCAAACTGACTTATCCAAGCGGCACTGCAACTGCTCACCTGATCAATAGTTTCCATACCCCACAAGGAGCTAAGCTAGCAAAGTAAGCAGTTGCACAACTTCAGTAAATTCTGTCGGCATTACAGATGGTATGGTTATGTTTTTATCGTTTCTTTCTTAATTGATCACTACAGGAAACAGGTGAAAACTCTGGCGAAGTTCTTCTCCTTCAGCTTCTTATGGGGTTTCTTCCAATGGTTTTTCACTGCTGGGGATGATTGTGGATTTGCGAGTTTTCCCACGTTTGGTCTCAAAGCATATGAGAACAAGTAGGTTCTAATTCCAAAGTACCTCTTCATGAATATGGTTCAATTCCTGTCATCTAATTCATCTTTTGCTTACCTTTATTTAACATTTTATGTATTTTCCGAACTATCAGGTTTTACTTTGACTTCTCGGCAACATATGTTGGAGTAGGGATGATATGCCCTTATCTAATCAACATATCTTTGCTACTTGGATCTATCCTTTCTTGGGGTATAATGTGGCCTCTGATTCAGGAAAGAAAGGGACATTGGTTCCCTGCAGATCAAAGTCCCAGCAGCCTTCATGGTTTGCAGGGGTATAAGGTAATCTCTCTCCCTTTTATGTTTAAAGCAGAAGGATCAAAATGAACCACAGTTTTAGTTCTTAAGATATATATTTGTGATAATTCTCTTCTATTGCAGGTCTTCATAGCAATAGCCATGATCCTTGGTGATGGTCTCTACAATTTCTGCAAGGTATTTGGACGAACATTATATGGTTTGTATTTGCAGTTCCGCAGTAAAAATGAAGGGGCAGTCCTGCCAGTTGGTGGTCGTCCATCTCCTCCAGAGACTTCCATGTCTTTTGATGACCAGCGACGAACAGAGCTTTTCGTCAAGGATCAAATTCCAATATGGGTGTCCATAGTTGGTTATGTTGTTATTGCAATCGTCTCTACTATAACACTTCCATACATTTTTCATCAACTTAAGTGGTACCATATCATCGTGATTTATATCTTTGCTCCGGTCTTAGCCTTCTGCAATGCTTATGGTTGTGGTCTCACTGACTGGTCTTTGGCATCCACCTACGGAAAGCTGGCAATCTTTACAATTGGTGCATGGGCCGGGGCTTCTCATGGAGGGGTTCTTGCTGGACTAGCTGCATGTGGTGTCATGATGAACATAGTCTCCACTGCATCTGACCTAACACAGGACTTTAAGACTGGTTATATGACACTGGCTTCCCCACGGTCCATGTTTGTAAGTCAGATTATTGGCACAGCAATGGGTTGTTTCATATCCCCATGTGTATTTTGGCTTTTCTACAAGGCATTCCCCGACCTAGGTACCCAAGGTTCAGCATACCCTGCCCCTTATGCTCTGGTGTATCGTAACATGTCTATCATTGGAGTGGAAGGTTTCTCAGCTCTTCCGAAGAACTGCCTCACCCTTTGCTGCATATTCTTCGTAGGAGCTATCGTGATCAATGCCATCAGAGATCTCGTGGGAAAAAACAAGGCGAAGTACATTCCTCTCCCAATGGCGATGGCCATTCCCTTCTATCTTGGCTCCTACTTTGCAATTGATATGTGCCTCGGGAGCTTGATATTGTTCGTCTGGACAAAGATTAACAAGGCCAAGGCTGAAGCATTTGGACCTGCCGTGGCTTCTGGTCTGATTTGCGGTGATGGGATCTGGACCTTACCCAGTTCAATACTGGCTTTAGTAGGAGTGAAACCACCCATTTGCATGAAGTTTCTGTCTAGGAATGCTAACACTAGGGTCGATGGTTTCTTAAATTCTTGAACTCCCTTCTAGTAGTAGGTGTTTATGATTCTCTTTTGTTCTGTTAGTATTGTCCGTCACCTTTCAACTGAAATTGTTTGTGTACATATAGACTAATTCAATTGTCAAAAATCAACTTTCTTTATTACTGTATTTGGTTTGTTGGAAAGGTAATAGTCCTATATCCACGTTAGAAATAATCAAACTTTAAATTGTTCTTTTTACCCTTGATCAAAGGATTTATAGCTATATAGTAAGGAATAATTTAAACCACAAATTTCCAAAAACCTTCCTTTATTTGTTGGAAAGACAATAAGAAAATAAAAAAGAATAGTAGTAGAAGCATCAAGAAAAACTTGAAAACGTCAACACGTTTTGTACTTGTCCCTTCCTTCTAGATATTACTAGCTTTTACCAGATTCCCTCATCTTTGTGAATATATACATACATGTATATCTGCTTTGTCTTAATCCAACAACCCCACCACCTTTGTTACTCTCTTCTGCAAATATCTCAGTTACTTCCTAGTAATCTAAGCTTCTTTATTGCCAACCTGCAAGTTCATAAACACAAGTTTTGCTGCAACCTCTTCGTGTCAGGATGTGTTTGGTGTTTGTATGTGATGAAGATGAGAGGGTGTTACAAAGACAGGCAGCACCAGGTGCTTGTCCTTACTGTGGAGGGATGATTCAAGCCTTGGACGTGGAGAGTCAGTGGAGATTCTGCTTTCTCCCTCTTTATTTCAAGACTAAACGCAGATATTACTGTACCCTTTGCACCAGGCGTCTCATCGTCCAATAATTTCCCCTACCGTATGATATAGCAAGAGGCAGCCTTCTTATAGCCTTCTCTTTTTTCTTTTTCTTTTTTTAATTTTAAACCTTCAAGATAACAAAGATGTGTATAATCTTTTGGGTCGTAATTACAGTATATGTTCGACTTATGAAATGATTAGCAAAAGTTTGTTCTGTTGCAACTGAGCAACTGTTCTTGTTATCAAAGCTTCCTTCTTTTTTTACGTTTGACTTATTCTAGTTTTCTTTTCTGAAATTCTTTGTTGGTCATTTATTTATAGTATGCATATTCTGTTCTTGTTCCAAAATCTTTACTCTGAGGTAATAAGTGCTTTGATTTACAAAAAAATCATGGTAAAATTGCTCTGATTTGGATGAAATGATGGATGCCACATATGGGATGGATATATTTGTTCAAGCATATCACCTAGATAACTAATCCAAACAGACAGTAACTCAGCATAATCTTGGGTCTTTTTAAACTATTTTGCTTGAGTTAAATTTAGTGCATAATTTTAAACAAGGGAGAGGAGGAGGTTATGATAATTGTAACTAGCAAAGGAACCTTAACTCATTGGTAAAAGAGTGATTGTTATCAAGATTCCAGTGGAACATGACTAATCATCCATAACTGTTCCAATCAATATATATGATGATGATGGCTTCTTTCAATCTTTACCTTTGTACTTTCTGAGAAGAGCTGATGGCCATGTATATTGTAACTTTGTTGTAGAAGCTTTTTTCTTTTTTCTTTTTGTCTGTGTTTGTGTGTAAAAGACTTATCAGTTGAAACTTGGTAGGCATGATTTTGGTGCAATTTTGCAGTTGCTTTCATTATTTTAAGACTTTCTTTCCCCTTTTCGATTTTCTTCTGTGTTTTAAGTGATGTACTCTCTTTTGGTTCCTAAGTCTTTCTCCAAGAGGAGGCACAAGTGTAGTTTCCATTTGGTATGTGGAAAACTAAAATGCTTTATTGAAGGGGATAGATCTTTGCACGCTACGTAAATGAAGATTATATTACAGTGATCTTGCTCTCTGCACTACAAATCTTGTGAAGTGTTTAGTTTCTGCAGCTGTACATTGTAAGTAATTTTGTTTAAGCCTCAATCAGTTCCCTAATTGGTTTACTGTCTATGTTAGCTGATGGGATATCAGTGAATTCCGAGAGAATGGCCCTGAACTCATCTCCTGTAAGTGTCTCCTTTTCTAGCAACGCGTCCACCAACTTGTCGATTGCCTCCCTGTTGTTCCTTATGTGGTTCTTTGCAATTTCATATGCTCTCTCAATTATGTGCCTCACAGATTCATCGATGTCTTCTGCTAGTTTTTCTGACATTTGATTCCTCGCTAGCATTCTTAGCACCACATCGCCACTTTGTGTTGCTGGATCAGTTAACGCCCATGGTCCGATCTCAGACATCCCAAACATTGTCACCATCTGCTCAGGTTATAAAAATTGACAAGTTCAAACTCGTGAGTATTCGACTAATGTTGTTTTCTTTATCATTTGGTGCAACAAGAAATGCGTTAAAAAGAATACCTGTCGTGCTATTTGAGTTATTTGTTGCAAGTCTCCTGCTGCACCAGTAGTGATTTCTGGTTCACCAAAAATTACTTCCTCTGCTGCTCTACCTCCTAAGCCTCCCACTATTCTAGCAAAGAGTTGCTGCTTAGAGATTAAGCTTGGATCTTCACCAGGAATGAACCATGTAAGACCGCGAGCTTGCCCTCTTGGGATCAACGTGACTTTCTGTACTGCATCATGGCCAGGGGTCAATGTCCTACAAGCACAATAACTCACTCTTAGTGCTCTTATACTTATCCGGTTTTTTCATCAAGACACCTCATCTAAGGGCATGACCTATTGAACACCTAATGTTAGTTTGAAAAACGAAACATGGAGCAACAAGGGGAAGAAAGTAATTGCTGACTTACGCGCAGACAGCATGTACAACTTCATGATATGCAACTAGAATCTTGTTCTTTCCGTCTGTCATGGTCGTTCCTTCCATTCCAGCAACAATTCTATCGATGGAATCATCAATCTCTTTCGAGGTAATCTTATCTTTTCCTCTCCTTCCAGCTAGAATGGCAGCTTCATTCATGAGGTTTGCTAGGTCTGCACCACTGAATCCTGGTGTTCTCATTGCAATAACACTTAGAGACACATCTTTATCAAGCTTCTTGTTGTTACTGTAAACCTTCAATATGTCTTCCCTTCCCTTTATATCAGGCAATCCAACAGATACCTAGTGAATTACAAAGTAAATGTAATGTCCATATTAGTGAAGTTTATCCTGGAAACTGTGATCTTTTTGGGGAATTTTGCAGTAAAACACTCATTTCTTACCTGTCTATCAAACCTTCCAGGTCTAAGCAAAGCTTGATCAAGAATTTCAGGCCTATTAGTAGCAGCAATGACAATGACTCCAGTGTTTCCAGTAAAACCATCCATCTCAGTGAGAAGTTGGTTGAGTGTCTGCTCTCTTTCATCATTACCTCCACCAATACCAGTTCCTCTCTGCCTCCCAACAGCATCAATTTCATCAATAAAGATTATGCAAGGCGAATTTTGTTTTGCCTTGTTGAATAAGTCCCTAACTCTAGAAGCTCCAACACCAACAAACATCTCAATGAACTCTGACCCAGAGAGAGAGAAAAATGGTACTCCTGCTTCTCCGGCAATCGCCTTAGCCAGCAATGTCTTCCCTGTCCCTGGTGGCCCTACCAATAGCACTCCTTTTGGAATCTTTGCTCCAACTGCAGCAAACTTTTCCGGGGTCTTCAAGAATTCGACAATCTCTTGAAAATCTTGTTTTGCGTCATCGACTCCAGCCACATCATCAAATGTTACTCCTGTATTTGGTTCCATCTGGAATTTGGCTTTGCTCCTGCAGCATTGTCCACAAACAAGCAGATCATATTTAAGAATATCATTTCATTAGACATAAAATTGCAGTCTTGATCATGTTCATGGACATTCCAGCATACCTTCCTAATCCAAAAGGCAAGTTTGGCCCTCCAGGAGTATTTGAAGAACTCCTCAACAGCAAAGCACCAAGCACTATCAAGGGAAAAGCTAAATTCCCAAGTAAATCAAGAAGGGGTCCAATTACATTCATTTCAGGAAGATGAGCAGCAAAATCTATATTCTTGTCTTCAAGTTTCCTCACCAATTCTGGTGGCAATCCTGGCAACTGAACTTTAACTCTCTGGACTTTGTTAAGTGCGGGATTGATCAATATCTCAGCAACAGCACTATTCTGGAAGAAATCAACTTTCTTGACAGCACCTTGATTCAAGTAGTCCAAGAATCTTGAATATGACATTCTACTTGATGTTCCCTCAACCGGTGCTTCAGTCTCAGCTCTTGCTGCTGGCTTAGACATAGTCCCTGCTGCTACAAGGCTCAAGCCACTAGTACTCAACAGCTTCCTCCTGTTTACTCTGGTGTCTGAATGTGTTTTCTGACATGGGGTTCCTTTGCTGGAGATTTTAGTATTGTGAGTGTCTTTGGAGTAGTCTTGGGATTTGCGTAGGGGAAACTGAGAGGCAGACAAAGAAAGGGCACTAGACATTTTGTTTTCCTCAGCTTAGGTTTTTTCTGTTAATGAATTAAGTATTGCACTTTGGGAAGTTGAAGGCAGTTGACAAATTTGTTTGAAAAGTTGTTAAGCATGTTATAAACAAGGAGATGTTTCTAGGACTTAATTTTGTTTGTGATATTTTTGGTAGTGTGTACTTGGTCATTCATGAAGGGTCTAGAGTAAATGACACATGCCTTGTATATTACATGATGTGATACAATTCTTAATAGTTCGTGTTTAGAACTAATAATACGTAGCTCATATAAGTCTAGAGTTTAACCATACACTTGGAGAAATTGTGGTCTCTTGTTTGGACAAATTCTAGTGGGCACTTTCACTTCGACTTTTGTTTCTTCCATAAACAGCTGAACTCCAACTTCCAAGGAGTAATTTTCAAGCTTATTCATTCATGTTGTAAAAGTTCAAATAGTATTTTTTTACATGAAATCCTAATGTCACAAAAATGTAAACACCATTTAATTTTATGTAGCTTCTAAGAAATTAAATTCGACAAACTACTCAGGTTTTAATTAATTATGGTGTCATGTTTGTTCTCTTTTCACCTAGCACTACTTTAGTATTCTCAAATCACAAAGTATATATATATATATATATATTAATCCCTCGATCCAAAAGTTTTTGTAGAACAATATGCAACTCTCAAATGACTGGGCATAGCCCTTCTATTTTTGTGCTCCCCCCCCCCCCCCCCCACACACACATGTATTTTAACTCTTTTCTTTAATACAACATCTCGTTTTACCAAAAATAAAAAATAAAAATCCCTCTCTCCTAATTTAAGTGATGTTTTGTTTTTTAATCGGTTCCTCAAAAAAGACATATTTATATACTCCCTCCGTCTCAAATTTTTTAATTTGATTTTTTATTTTACCTGTCTTTTTTATTAATCAACAAGGGACAAAAAAAAATTTCCCATGTTTTACCCTTTGCATTAATTATTTTTTTTCAAATTAAAATGTAAACATCATTTAATAGAGGTATTATGGTAAACTAGCCATGTTATTAATTATTTTTCTTAATCAATGCGTTATTTCAATTTGAGACGGAGGGAGTATTTAGTATTGACAATTAATTATAAACTTCTCATTTTATCTTTAATATCTATAACTTATTTCAAAAATATTCTTTTATTATGAACTTCATGTTCAGTCAAAATACCTTCACAATAATGCAATACATAAGTCAAATTACCATCTTAAATAACATGTCTTGGAAACGTGGATGCATCCAAATCACTCTATGGAAATTTTTCTTATATATTCAAGATTAATAATTTTTTTATGTATATATAGGACATATTGAATATCTTTAACTTTTTTCATATGTTTACTTCTTCTTATTTTGAGTTTTCTCTAAAAAAAATAAAAAAATAAATCAATTCCACTATTATTTAAAGCTTGACATTTTAAACAAGTAAAAAATGAGTACTTCATTCTAACATGCATAGTCCATTTAGCTCTCATTTGACTAAAACTTATGAAGTTGAAATTTGAAATATAGACAACTAAGAATTTTTGAAGTTATGTTTTTACTTGCAATTTATTTATACAAATTTAAAATTTTATAAGTGGAAAGCCTTGAACATCCCAAAATTGATTCAGACAAATTTTCAAAAATTTTACTCAAACAAATATTTGTGAATAAATTTTTAAAATCCAATTCAAAATGTTACTACATCAAACGCTGGCTGAATAGTGGGTAGAGGAAGGAAGATTTTTACAATATCGAGAAAGGGACAAAGAAACTTTTCATGTCCCAGTTGACACTGTACGAGGAGTTGGATTTTAAAATTAAAAGCATTTATTAATTAGCATTCGGAACTTTCCGGTTTTTGCTCTTCTTTTGTCTTTCCATTTCCATTTGTAAACAACAAATAAGGTTAAAATGGAACAAGCAAAAAAAGAACTGGAAATTCTGGAAACCGAGTATCCAAACAAGTTTGAGTATCTCAAGTTGGAGCTAAGATCCTTCATCTCTTTTCTTGAATCTGACTCTCTTCCTTCTTCATCCTATGTTGATACTCAAGGTTACTGCTTCGTTTTGCTCTCACTCTTTATGATTATAGTTTTAACTTTCTTTACATATATATGTGTGTGGGGTTTGAATATGTTGTTGGTTTTAAGTTGATGCTTCTTGTCTTCGGTTGATGTTTTACTTATTATGAAAACATGTTGAGATGGTCGGATAACATTGGTCAATGAAGTGGTGTAAATCACAAAAGTACTAGGTGATTCTTTTTATTTGTCCATGTGTTGATGAGCAAAAGTATCTATGACCGTGAGAGAAACCGGGTACACATAGTTAAGACGTACGCAAACTAATCAAGACACCAATGTTGTATAAAAGAAAAAGAAAAGTTATGTGCACACCACCTTCCACAAGCAAAAGTAACTTTTTCCACAAAGGCCAGAACAGAAAGAAAAAAAAATCACCTAGTGTTTGTCTCTGTTGAAAATTGAACCTAAGACCTTATGATGCTCAAACCAACTTCGTCGAACCGCTAGGCAACACTCTTGGATGCAAATCCAAAATTCGCTATGCTGGTACTTTGTATTACTATATTTCATCTAGTTAGTTGTATGTCCTAATGTTGAGTTTGTTGTTTCTGGGGTTTGTATAGAGTCATCAAGCGACAGGAAGAGGAAAAACGGAAGCTCTGGTAGTCGAGAAGAGCCCAGGAAGAAACTGCAAAGGGCAGTGCAGGATACTGTGGGTCGTACCAAGAGAAGTAGGATTGATGTTGTCATGGAGAGGGCTCAGGCATGTCTTCAGAAAATCCAACGATTCAAGACCAGCAACAAGTGATTATAGTGTACTCTCTGTATGGTTTCAAATAAGGGCCTGGGCAGGGGGGAAAAGAGGGACAGCAAAAGAAGTGATAAACTCCAAAATGGCTACTAGTTAGTTGATTTTGAAGGTTGAGCCACAGGGTCACTTGCATGAAGTATACTGTGACGAATCCAAGATCTAGACTCAAATGTGTTCCGATGGAGCGATTTTATCATATGTATACAAAATATCTTTATGTATTCCCAGTTGCTCGAAAGCAACTGGTTTATGGCTACTTCTTTTCCCTTAGTACAATCGTTTGAAAAAAATGAGGTTCTTGGATTATGTTATACTATTAAATATTGCAAATTTTAGAGGCCATTGGGCTTTTTCCTAATGATCTTCACCAACATCATGTAACAGCAACCAAAATGTATTATGTAGTAAAAGAAATCAAGCTGACACACCTGCTAGTGACTCCTGTGTCTCTATGCTTGTCTTTGGGTTTTGTTGAAACTTTTCTGATGCAAAAGAAGCATCATTAATGCTCGGGCTCAGGGAATTGTCACCTCCAACTCATCTTTTTCAGAAAAAATCAATTCAAATAGTACCCTTGGTTCTCCACCTTTTTTTTTTTTTTCTCTCTATTTGGGCTATGGACCAAAAAGCATTAAACTATATTTGGATTTTGGCATCCTAAGAAACAGTATGCTATATGTGGATGTTTGATGTAAGGTCATTAGTTGGTTATCCTGGCGACACGAATTCTGCTAAAGGTTTATATGAAAGCTAAATGTGAGAGACTGAAAGCAGAACTAGTATAGTTTAAAACATGGCATGGGAAACAAATGGAGGAGTGGAATATCAAATATACGACATCAAGTCCTAGGAGCTGTATCATATGGTGCATTCTTCCAAATCAAATTCCGAAATTTCTAACTTACACATACGTCTGCAACTAATATCTGCTTTCAACTCACTCGTCCGACTCAACTCATACATAAAGACAGATGAAGGACCCACAAGAGTTCCCCTTTTAAATAAATGTGGTGTCCAAATTGCATCTCGACTATTTCACTTGGTACCTGCTACCGCCTGCCAGCAAGGAGACCGGGTAATTCATATCCAACAACACTTATGTAGATGGACAAAAACAACTAAAGTTTTTTGTCTCTGCTGGAATTTTGTGGGATTTGTGAGTAAAGTACAACACGACCTGCCGAGCATAACATCTAACCAACCTGATTATTTGTGAGCAAACTGAGATACTCAATGACACTTCTCGTATCTCCAATTTAAACACAACCACAAATCATGCAGGATGACTTCCTTTACCCAAACGATATACTGAATGCTCAGATTCCCTTCACTAGCTTTCCCACCTTCACAACAACTTCTAGAAGTTGCAAGTGGAACTGGTATCTACATTGGCTAAGTAGGTTTGCGATGACCAAACAGAGTCGCACATTCACTTGCACAGGTCATCCGTCACAAAATAGCACGCCTTGCAGCATTGTTACAATTGGAAAAGGAGACTCGGCCTTATCCTCAGATGCAGATCTCTTTGCAAATTGGTGGAAAATTCATGGTCGCTGACGATGGTCTTTGCCAATGTGGATGTTACACATCTCCCTGGAGGTTAACAATAGTACAAAATCAATCAAATAGATATACAACTCATAGTTTTTTCCTTTCAACTTGGAAAAATCAAGACACGACTGATAGGACTATTCTGTCAATGAAACATGGATGCACATGGAAAATGAAATAATACTTGAATTTATCTTCCCATGTGAGCTAGCTATATATGCAAACTCTCACAGATCAGCCAACCTACCACCATATTAGTTGAAAGGTCCCTAAACATTTAGTCTTGACCTTTATTTTAGACACATGCATTCATGTTGGATGTGTTTCTAGTGCATACGATATTTTGCATTGCATTGTTTTTCACTTAGTTACGTTAGACAGGCTTCAAGTGGTGAGATTAGCTTCTTGATCATAAATAGATGACAATACAGAGTAGAACCATGAGATGAATTTAACTCGTTTCTGGCCCTATAAGATATGATGGGAAGTCACAACAAGAGGGAGTTCAATTTTTTGATAGTATAAAAACATATGATAGTATAAGGTTATTCAAAAAAAACATATGATAGTATAAAAACATATGATCTTTCTGGAAGGTCGTAATGTCTGAGGACAGTTGAATGGATATAGATGACTAATATAGCTGATCTTAACTAGTTTGGAATTGAGACAGTTGAATGATTGAGCAACGACCCACTGAAATTCCAAGGACTAGAATCTTGTGGTCCATCTGAAAGTAAAATGAAAACAATGGTTGTGCTTTTGAATCAAAGACTTTCAAATCTACGTGATAAAATGAACAATATGGAACTTGTGTTCTCAATCCTTACCTCCGTTTTATATTGCTAAAAGTTTGCTCAATCCTCTTGACTTGTATGATCCTTTCCATCAGGGCCTTTAGCAATTGCAAAGCATCCTGCATTTGTGGTATGGATGCAAGGTCTCGGTAATTCAATCTTCATCTGAATCAGTCTTCACCTCCTCCGTGAAACCATCTTCCCCCTGGCTAACACCTCTTGGCTCAGGATGACCTCTAGACAACCCTCGTCGTCCCAAAATAACTAGGTCAAGAAGCTTCCTCCTAGCCTCATACACCGGATTTGGTTCAATCAAGCATCCCCTTTCATAAGCCTCCCTCAAAAAAACTGTATGCCTATACCCTTTCGTTGATAAATAAAATATCCCAGGATGATCCAAAAACAAGTCCCTTATATTCAAATCAATCCCAAACCACTTCCTAAAATGACTAATCTTCTCTACCTCAACCATTTTCTCAACTGTCAAACTCAAAAACTCGTGCACAATACCAACTGCCCTCTTCTCCATCTCCATCATCCCAATCTTATTTTTCCTCTTCGCTCCAATCTCCACTTCCTCATACGGCCCCACGTACTTCAACTGTTGCCATTCTTTAACCTTTGCCTTAAAACTCCTCCTCAACTTCATCCCTGGTGGATAACTATGCTTAAAACTATACAAAATTCCATTCCTATCAACCCCAATATCCTCTTGTAAACATTCCAATACCCTCCAATTATCAACAGCAGCAACTAACTCCCCCTTTGGTATAGTATCACCAACAAGTTTCAACAAATGGGTACTTGGTTCATTCCCACTATCAACAAGTGCAAAAAGATCCGATTTTTTCAAGATTACACTATCCTCAAAATCATCAGGCAACCCAAGTTCCCTAAAAACCTTGAAAATGGCTCTAAGGGGCAATGTCTTGGTCACTGAAATTGACAACAAACGCACCAAACGGTTGACTACAACTGGTAAAGTATCATTAATAGCTGTAGCTTCTTGTCGGCTGATTTTGAGGGCAGTTTCGGTAAGTGTACAATAAGGTTGTAATTTCGTAGGGTGATGGAAAATGTGGAAGACGTGGGGGTACTTACGGAGGAAATGGGTGGCGCCGCGGTTGAGATGGAGGCGCTGGGATAGACGGTTGAGGAAGTCGACGGATACGCCGGCGGGTACGGCGGCGTTGGTGGTTGCTCCGAGGATGAGGTCTTGAATAGCGATGACTTTGAAGAGTTTTTTGTACTTGTCCATGAGTTTTTCGAAAGTGGGGTCTCGGTTTCTTGAGGATACGTATTCAGCTGACGTGGTTTTCCGGCGGAGGAGGACGGTGGTAGCGGCGGGTGGTTTGTGGCGGTTTAGTTTTTGGAGGAGATGGGCCAGCATGGTATATCGCCGGTGGTATTAGTCAAATTTATTTTGTTATACTGTTATCCAACCAATTCTTATACATGCACATTATTTGTATATCTCGTATTAACAAAATTGGATTATACTATAAAAAAGAATGTACACAAGATATATTAGCATTACAACAAGAACAACGTATCAAAGGAAAACTCATAAAAAATGAGGTACGAGGAACATAAAATATACTCACACATTATTACTATGTTAAAAAGCTGTTTTTGAATTCAAGTGCAAATTCAATTTCATAAGATATGTTAGGTCAGGATAACAAAATAAAAATTAAACGTGTTATAAGTTTCAAATAAAAAAATACTATTATGTTTAGAAATTTGAATTTTTCTGTTGGGTCGCAATTTGTTTTAGTATTTACTAAAACTAATCAAATGTCGTAAAATTAAATAATACTAATTTTTATAATATTAATTTATTTTAAAAAGGGTTAAAGAAAAGTCTCTAGTTATTTTATTTTCTTATTAAATTTGCACTTTTATAATAGTAAATTGAGAAGCGAGGGTGTCTGTAAAACTTGGAAGGGACTATTGCTTTGTTTCGTTTTTCGTACAAATATATGACCTACTTATTTTTCTTCCAATCAAAGGGCTTTGTTGAAATATAACAGGAAATATTCTGCCATTTTCATTCTCTCTACTGAAGCAAAGCTCCGTTACCGGAGAAGTAGCCATTTTCGACGGCGTTGTTGGTATCAGTACAACTTGTGCTTACTTTGCTGTTAGTGGAACGTCCTGTTTTGGTGTACAAGCTATGGTTTGGGGGCTTTTTCCTATTGACCCACTTCCAGGTTCTACAAAACCTACCTTCTCTCTACTTGTTCTCTCTTTCCTTATTAAGCACTCGAAGGGTGTCCGCCTAGTGATCAGTGAAGTAGGAGGAGAGGCATCATGTCTTAGGTTCAATATCTCAGTGGAGGCAAAAATTGAATCGCTAACTTTAGAGAACCTCCAAATTGCACCTAAGGTTTTGGCAAACAAGTTTTGATAATTTTATTTCTAACTGTCTAAGTGGCAGAGTGGGAGGTAGTAGGAACCTAGTAGATTATTTTTAGAGGTAAGTGCAAGTTGGTCTGAGCGCGCACAGCCATTTAAAAAAGACCAATTCATTCACACAGGATGTGACTGAATAAAGCAGGATGGATATATAGCATCAATGTAGTCAGACCCGATTGGTTGGGCTTCGAGGCGTGATTGGTTTTGATTGAGCTCTTATGTTTCATAAATTGTTTTAGTCATAATTACAACGCAATATTTCATGTATGAGCTAGTTGTACTGATGTTGAAAGTTGAAACAAGTCGTTCATGGCTATCGTTTGTCACATTTTGTCAGTGACTTTTGTTGGTTTGATTTTAGGCTAGAATTTTGATTGGTTTATCATCTTATTAACTTTGGTATTGTCGTTGCACTAATACACTGCTTGTTGTTTATGTGACAGGTGAAGATAATTACTATTTCTTCAATAAAGGTACATATAAAGTGGGTCGAAAAGGTAATCATTCTCAACTATGCACTCTCATAAAATTTTCTTAATGTGTTTTCCAATCCCTTTACAAGGCGTTACTTCCGAGTTTCTACTCTTAGCTTGGTTCCTCTAGGCTGCTGTCATTGCTTCTTTTCTGAGTGCTCTTGTTGATGAGATGATTTAGGTGTCACACTTTCTGATAGTCCAAGTCATGGGTCATGACAATAGCATTTATCACGCCAATAATTGGTTTGTCATGGTTCGTTGTAATTAGGCCTGATACTTACTTTGCCCTAAGTCCCTAACTTGTAATGAAAGGAATTTCAGGACGTACTCCATCTTCATGGGCTTTTTACTTGCCAAAATTTCCCCAACCATGTCTAATACACACTACGTTTGCTCAGTTGGCTTGCATATTATTTTACCAACAAATGAAGTGCGTGAACTCGAGCATTTTTATATCAGATGCATTATTTAAGTGCACATATCAAAATTCTGTTAGTAATTGTTTTATTTTAAGTTGGGTTATCTTCTTCCTTATTTAGACCAACATTAATTCTGCCATAGCTGCTCCAACCCAATCTCTTCATCACCTAGTCCAATATTATGTAAAAGTCACCACTTTCTCTTGGAAAACAATTCATAGACACACAAGACATCTTAGTTGCCAGAGATCAAGAAATAACCCTGGCATGCTGGAAATTCTGAATAAGAGCAAAGCCTGGCACTTCCCAGTTTTCACCTCCCATGGTCTCCAGATAGTGGAACAAGTTGGGTTAAAGCTTCCCCAAATATGCCTCCCGTCATAATTGTTGGCACTCACAGGGAATGGTTGGGAAGTAATTACTGGCTTATGATTCAACCTCTACCGCAACGCTACTGCTTAACTCTCACATTTTGTCAAATTATCTAGCTTTTGTTGTTTTAAGTTGACACTTTTGTTGTGTATGATCTCCTCCTATCTGCCATGTTTGCTGGGAAGACAAAAGACAAAATGTGGGGGTGGTCTTCTGCCCTGTAGATGAAGATGGGGAATGAAGAATATGAGGCTGTAATTATAATTGGATAGTGTTATTCTTTCTTTAGTTAATGTTATGCGTAACAAACTTATTGGTGCATGATATATGCTTGTCTGGAGAAAGTGATCAAACACCATGTTTATTATTATTATTGTTATTATGTTTATATATATTTTTTGGTTATAAAAAATAGACACAGTTGTGGAAAGTTCTGATGTGCAAAAGGTTGTCCGTGAAAGAGAGGGGCGTGTCAAAGGGGTTCTGTTACAAATTTGTAGGGGAAAGTATGTGTTAAGCCTAATACCACGCATTAAAAGAAGATGGAAGCATTTGATACCCACCACGCCCAAGTACTAATTATCGTAATATTTTAGTAATATAATGATACGAAGAACATGAACAAAAAGAAGTGGCAGATAGTCTATTGAGCAGTGAATCCAAAGAGGTTGCCTGGAATTAATTCTGCAAAGCTTTGCTACTAATATCTGAAACAACGCCTTCCTTTCTGGATTTTCCAAGAGCGTCTAAATTAAATGTTATTCATTTTCCCTTTACTTGGGACTAGGAGACACATGTTCTCTGGGCAATGCATTAGATGGACTATTGCATAGAGATTCATTGAAAAAGAAACTCTCTCTCCTTCGTAGGACATCTTTTATTCGAGAGAAGCTGTTTTCCATCAGGCCAAGCCTCTCGAATGTCTTAACTGAGTCTCTCCCCTTTTTCCTGTGATATGCCTTTTACTGATTGGTTCATGAGGTCTGCTTCTGTCTGTAAGCTTTTTAGCATGTTAATATCCTCTTTATCTATGGTATTTTACCATTGCAATTTGTAGACTATTTTCATCTGTGGTGCGGAATTGAGAGACATTATTGCACCGTACCTTCCGTCACTTGAAAGTGCATATTTTCCAAATAGTACTCTGAAGGTGTTATGATTGAAAAGTAATTAACCTGTACTCCCTTAAACATATTCTTTCACAGGATGTGATGTCATTGTCAACAAGGATAAAGGAGTTTCTAGGATTCATGCAGAGATTTTAATAGATGAGATGGTTTCGTTGGGTCATTCATTGAAGAAACCGTCAAATATTTTGTCTAAAGTACGTATAAAAGACTGCTCAAAGTATGGTACATTCCTCAACAGGAATCTGGATTCGATGGAGAAAGTTCATGAGTTTCCAAATAAAGAAACAATGCTTAAGGATGGAGATCTAGTTTCATTTGGAACTGGTAATGCAACTTACAGGTGATTGAAGTTACATATTGTAGCTCTTACCTCTTGTTAGTGGACCACCAATGGCGCTGGACAGCATATTGATGTATGTTATTATATGTCAAACAGATTCTCTTATGAGTCCTTCATATTTTTCATTTGCTCCCCAAAGAATTCAAAGACAAATCAACTTATTACAAAGAAGGTGTCATCAATAGGTGAGCAATCATTTATGCTATGTACATAAGTACCTGATATGGTTTATGCACTTTTGTGTTTCACGCTGCTTAAAGTATTACCCTTGTGATCTGTCTAATTCTTGAAATGCCTTTGTTTGGTTTTTTTCCTTTGCTAATTTTAAACCATTGTTTCCTATGATTTGGAAAAAATGATTCAAGTAATGATTACAGTTTAGAAGCCAAAATAATAATAAAGACTTGATGCTAGTCATATTAGTCTTCGGTGCACAACTTGTGGTTAGGTGACAGAAATACAACACATTTTATTTATACCTATTTTCCATTGGTGCTGTGGTCAAAAGGACCATGAACTGCAAGAGAATGTCAACATATGCTCCCAAAGAGACCAGTTCTGCTACTAGTTTTACTGTAGTTACATTGAAAGTATAAATACCTATATATTATTGAAAAGAATAAGTACCTATATTATTTGTGCTTACAAACACAGAAAGTATCTTGAATGCTTTTAGGATGCCGTGATCAGAGTAGTCTAAAGTTCCCAAAGTACCAAGGAACTTGCGATAGAGGGAATACCTAGATTATAATAGAATTTCAAAACTCACAGTGACAATTCTTCTGCTATATGCATATATATGCTTATAGGATTTATACACATATATCCTAATGGTATCAATCACCTTGCAGGGGCCAGTATAACTAAGAAGTGGAGTTTGGATTGCTCACATGTGCTTGTAGATGATTCCTTTCCACTGAATAAGGATCTGATTGATGCTATTGTCGCTAGAAAACCCTTGATTCAATATAGTTGGGTTGAGGTACTCTTTGTATAAATCACCTAAGATGTTTGCGAGAATACTCTGCTACAAACATGTCGATTTGCATTTTGAGTTGCTGATATCTAGATACGCAAAAATTTAGTTGAAAGATGTCATACTGTAACCAAATGTAAATGCATGTTAATCCTTATGTTAGATTTACCAATGTGAGGAAGATGATGTGACGGTTTCATGATTGCGCGGTGCCTACCTTGTATTATGTCGGATGTCTGTCCTTTCCCTTCGTTACTCTGAAGGTTGGAGATGGTTATTCAATCTTCCAGAGGGCTCCAAACATAAATGTGCAGATATGATTTTGAACGGACTTCATAATTTGAGCGATGTAATCAATGGTAGCATTGTGTTTTTATTTGTATGATGTTCAATAACATCAGATAATCCTCTGCTCCTTTGCTTCAGGGAAAAAATTGGTTTAGTTATTGAGTCTTGCTATGATGACTACTTTTGCTATTCTCTTAGAAAGGAGGAAATCAAGAAGAAACACAATTGTTTGTGTTTTTATTTGTATGATGTTCAATAACATCAGATAATCCTCTGCTCCTTTGCTTCAGGAAAAAAATTGGTTTAGTTATTGAGTCTTGCTATGATGACTACTTTTGCTATTCTCTTAGAAAGGAGGAAATCAAGAAGAAACACAATTGTGGTCTGAAACACTATCTCTTTTCATTGTGTTAAGCCAAAGACTTTGAAGGACTTAAGAATTGCCCTACGTAGCTTGTGTTTTGCAATGCTTTAGCTTACAGTTTCAGCTTTCTGGTACAGCATAAAAAGCATACATGGTAGAAATGTTTCCCTGGATTTATCACTCCGTATCCCTTGAAAGGTACTTACGTCAAGAAGTACAAGTGTGGTCTGAAATATTATCTTTTTGTGTTGAGAAAGGATCTTACAGTTTATCTTTCTGCGTCATATGGATTATGCATTATATGGGTTATCAAGAAGAGAAGCCAAATATTCTTTGAAGGAATCAGGAATTCCCGATGTAGTTTGAAACACTTTAGTTTATAGTTCAGCTTTCTGGTACACCTTAAAAAGTGTGCATGATATAAATGTTTTCGCGTATTTTGTGGCTCCTTACTCTTTTAAAAAAGACCTACATCTTTGTACCTTTTGTAATTGTGAGCTCATAACTTCCGTTTCCGAGTTTTTGAAATGGATGCTGATACTCTTTACTCATTCAGAAAGAAGAAAAGTGAACTTAGCCCTTAGCTCTTCATTTCATATTATCAAGCTCTTACAATATCCAACCATGAAGAAATTATTTTCTATATTCAAACTTGAGATCTGATATCATTTGTAATTGTTTGACTATGAATTTCAGCTAATTGCAGAAAAAAATATTTGCACCGATATTCCAAGCTGCAGTTCGTAAGTACTGTATTAAGATTAATCACATTATGCTTTGATGGTCTGAAATGGCATGTACAACATTCTCTTTTTATGCTTACAAAATAAGCTGTGCTGTGTTATCCAGTCATGCACCAAACTTGATGCTGGAAGGAGTGTCCGTGAAAGTGGTGGATCCTCAGTCGCGGGAGTGTTGTTTGAAAGGATATACTTTTTTGCTGGAACCAGAAAACAAGGTGATCATCTCCTTAGTTCTTCCAGTATTCCAGTTTCTTTCTTCTGGCTTCAGTTCAGAGTCGTCTATAGCTTATCTAGATTTTTTATGTGATTAATTATGCATAATAAACTTAACTAGTTATCCCATTAGTTCAGTTGACAGTCATAAGTAATGCTGTAAACTTTTGATTTCTTTGCCTTTATTCATCTTCTCTGCAAACTTTTGATCATCTTGCAAGACATGCAAGATGGCTTGATTGCAAGATGACTAAGATCATTTTCCCCTTTTCCTTGCAGTATAAATTTGAGGGAAGGTTGCAGTCCTTACTGGAAGTTGGGGGTGCCGATATTTCTTCTGCTGAAATGGTCTGTCCTGATGGCCTGTTACTGTTGCCTGCTCCTCCTTCCCCTCTTTCCTTGGTCTTCGTCTCTGCATATTCAACATAGCTCAGCCCTTAAGATTGAACTAATTTGGTAACTCCTAGGATATTTGGAAAAAGGTACATGGCACAGCCTCTCAAATGATGTATTTCTTAATGGATAGAGGGTCAAGCTCATAAATCGGTAAACATTCTGAAGATGTAAACTGCCTAAAGAAGCATATTGAAAACTGTCACTCACTTAAGTGCATCTTTGTTGTCCTTGGTATCCTTGTTGTCCTTTTCCCTTTTCTCATAGGACTTTTAAATGGTGATCTTGGTCCCGGAGATTGCTAATATGGGAATGGCTAGATTGGATTCATACAACTCAAGTATACTGGATGAGTCTTGTTTGAGTTAAATCATACCTTTAAATTTCCATTTTTGTGTTTGATGCCAAATTAATTCTCTTTTTCCTTTTTCGTGCGGTGGGGTTTCCATGGGGTTTGTTGTTATTGTTGTTGGGGTTTATATGGGGTGCTCATGGTTTTGCATGCAAGGTAGACATTGTTGAACCACTGAAGATTGCATAAGTATTAATATTTAAACTTACTGGCTCGTTTCATCTGATTTTAGGTCTCAGAGAAAAATGGAAATGACCGTGTGGTATGTGTAGTTCCAGTAGGATCATGCAGCTCTAAGTGTTTTTCTAACCATAGTTCCTTGCCTTGGGTGAGTGAGATAGATCTGGTTTCTGCGGTTCTATCTGGATATCTGGATCCTTCTCGTATCACATCGCCACCGGGTGAGTGAAGTGTGAGTTTAGGATTTATGTCTTTCCTTTGTAGTTTGCACTTACATGTCAATCAGCTTTTTATGTACATAAATTTCTATTTTCTCCATTCCTGTCTTTCTTTGCTCACTCATGTTCTCTTGCCTCCTTCCAACCTTTCTCCCCTTAATTTTTTGTTTGAAACTTTGACCAGCAGATTCAGACTGCAAAACATGATATGTACTGAATTTACAAATTACATGCTAGATATTGACCACTAACTTGCAGAAGATCGCCATTTTGAAGCTCGTTAAACAAATTATGAATCATCGATTAGTTTGGCCTGTGGCAAATCAAACTTCATGATTATTTGAGATGGTCAAGGATCAGGTCCTTTTGTCACTGTGCCTACTGTTGTGCAAAAGCAAATGAAAATTTCTGGTTAGACTAGCCAGGAAGTTTAAGAGTGTGGCTTTAGATTGGTTGATAAAGTCAACCGATCATGCAATGGGACTTCTCATAAAATCTTCTGCCACCTTGTTTTGTGCTGGTTGAGTAGATTTTTGACTAGGTTAGATTTAGTGTGACTTACTGATTTCCTTTAATTAGGTAGAAACTCACTACTCATGAGCATTGTAATTGGTCACTGATCTTGCTGCTGGTAATGTCTTGGACATAATAAACAGAAAGGCAACAGTTTTCTTGTCACAATAAGATTTTTTAATAATTTACAATTTGCAAAATCCCTGCTTTAAAATCATTTGCTCAAAATGGATTCAAGTTCCTTACACAAATAAAATTGATTGTAGAATGAAAGTGTGAGATGTTTTTAATGAGTGGATGCTGGATAACTTGTTTTACTTTTCTGACTTCAAGAAGTACATGAGCAGAATTCATTTTTTTTTGAAGAAGTAGGATATTCATAAAAGGCAGAATTCCTCTTGTGCAAATAATAATAGAAGATGCAAAAAGGTTGCAAAAGAAGTGAGAAATTTATTGGTGTTTTTATCAGGGCATTTTGGTTCAACCAGTACTTGATAAGATGTACATTGTTCTCTGCCACTTTAATCTCATGTTCTTAACTAAATTATTGTCCTCTGCAGTTCTCGTTACGTCTTCTTGCTCCACAGATGAGACAGTGGTTGCAGACTCAGATGCAGAAACAGAAAGTGCAAAGTCAGATAACATTGCTGCTGCTTTCTGTTCAATAGAATCTTCAGACCATGACAGCAAGGGAAGAACTTCTACACACAAATTAGAATCTGTTGAATATTCTAACGATGATAAGTGTTCTGTTCAAATAGTTATACCTAGGGATAGGGTATCCATGAGGGACACGTCTCCCAGTTCAACAAAGCCTGTTAAACATGATGGAGGTCACATACAACATGATGATGCTACCATCCATGAACCTGAAGGTGGTTACATCAGGCGCCTAGGTGTCAAAAGTGATAATACAGTGGCAAAAGAAGATAGCACTGATGGGCAGGAAAGTGGGAAGTCGGACATCGTATATAGCCAAGATTTGATTGTTAAAGATTCTATCATGTCATTACCAGTCTCTTCAACAAATGGTGGAGCTAAAAATTTTAAGTGCTTCCGTAAGGTTTGTATCTATTGTGATGTCTTATATGAAATATATTCATACCAGAGAACGAAAAATTCCCACTTCACTTTCTTCTTGAACATGCTATTCCTCTATTGCTGAAATGTCGGACTTCAACAGCATCAGAGTTCGGATAGCAATTTCAGCTTGATCTTGTCTTAATCTATCTAAATTGACGCTGGAAAGTCTAATATTTTCTATGATGACGATCCATGTGTCTGTTTAGCTTGTCTAATATGCAGGCTGTCCGGTAAAATCTTAGGTTTGATTTGAATGCAAGTCCAGGAAGCATATCAATTTGTAGGAATAATGTTGCTTAGTGAAGGTCCTAGTTATAAAAATTGCTTTCTTAAGTTCTCGCGGCTTTATTGCTTCTGTAAAGTACATCAAGTTCTGTCCATGAATTGCAATTCTAAATTGATGCATCTTCACTTTAGGTTTGGTACCTCTTCTTCTTTGGTCAGTGGATTTGATTTTATTATGCTATAATCTAGATGCCAACTTCTGCTGTTCTTTTAACCTAATTTTGTAGGCAAATGCTCCATCCCAGAATAGCTTTGCAATCTTCATACCGTTCTCCAAGCATCCATATCAGTAAGCAGCTTAGTCTGTCTATGGTTATTTATAGTCTTAATGACTATCATATTCCTTCGATATTGATCTGTGATCATGATGGCAGAGAATCTGATTTTAAGGATGAGAACGTTGCTGAATCTATTAAAGAAGAGAAAAAAAGAAAACAGATGGAAGCTATTGCCGAGGACCTGTTTAACAGTGAAAAGGTCGGTATGTGTCTTGTATTATATTACTGTAGCTAAAATGACAACAAAGACATCTCTCAAGCCAGGCTTCTATCGCAGGGAAGAAAACGTGGTGTAGCTGGTTCCCTGCATGGGTTGTTTGCTCGTAGATAATATGTTCTTTACAGAGCTGTAGAGAACTACACCTTCTTTTCCTTAGTCTGAAAAGCACATGCAGCTTTGTGCTATGTGGAAGGAGCGAAACGCTAGATGCTTTGAAGATGAAGGGGATTCCATTCAGAAGATCAAAGCGGATTGTTTATTTTTGGTGCAAATAGAACTTTGTTAGTGAAAACTTACTGTTATAGATCTTATTGTATATATGTATCCCTCCCTTTTAAGAACGGAAAGGAATTTTTCTTTTCGTTCTTTTGGTCAGATTGTAAATTATTTTGACAGATACACTTTGCCATTTCTCGAAAAGGCTCTGTTCGTACTTTAACATAATCCCAGAATAGGGGGTGTTTAGTTGCTCATGTTCATGGCAACTATCATAAGATCGTTGTTATGCATACTTAGCTGATATCTTATGTTTTCTTCAATTTTTGTGCAATTTCGTTCAAAAACACCTATATTCACAGAAATAGCCCAATCAGTCAACTGGTGTCACAATCAACACAAGTTAGGTGTATTTACTACTAATTCAAAATGAAATCATGTAGAAATAAGCATAAAATAGTGTGGCAAGATGCATAAATACACGTAACATCAACTCCTCTTTTGGGATGAGAGTTTGTCGAAAATAGTCTAAGGTTAATTGCGTACATCCTACTCTCTCACTTGTTGAATTACACAGATTGTGTTAGATGTTGCCGCATTTTTGTGTGATTTGAATTAGTAAAATCAATGTCTTCTAACGTTTAATGCTCAAGAAAAAAGAAAACTAAAAAGAGTAGACAAGTAAACTTATTATTGAAATTGATCAAAATATTTCGGTGTAAAGTATCTAGTGGTTGGTAACTTTCTTCTTGTTTTCTCGTTTTGAAAATCAGCAAATTCTGTCAACAATTTTTGTCTTTTTCAAGTTTTCACTTATGTTCGATATTCATAATAAAATTCATTAAATTTACATTCACATATTACAAAACTAATTTTTGAAGTAATTCTTCACGTGTAATTTGTTTTTATTTCAAAAAATCAAACTTGAGATATCTAAATTTAAAAAAAAAAAACAGATACCAATCTATCCACCTCAACCCATGGTGATCAATCAACAACTTGTTGACAGACTATTTCCTGCAATTGGGGAAGCAGATTTCTTGGAAATTGTATAGCGCACACAGTGCATACTTCACCGCTTCTTTTTTTTTCTTCAATCATTGCCAATAAACAATTTTTTTATTTTTTTTTGCTTTTTATTAGAAGAAAAAACTACCAACTTGTAAGCAGCTTATGCATTTGTTATATAAATTAGGGTGTGCATTGGTCGGTTCGATTCGATTTTACATAGTATCGGTTCAGATTATCGGTTTTCGATTTTTAAATACGCTAAACCAATAATCAAATCAATAAGATATTTTTTTATCGATTTTCGATTTATTAGTTTGTAGTCCTTAACGGTTCGGTTTCCGGCTTAACCGATAAGAAAATACTCATAAAATAAAAATAGTAGTAACTAACATAAAAAAAAATGAATCTTAGTTGCAACCAAAAATTTTACATGATGTATTTTAATTTACAAGAATCTTCAAGTTTGAACCAAACGTTGCTAGGAGAAATTAAGAGTTTGTATAATTGAAATGATGAGTTTGTTAATTTGTAGAAATTAAAGAGAAATATATAATAAGTCATATATATATATATATATTGGCTTATCGGTTCACCCAATAACACGATAAGAAAAAACCGAACCAATAACCCAATATTTTTTTTATAAAACCGTTAATCCAATAACCTAATAACAATAAACCAATAACATTTTTATTGGTTCGATTTTTGCACACCCCTGATATAAATATTCGAGTGAGTGGTTATAAATAGTGATATTTTTATCAATTATAATTGAGAAAGTGAAAGAGAATGTATAGTATTTCACGTACTCCGTCCGTATAAAAAAAATGATCAATTTTTCTTTTTAATTTATTTTAAAAAAATAACTCATTTTGTTTCTAACAATACTTTATTTTAAAATTTCCACATAATTAAAAACATTTTGATATACTTGACATAAGTTTAATCTAAAATCAGAAAATTCAAAAATAAATAAATTATTTTTTGAAACTTCAGATCAAGTCAAAACAAGTCATTCTTTAAAAACAAGAGGAAGTATAGAGTTTCTAAGTAGAAACTAATGTCATAAATTGGTTAACGCTTAAATTTTTTCACATCACTTTTTTTTTTTTAAAGATAGCTAAAGTTTTTAATCAGACAACAATGCCATAGTAATTACAGAATAATCAAGACTATAAATTATTGTATCAAGTATAATGTTATGCCAAATATAGTAGTAAATATTAAAATCTCAAATTCTTTGATTTTTCTTTTTAAAAATAAATTTAAGAGTTTTTAAGTTTAATCGAACTTAAAATATAGTCTTGATCATCAAATGATTAGAGCACTAGTTTATCGAAAAATTTGTCGTATTTGATCCACGTACTATCTCTAATTTTTAATTACAAATTACTAAATTATTAGGACCACTTGTACACGTAAGTACCTTTTTATTGATTACTATTTAACTTGATTGATCACGCTGTGTCATTATAACACATTTATGACAAATGATTTATTTTTTATTCCCTCATCTTTTTGCAGTATCTTGATTAAAAATAAGTGCAAGAAAATAGGCTATCATCTATCTATATAGATTAGTTTCATTTGATGTTAGTTGTCCATATTAGAGTTTAATTAAATTAAATTTACACATTGCAGAGCTGTTTTATAAAGACTGCACTTTTAATGAGATTCTTTTTATTCTCAAAGAAATCAAATCCAACATCTCTAATAAAAAAAAATCACTACAATCCATATTACTATAATTGATTGATATATATATAATATTTACAGATAGGCAACAGATCTCTGAGTGTTTTTATATCCACGTCAGTACCCAAACACATTATTCTGTCAAGGAATCCATATTTGGCTAACCAACTTGACACGTTAAACAGAGTTTGATTAATCATTGAGAAAAAATTATACTCCCCATCGTTTCATAATAAATGAATTATTGCATTTTAACACACAAATTAAGGAAAAAACATTAAAAATATAAATTTAACATAACTTTTTATTTTTACCCCAAATCATAAGGGTAAATTTGAAAAAAAATTCAATGATTCACTTATTTTGAAACATCAATAAATACCCCAACAATCCACTTATTCCGAAACGGAGGGAGTATATAACATGCCGTGTTATAAGTTGTTTTGTATACATGACGAGATAACTAATTTTTTTAAAAAAATTATTTTTATTTTTTGTTTAGTTTTTGAATATTAAATTTAAAATATTAAGTTAATCAAACTCAAATTAACACTTCAAATCAAAACATGTCAAAGTAAAATCGGACGAAGAAAGTAATATTAAACTTTAATTATATAGTCAATTTACACACATAAATTGGAACATTTCACGTAGGTAACTTTCTAGACGTAACGTGATGATAATGATCTGAGTTAGTAGTTCGTCAGCTCCAGCTCAGCACTTTGACTAAAATATTTAAAGATATTATAAATCCCCATCTAAATATTCCAGGTGTTCATTTAATGATTGAGCTTGTGGGCCCATCCTGTTTAATCACCTCCTTAAACGAAAGATATTTTGTCTAAATTAAATAATTCAATATTCTAATTAGCTGCCTGCCAAGAAATATCCCATGCATTTTACTTCACCTAATCATCTTGTTAATCAATTAAATAATTTAAATAACTCAATTCTTAGCTGTCACGTAAAACCTTACTTCTCCCCACCAAAAAAGTGATAGAATAAATAAGATTCATTCATTCATATTTTAAATAAAAATAATAATAATAATTATTAGAAGAAAATCATCCATTGTGACCTCAGAGCATCCACATGATGAAATCTTATTAGCTCTTAAAAAGAAAAAAAGAAAGAAAAAAAAAAACATATTTCCTTACGGCTGCTGTGAAATCTTACAGCCAATATAACTTTAGCATGTTTACCATTAACTTGTCAACAGCGCTGCGATGCATGCAAATTTTATTCATTAATAAACTTACATTATTTATTAAATCAAGATTTTTTATTGCATCTACTGGGTTTGGTTTTATATTGTAACACCGCTTAATAAATTTTTTAGCTCCATTATTAACTGTCAAATCAAAAAATAATAGTTTGATGCATTTAATTCTTACTCGCTATATCCAGAGTTTAGAAAAAGAATTTGATTATAAAGAACTATTATACACATATTCATCTTATATTTTTATAACAAACTATTTTCATGACTTGAACCTGTAATCTCATGACAACGCTTCCCTTTCAATTGTCAAATCAAGTGTACAGAATTTTCATTAATCGAAGAGTCAGGTTAAAATTGTCATTTTCTAATCAAGTTGGGCGCGGCCGCAAGTTGCCGGTGCCGGAAAATCGCGGTCCAACGTGGCTGTCTAATCCACCGTCACTGTCAACAATCCACTTCCCCGGAGCACTTGTATTTTTCTCCCCTTTTTTTATTGGATATAATTGCATCTTTAGTCCTTCAACTATTCACAAATTTTACTTTTGATCATTATACAATTAGTTAAATATTTTTAGCCTTTTAACTAATTTAAATATTTTTTTTGATCATTTGTATAAGAATACTGTGATATTTAGCTTATTTTAGAAATAATATTACTCTTAAAGTGTAGAATGAGTGAATGAAATTATAATACAAACAACAACATATCAAGTATAAATTTATAGGTTAATTTTAATAGCTTTTACCTTGGTGGTTAGAGTTCGATTACTTATCTTCTGATTCCATCTTCTATCCTCAATTTTTGAAACAAAGGGTTGATTCTACCCTCAATTTTTGAAACAAAGGGTCCAAGTAAAATACGTTAAATATATGAAATGGAGAAAGAATCATGTTGAAAGCAATGAGAATGACAGCAAAAACAAATAATATTATGGAAGAAGCCAAGCAAATAGTAGATAATATTAAAATCAAAGAATAAGATAGCATAATAGTAAAAATAATAATACTGATAAGAAAACTAAAATACAATTTTTTTCACATTACATCAATAAATTGAATGGCTTAACACAATGCTTCATTAAATCAGAAAAAAATCTCAATAAAGGACTAAAAAGTGCACATATTAATCAATTAAAAGCTACAAATACTTACCTAGAAACCACAAGAGCCAAAATTAGAACCTATCAATACTCAAAGGACTAAAAATGCCAATTTTCCTTTGTTCTTTTTTTCTCTTAAAGATGATGAAATCAAGAAAGGCTTGAGTCTATGGCAGACCAAAATCACCAATCATGTTCCTTTCTATTTCTGGACATCCTCCTACTAAAATAAAAGTGATCGCTTGTTACATGCAGACTTTAGAAAATAATTTGATCATAAAAATCTATTATACACAACTTTACCTTATATTTTTGTGAGAAATTATTTTTGTAGCTTAAATTTATAATTTACTAATCACATAAAAATAACTTTACTAATTAATCGAACGATCCCCTCCAATCGTCAAATCAAGTGTACAGAAATTCCATTGATCGAAGTGTCAGGTTAAAATTGTCATTTTCCTATCAAGTTGGGGGCGGCCGCAAGTTGCCGGGCCGGAAAACCGCGGTCCAACGTGGCTGTCTGATCCACCGTCACTGTCAACAACCCACATCCCCGGAACACTTGTATTTTTCCTCCCCTTTTTATTGGATAATTGCATCTTTAGTCCTTAAACAATTCATAAATTTTACTTTTGATCCTTATACAATTTAATTAAATATTTTTAGCCTTTTAACCAATTTAAATATATTTTTTGATCGTTTGTATAAGAAAAGTGTGATATTTAGCTTATTTTAGAAATAATATTACTCTTAAGTATAGAATAACTAAACAAAGTTATTGTTCAAACAATAACATATAAGTGTAAATTTATAAGAGAATTTTAGTAGCTTAATTGACTACTTGAACTTTTGCCTTGTGGTGAGAGTTCAATTACCTATCTTGTCATTCTCTCTTCATTTTTTTCATTTTCTATCCTTGATTTTTGAAATAAAGGGTTGAAGTAAAATATGTTAAATATATGAAATAGTGAAAGAACCATGTTGAAAACGATAACAAAAACAAATAATATTCTGATGGATGCAGCAAAGAAAATAATAGATAATATTAAAATCAAAGAATAAGATAACAAAACAGTAAAAGCAACAATATTGATAAGAAAACTAAAATGCAAAATTTTCACATTACATCAATAAATTGAATGGTTTAACACTTAATGATTCATTAAATTGGAAAAAATTTCTCAATAAAAGACTAAAAAATGCACAAATTAATTAATTAAAAGCTACAAATACTTAACCAGAAACCACAAGAGCCAAAATTAGAACCTATCAATACTCAAAGGACTAAAAATGCTAATTTTCCTTTGTTTCTCTTAAGGATGATGAAATCAAGAAAGGCTTTAGCCTATGGCAGACCAAAATCACCAATCATGTTCCTTTCTATTTCTGGACATCCTCCTACTACTATAAATAGCCTCTTCATCCAAAGCCCAAACCCAATAATCCCATCTCCCTTCTCTTCTCCAAGGACTCATCTTTCTTATTCATTCATCAAACCCATTAATTCATTTCCATTCTCTGTTTCATCAAAGGCTCCCACTTCTATTCCTGCTCACAAAGTAAGTCTTTTCTGCTTTCCCACAGTTGTTGTAGTTTTTGGGATTTGATTAAATTTGAATTTATGAAAATTTTATATCGGGGATAAAGCTTTTCTTTATAAAAGAGCTTGAAGTACTTATCACTCAATCATAATCGTTATATAATCCTTATTTGTTGAGGAATATGATATCCTAGAAAGCTGATTTATTTGATTTTGTTCATTAAAAGACTAAATCTTTTGAATAAATTTTTTGATCAAATTTGAATTTATGAAAATACTATATCAGGGATAAAGCTTTTCTTAATGAAAGAGCTTGAAGTACCTATCACTCAAATCACAATTGTTATTTAATCCCCTTCAAGAAAGCTGATTTATTTGATGTTGTGCATCAAAAGACTAATCTTTTGAATAAATTTCAATATATTCTCACTTTTAGCTTATTGAGGTCTTTGTAAACAGATTTTCTACCTCTGTAAAGTAGCGGTAATGTCTGCGTACATGCTATCCTATCCTCCCAGACGCCACTTGTGAGATTTGCCTTGATGTATTTTTGTTGTTGATAAAATTGTAATTTTTTTTTTTGGGGTCGTTTCAGGGAAGTGAAGTAGAATTTGAGAAAGGAGTTGAGGAGGAAGAAGAAGCAGCCATGACAATCACTTCGGCGATAAGGATTTCGGAGAGGAAACTGGTGGTGAAAGACAGAACAATATTAACAAATGTACCTGACAACGTAATCACCACTTCCGGATCTGGAGCAGCATCAGGTCCATTGGAGGGTGTATTTCTTGGTGCTGAATTTGATCAAGACAACAGCCGCCATGTCGTGCCGCTCGGGAAATTACAAGATGTCCGGTTCTTGTCTTGTTTCAGGTTCAAACTATGGTGGATGGCTCAGAAAATGGGTGATAAAGGAAGTGAAATTCCAATGGAAACTCAATTTCTCCTTGTCGAAACCAAAGATGTATCTCACCTCCAATCCAGTAACAACAAAAACGACGACGACAACAACGATATTCTTTATGTCGTTTTCCTTCCTTTAATCGAAGGTTCATTCAGAGCTGTTCTTCAGGGGAATCCTGAAAACGAGCTCGAATTGTGCTTGGAAAGTGGCGATAAGGATACTGTCAGCTCGGCATTTAATCAAGCAGTTTATATGCATGCTGGCAGTGATCCGTTTGTCGTCATCACGGAGGCTATAAGGGCTGTGAGGTTGCATCTCAAGACTTTCAGGCAACGGCACGAGAAGAAACTCCCCGGAATTGTTGATTACTTCGGGTGGTGTACTTGGGATGCTTTTTACCAAGACGTGACTCAAGAAGGCGTTGAAGATGGCCTTGAAAGTCTTACTGCCGGTGGTATCCCGCCGAAATTC
Organism: Capsicum pubescens; assembly: GCA_030864215.1. Classification (NCBI taxonomy): domain Eukaryota; kingdom Viridiplantae; phylum Streptophyta; class Magnoliopsida; order Solanales; family Solanaceae; genus Capsicum; species Capsicum pubescens. Next base: position 180,298,114 of record CM061539.1, on the reverse strand, counting down.
ATCATCATTGATGATGGCTGGCAGTCAGTGGGTGGTGATCCGGAAGTTGAGAAACCGTTAATGAGACTTACAGGAATCAAAGAAAACGAGAAATTTCAGAAGAAGGAAGATCCAACAGTAGGGATCAAAAACATTGTGAATATAGCTAAGGAGAAATACGGGTTGAACTATGTATATGTATGGCACGCGATAACGGGTTATTGGGGTGGGGTACGACCTGGAGTGAAGGGGATGGAGGAATACGATTCGGTTGTGAAGTATCCGGATATTTCAAAAGGGGTGATGGAGAATGAACCGGGTTGGAAAACGGATCCGATTGCTGTTCAGGGTTTGGGGTTGGTTAACCCGAAAAGTGCTTATAAGTTCTATAATGAAATGCATAGTTATTTGGCATCAGCTGGAGTGGATGGATTGAAGGTGGATGTACAGTGTATATTAGAGACCTTAGGGGATGATTTAGGGGGTCGGGTTGAGCTCACGAAACAGTATCATCAAGCTCTTGATGCTTCCGTTGCTCGGAATTTCCCCGATAATGGTTGCATTGCTTGCATGAGCCACAATACTGACGCGCTTTACTGGTATGTTCACTTCCTATTTTGGTTAAATATTTATCTCAAGTATCTTCCATCTTTTTGATGATGAACTTCCAACTCTTTATAGCTGAAATTTAGTTCTAAGTGATTGATTAGATGTTATGTGTTCTTTTTCTTTTTCATAAGAATGATCATTCTTTGATTACTAGCATACAAACTAATGTGAAGTGTAAAACACATAGTATTATATTCATGTTACTGCTGGTTGGCCTGATATGCCAAATGAAAAATACTTCAGATGCTACTGTGATAGTAGAGTCGAGAACTTTATACTATTAGCATTTATGAGCTACTGTACATATTTTATAACTTGTTTAACAACAACATACCCAGTATAGTCCCACAAAGTAAGGTCTGTGGAGGGTAGTGTGTACGCAGAACTTACCCCACCTCAGAGGTGTCTTGACAACTTGTTTAATATTATAATTTTGAACTATACTAAATATCTTCTTGTGTTTTGTCATTTCAATAAAACAGCTCAAAGCAGACAGCAGTTGTAAGAGCATCGGATGATTTTTTTCCAAGAGATCCAGCTTCACACACCATTCACATTGCTTGTGTAGCATACAACAGTGTGTTCCTTGGAGAAATTATGCAGCCCGATTGGGACATGTTTCAGTCGCTTCATCCAGCTGCCGAGTATCATGGCTCAGCCAGGGCGTTGAGTGGTGGTCCTGTCTATGTTAGGTAAGAAATTTGTATCTACCGATTATTTTTATGAATCCTTGTTTTGTAATGACAAGTTATTATGTTATGATGCACGACAAGTTGCTAATATTTGCTGTGTTCTTAATGACAGTGATGCACCTGGCAAACACAACTTTGATGTCCTAAGGAAGATTGTTCTTCCAGATGGTTCAATTCTTCGTGCTCGTTTGCCTGGTCGACCTACAAAGGACTCCCTTTTCACTGATCCATCTCGTGATGGTGTAAGGTGTGTGTTTCATTAGTGCTATTTATTGAATGTTAAAACATAAGTAGTCCTTAATTTTGAAACTTTTGAGCTAGAAGATTGGTTTGTCAGAGTGGGGAAGTACAGATACTGAAGATAGCGTCTTTTATTCACAAAAATGTGCAGTTTATCTCCTCTTTCCCTTCTTTTTTTTTTCACAACTATGGTAATTCTGGCTTGAAATGGGAAGTAAACTATTTTGGTAATTTGATTGCAAATGGTGAGATTTGTGTGTAACTAACTAATGTAATGATGTTTCAGCCTTTTGAAGATATGGAACATGAACAAATACACTGGTGTGCTTGGAGTATACAACTGCCAAGGTGCAGCATGGAGCTCGGTTGAGAGGAAGACTACATTCCACAAGACCAACACAGAGGCGATAACAAGCTATATCAGGGGTCGTGATGTCCATTTCATATCTGAAGCTGCCTTGGATCCCAAATGGAGTGGAGACTGTGTTCTTTACTCTCATGGAAGTGCCGAGCTTGTTGTTCTCCCTTGTAATGCAGCAATGCCTGTTTCTTTTAAGATCCTTGAGCACGAGACATACACTGTCACACCTATTAAGGTCTTGGCACCTGGCTTCAGCTTTGCACCATTGGGGCTCATTGACATGTACAATGCCGGCGGGGCAATTGAGGGACTAAAATACGACGTGAAGGCAGGCGCAGAATTGTCTGAACTTGACAATGGATATCAAGGCGAAGGAAATCTTGTGGCTGAAGATAGAATCGAGAACTTGAGCACTGAAGCAGTTGCAGTTGTGTCAATGGAAGTAAAGGGGTGTGGTCGGTTTGGTGTTTACTCATCCGTCAAACCGAGGAAGTGCAGTGTGGGTGGAGATATGGTAGAGTTTGCCTATGACTCAGACTCTGGTTTGTTAACTTTGAATCTTGATGCTATGCCTCCAGCAGATCAGAAAGTCCATATCATTGAAGTTGAAGTATAGATCCAAGGAAGGAAGACATTGTTTGGCAAGATATTAAGAGGCATTATTTGGGGACTTAAAAGTGGGATAGGACTTGAGACTTATGGCAACTTACCTTACTAGATTATGATCCCTATTATGTGTCCCCTCTGATTTGTATCACCATTGAATAGTTAGCTCCATTTGCCTTTCATGGAAGGGAAGCGTGGCAGAAGCTGATGACTGATGGCACTTCGTTAACAGCTCGTCTGTAGTCCAGCGGCTTTTTAGAGTTATCTATGTAGCAGCAGGAAAATAAAAATCTTTGTAGTTCTATGCGGTGATGTCCATTTCTAATGGAATATCCTTCGATAATATGCTGATTTTGTTTTGATAATGTGTTCACTCCGCCCCCCCCCCCCACACACACACACACAATTACTACACTGGGTACTTGTTTTCGAATTGAGAGTAACTATGTTCTATGTATTACAACAACAACAAACCCAGTGTATTCCCACAAAGAGTAACTATGTCCTATGTATTGACCGCGTCAAAAGAAAAACATTGTGCATCTAGATTACTTATATATTAGTAACAAGTAAATCCCAATAAGAAATCATTACCGGTAACTTGAAAAAAAAAATTGAACAACTTTTGATCTGCCTGTCCCGTTTCTGGAGAATGTTTAATATAAGACTATTAAGTAGATAGATTACTCTCTAGTTCACCCAAAAATACTTAGAATCTAAACCTTGTAAGTGTGCCATTTTCTTCCCTATTCTTCAAAGTCAGAATCGTTCTGAGCAGACAATAACACCTCTTCTAGTTCCTTACTGAAGTCTTCATTGCCATTCTGCTCTTCAGCCGCTTCCTGTTAGGAGAACTTATCCTGCTCTTCTTGAGCAGCATCAAGGCTGATGACGAATGCCTGTTTTTTGATAAAACAATTCCTTCTGAGCTTTGAGCTTTCCAGTCTTCGGGACCATTTCTCCTATCAATGTCTGGTTCGCTGTTGATGTGATTTATATTTTCTACATCAGCGTCAAATCGTTCACTCCATGCTCAAGCATTTTTAAGCTGTTAAATTCTTCTAATGGTCGAAAAAGATTTATTGGGTTTTGGTAACAAATACGGCTGCATTTTGGCAGAATAGTGCTTCAATATTTGGCTCATTAAAAGTCAGAAGAGTTTGGGGTGCGTGGTAAAGAAATAACATAAAGAGGATAGTCCTTCACTACAACTATTATGTGGTTGGCAACAGCCCTTTGCATTAATAGTACAACAATAACAACTTCTCACTCCCCAGATACATTTTTTATTTTTTCCTTAAAAGGGGCTGTGAGCCCATTCATTCCCCCAGATACATTGGGTTACCAATATTTGTATAAATCAATCAGAACATATGTCTAATTCAACGGGATTATTGGCAGAATTTTCTAATAAAGCCATTGAATCAGACGAAAACGTTGTGGAACTCCCCATCTGATGAAACAACGGACCAATCGGCTGAGATTGAATAGGCTGAGGTGGTACCTCTAGGGCTTCAAGTTCACCTACAAGCATTTCTACTACTTTACTCATCGAAGGGCGTTGTGCTGGATTTGTTTGTATGCACCATAACGCAACTAAACTCAGCTTTCTCGCCATGTTCTTTTCATCATCAGTTGCTGCTTCATCCACCACCATCTCCTTGCCCTTGTTGAACTTATCATAAATCCAATAAGGAAAATATTGGCTAGAGGTTGCTTCGTTTGCAACTACGTTTCTTTTCAAGTCCAGCATTTCCATTAGTAACATTCCGAAGCTGTAAACATCAGCTTTAGAAGAGATTGCTCCAATGCTTCTGCTGATCAACTCTGGAGCAACATATCCAATCGTTCCACGAGCAGCTGTGAGAGTCACAATGCTATTATCTGTTGGATATAATTTTGCAAGCCCAAAGTCAGAAATCTTCGGAATGAAATTCTCATCCAGAAGAATGTTGTGTGGCTTGATGTCAAAATGCAAAATTCGTACATCACAGGCTCGATGTAAATACTCGATTCCTCGAGCCACTCCAAGGACAATGTCATACTTCCTCTGCCAACTTAACAAAGGACTTTCTTGTTGACTGGTGCTGATGTACTTGTCGAGTGATCCATTGGGCATGAAGTCATACACAAGAGCACCGCTTTGTTCTATCAACACAATACCCCACGAGCCCGACCACATTGACATGATGAATTCTTCCAATGGTAGCTACTTCATTCATGAAATCCTGACCACCAGATTTAGGCTTACTCAACATCTTCACTGCTACATTTCTACCACTTCGAAGCTTTCCTTTGTATACACTGCCGTAGCCTCCCTCACCTAACTTTTCTTTGAACCCTCTGGTCATTCTCTTTATGTTGTAGTAATTATATCTGATTGGCATGAAATTGTTTTGTGTTTGCAAAAAACCTTCAATAGTATCATACATCGACAAATGCCTCCTTCTGAATTTGATCACCAGAAATGCAATTATGAAAGGAAGGCCGATCACAAATTTTGCTTCCAAATATCCTGCACGTTTGAGAAGTCATAACTTCCTCTTAAGCCAACACATATCATGGAGATGAATGATGATCAGGAAAAACAAAAAAATTTGACGACGTCATTGTTAAGTGTCCCACACTAGTTGAGGGAAAGATTGCTGTCTAATCTTGAACAATCATCATCTCATGAGCTACCTTTTTGGGATGAGCAGACCGGCTCTAAAGTAAGGCAAGTGTATTAAACACCCAAAAAATTAACAATACTTTGAATCTTTCAACTTTTATCTTGTGCTCACTTGTTTTAGAGCCTAGAGGTATTACAAGCAAGGGGTGATAATTTCAGTCCATATTTGTGAAAAGAATTCATTTAATCCATATTTATTGAGTTGGATCACTCATATTTCAAATGGGTAAATATGGATATCAATTCATTTTATAAACACATACAAATATGGAAAAAATGGGTAAAATATTGGTATCCATTTAAACACTGAGATCACCCACCTATGGTTAAAATTTCAGGGTTTTTTTTCATTTTCTTTAATTTTTTTCTTTTTCGTTTTTTTTTCCTTTTTATTTTTTACTCGTTTCTTATATTTTCTTTTTTTTCTTTCTCGTTTTGTTCATCTATTTTATTTCTTTTTTCTTTCTTTTTTTCTTTAATTTACATTTTTTTCTTTTTCTTTTTTTCCTTTTCATTTTTTACTCGTTTCTTATATTTTCTCTTTTTTTCTTTCTCGTTTTTTCATCTAATTTTTTCTTTATTATTTTTATTTCTTTTTTCTTTGCATTTTTTTTTTGTATTTTCGTTTTCCCCTTTTTCTTCTTGTTTCGTCATTTTTATCATTTTTCTTCTTTTTTGTATTTCTTTTCATCTTTTCTATTGTCATTGCATTTTATATTTTATATATTTTTTATACTTTATATTTATTTGTATCATACTATATATTTCAAATAAATTTATTATTTATATTTGAATAGTTTAGTCGTGAATATGTACAATTTATCATTTGTATTTATATACAAACAATATATGAATTAATTGTATTTTCTTGAGACTAAAATATATAAATATACAATGTATCATTCAATGGAAATATATCGTTAGCATTTGTATATCCAATTTATCATTTATATTCATATATAAACAAATATCAATTATATGCGTATGGTTCAAGTTGTATAAACATTTATCATTTGATACAAATGTAACATTTGTATAATTTAACAATTGATTTGCATAATTTATCATTTTTATTTGCATTGTTCAATTTATAATAAAATTCAATTTGTATCAATATATATAAATACAAGTGTTCGTAGAAAGAAAAATAACTATTCTTTTTCAATTGTTTAAAAATATAAATGATACTATCAACTACTAATGCAAATACAAATAAATAAAACAAATGCAATTATAAATACAAATATAATATACGGTCAACTTACAAATACAAATATGAAATAGTTCTTTAAAAATATAAGTTCGTCAATGAAAATAGAATACAAGTACAAATACAAATATAAGCAAAATGAAACCACAAAATACAAATATAATAGAGTAGGTTATTAAGTTTAGCTTCTGGGTTAAAGAATTAGGCTTGCTATAGATAGTTACATTTTCAGTAGGTTGCTGAGCCTGATGTTGTAAACACACAAGTTAAAACTCTTTTTTCTATTTTCCTAACCAATGGACACTCGAATAATGTAGACATGATGAGATCAAATTAATATTCTGACAAGCAAATCGATAGAAATACAGATTGTTAAAGTAAAAAAGAGCGTACTTTTGAATAATGAAGGTAGCAGTCTCATGATCCCTCTTTCTAGCACTGCATGTTTGCAGAGACATGATTGTAAGAATTAATGTAAAACATTGTAGCAGAGAGGTTCTCCTACACATTTTGAAAAGTCAGTAGCAGAAGACCTCACAAGTAACTAAAACAAAGTCAGTAGCAGAAGACCTCACAAGTAACTAAAACTTCATTCCCTCCATTCCACACTACTTATCATGCTTACTGAAAATAGACGGTCACAATAATATTTGTCATTTTAGAAAAAAAAAAATCAAAATATAATTAATTATTTACTTTCATTTTTATCCTTATTCTAAATTATAAAGAGATGTTAATATGATACAAAATAGAGAAGTATTCTCTCTTTTCTAAAATAATTAAATTATTGGGTACGACACACCCCTTAAGAATTTTTTTTTAGGACATAATGTGAAGTACTCAGAATCTCATTAAATGAAAAGGTAAAATTGGAAGAAATTTTCAACATATCTCTCAAAGAACGAACAATTCATTTATTTTCGACATTAAGAAATAACCCAATAATTCATTTATTTTGAAATGAACGCGCAAAATAAAACCTAAAAAGTAGAACGAAACTGAAGGAGTAAATGGAAAAGAGTTATCTATTTGAGTTAATTACTCTTCCATTAAATAATTACTACTAGTATTATGAAAAGGAGTTATCTATTTGAGTAAATTACTATTTGAGTTAATTACTCTTCCATTAAATTTTAATATCGCTAATGTAAAGTCCACACTTCAAGTCTCCAACAACTACATTTACTCCTTTAGTTTCGTTCTACTTTTCAGGTTTTATTTTGGTTGTCTCTCTATTTAATACTTTCTCCATTTCAAAATAAGTAAATTGTTCAGTTATTTTTCAATGTTCAAAATAAATAAATAAATAAATAAATATGTTTGAAATTTCTTTCAATTTTACCTTTTCATTTAATAAAATTCTTAAGTACTTCACATTGTCTATGAGAGTAAATTATGAACAATTAAAAGAGTAATAGTAAAAAGTAACCTATAATTTATATTCTAAAAAAAATTTCTTAAGGGGTGTGTCATAACCCAATAATTCAATTATTTTGGTATAGGGAAAGTAGTAAACATGTAAGTAATATGAGATGGAGGGAGTAATTATACATTGGAAAGTTGAGTTTGTTTCAAAATATTTGACAATTGAAGAAAACAAGATGTTACCTATTAGATTTCTTGTAATTTACTTTTGGGAAAATATTTTTCAATATATTTAAACTTTAACGAAATTTATTATAACACGTCTGAACTTTATAGGGATCTTATAACTCTCCTAGAACTTTGCGAGGGTCCTCAATTTGCACTCCTTATAATTTTTCTTTTTAATAGTTATACAAAAATGCCTAGTAATTTAAGGCGGAGTAAGTATTAAAAGGAGCACGCCTGAAGACTTTTGTATGGTCCTTATGAGAAAATTCCAACTTGAGTCTTGAAGGGCCCTCAAGAGGAAGACTTGCCTTGCCGTTTACCTATTTATTAGATTAGTGAGTGGACATTAAATTTTCTCATGTCTCATCAATCATCTCCTTTAGGCGCGTTCTTTTACATAACACATCAAATGATAAACAGGTTGTGTTATGGGTTCAATTCAGAAAAAACAATGGATTATAACTCAATTTGTCCAACTCAAAATAATTTTTCTTTTTGTTACGAACACATAAAATTTATTGGATCAAATTCATATAAAATTTAAATTAGATCCACATTTTATTGGGTTTAAATTTATTTTGGGCTTAAAAAAATAATAAGCCTATTTTATTCCCCATCAAGATCCATCTCACCTTGAAACCCAAACTCATCAAGTAACGTGACATTCCAGTCAAATCCAAGATCAATGAGACGCCGCCACATGTACAAATGATGTGGAAATCTCATTCAAATTTAACAACCAGTCAAAAGGCGTCAAGTGGCAAAGTGACATGTTTCGGTCAATCACAAACAACTAGGCCTACCCCCTATAACTATAAATAGGGGAATAACATAACATTCTAGGGAGGAAAAAAGAGGACATTCTGCAAGCATTAGAGGAAACTTCTGCATTGACTACACAGCTCTTCAACGAATTAACTAATGAAGTTCTGCCCAGAGATCAACTCGACAAGACGAAGTGCTGTCAGACAATTCCCGGAGATCCAAACACATTTCTAAGAGGCTCAAATCATCCTACAAAAAATCACGCTGCAAAGGCCCTCGAATCACGGAAAAACTTAGGAGAGAAGAATCGAGAGAATAACGGAATTGTACCCGCAAAATTCATTTATATAAAATTGTTATTTTTGTTTATTTTATTTTTGTTTGCAGTTAATTTTCAGTGTTAACGAAAATTTGTTGCGATCAAATTTTGGCACACCTAGTGGACCAGTTCTGCTTTTCATCTCTCCCTCCTACAAGTCGAAAAATCACAAATTCAACTACTACAATGGACTTCAGAAAAATCAATGAAGTTTCGTGCAAGAAGTCTACTACTGCCACGTCTACTGAGATCAAACTTGTTGGCCCCATCAATTGACGCAATCTCAACGCTTTTACTTTGGATGGATCCCAATACTTCACCTTTTTGGAGATGACAAAAAGGAGAAAATCTCAAATTTTGGCAGTAACTACAACCCCTGGGGGCAACTTTGCATTTATATTATCAGAAGAACCGTCTGAAACTGGCTGCAACTTTGGAGAATCTGAAAACTTAATGAATTCTCCAACTTTAACGAAAGTCAACACATTCATGGTTGATGCAATTGACTTGGACGAGAAATTTGCAATGATGGAACAAACCATTGAAGCCTTGAAGAAGTCCGTTGATGAGAAAGATCATCAAATCGCCCGACTTATGAGCAAGTTAGATCTCTACAATTCCGGAGAGTCAAATTATAATCTAACACCGCGAGAAAAAGTTGATGGTGAATCTCTCATCAAGACAAGTGACAATTATTGCGATGATCGATCCGCTTCAGTGTCTACTCTAACAGTTCAACAACTGCAAGATATGATTGAAAACACCATCAAGGCACAATATGACGGTCCGTCACAAAGTTTCGTAGGATAATCAAAACCGTATTCTAAGCGAATCGAGGGCTTACCGATGCCAATTGGATATCAATCGCCAAAGTTTCAACAATTTGATGGAAAGGGAAATCCAAGACAACACATCGCTCATTTCGTTGAGACTTGTAGCAGTGCTGGGACACATGGTGATCTTCTTGTCAAGCAGTTTGTTTCTCTTTGAAAGGCAACACTTTTGATTGGTACACGGACTTGGAGTCTGAATCAATTGATTGTTGGGAGTAACTAGAAAGTCAGTTCCTAAATTATTTCTACAGCACCCGTCGTACGGTCAGCATGATGGAGTTGACAAACACAAAACAAAGTAAAGATGAGCATGTAGTGGACTACATAAATCGCTGGCGAACATTGAGCTTCAACTGCAAGGATCAACTTTCTGAAACTTCCGCAATTGAAGTTTGCATTCAAGGGATGCATTGGGGCCTTGTGTATATCCTCCAGGGAATTAAACCTCGAACTTTTGAAGAATTAGCTAAGCGAGCTCATGACATGGAGCTAAGCATTACAAATCATAGAATGCCGTCACCTGTTTTTTATTCTAGGAAAGAAGTCGCAAAATTCAAAGACTCGTCAAAAGATCAAATTAGGGAATCTATGACTACAACAATGAGTTTTATGAAGGCCTCCACAAGACAAAAGTTAAAAGAGGAAGCTCCAAAGCAATAAATGCAAGAGGTAAAAAATCAATCAACCTTGAAGGAGTTACAAGCAAGGGTATATCCTTTCCCCGACTCTGATGTTCCTAGGATTCTTGACGAGTTACTAGCCAAATAAGTCATTGAACTTCCTAAGTCAAAGTGACCTGAAAAATCAAACAAAGTCGACGATCCTAAATATTGCAAATTTCACCGCATTGTTGGTCATCACACCACAAAATGCTTCATCCTAAAGGAAAAGATCACGACATTAATGCAAAAGGGAAAAATCATCATCGATGATGGCGATACAGTTGATGCAAATCATGTTAGCGCCGAACTGGATCATAAAAAGGATCAATTTCAAAAGTTCTACAACCCATGTGCTCTGTGGCATCACTGAAAGGTGAGGGAATCATCATGCTACAATTTGGGAGTTTTGACCCAATTGAGGTTCCTACCACGAAGAAAATGACAAGAAAATTCATGCAAAATGACTTTTCCAATAGAAAGAAGGGTGATACTTGGACATTGATCGCTCGCAAAAGGAAAAATGTCAAAGGGCTTCTAAACTCCAACTTTCAAAAGTCGACACAAGATCAAGTGCAAATCTGCTTCAACCAATGGGGGTAATAATTACAAAACTAAAGTGCAACAGTACTCCATTACAAAGGGTTAGAAGGCAAGTCAAGACGCTCCTTGATGCACCAGCCTAAACCGCAAGTCAAAAATGCTCCTCGATGCACGAGCCTAAACTACAAGTCAAAACGCTTCTTAAGGCATGAGCTTAAACTGCATGTCACTCCTGCTCCGCATGAGTCTAAACTGTGAATGAACCTCTAAAAAAAGAAAGAAAGAAAAAGAGAAATGAAAGAAAAAGATTTTTTTATAAAAAAAAGTAAATTAACTCATCATGCCCGAACTACGCTATGACTTGATCCTCCTAGGTACGTAGTAGGCAGCTTAGAGTATTTTTACTCTAAGTTCAGTCGTATGAGTTAAAAAAATAAAAAATAAAAAAGAAAGAGGAAAAACATGTGTCATTATTTGAGCACGGCAATAACACTTTGAATTGATATGGATATCACATGAGGATAGACATTTCTTCGCTAAGTTTACCGCAGACGCGCAAAGGTGAAGAGACCAGCAAGGCAAAGCTGATTTCGCATATTTGTATAAATTCGTATAGGTGTTCACATCATTTTTACATATTTGGTAGATCTTAGAGACTTCTCCACAACAAAAAAAAGATGGCTCATGATTCAAAGGTTCTTATGCCAAGTTATAAATTTTCCATCATAGCCGCTCTAAATTGCAAAATAGGCCATCAGATTCTGAACTAAGCTGATTTTGATGATGTATATGTATAAATACATAAGGGCGTTAAGTGTGGTTTTTTTTATTTATGTCGTAGCTCTGTGAATCTATTTTCTAATGCAAAAAACGGCACCTGATTTCAATACTTCCACATCGAGATATGGAATTTATGGTGACGCTGCGCAAAACTGAAATAACTAGCGAACTAAGATTAGAAGACCATTTTTGGAGAAATATCTGGGACGATTTGGGTACAATCTGATTGTGATTCCTATGTGAGACGTAGCTCAATGAGTCTAGTTTCCAACACAAAAAAAACGGCTCCTGATTTCGATACTCCTACATCAAAATACGAAATTTACCGTGACGCTGCGCAAAGCTAATAAAATAGACGTATCAGGACATTGAATTCCATTTGTATAAATCAAACAACTCATATTTTTGTTCTCTCATCGGAGAATAAATATTTTTGTGGACGTGTGCCTAGTACTTGCTCACCAAAGTCAGAAAAGGCTACTCCCTGTGTCAATATTATCAATCTGGATGACACCACGTACGTGCTCCTTGAAAAGAATGAGATGCTCTCACTCGAAGCCTCTTTATCGCCGAGCCCCACGGATGAGATGCACCACATGCTTGCTTTACAACAATGGACTGCAAACACTCAAAACTTCATCATCATAAGGTCGCAAGAATGACACCAAGTACATGCTCACTGAAGCTAAAATGGAAAACTTTCAGCATCGTCAAGGATGAAATCAGATCATTTCAAGTCACTTTCTTATCAAGCAGTAAGGAAGTAGTGCACTAAATGGTTCAACATCAATCATGTCGACCTTTTTGGTCTGACATCAAGACCATTTGCATAAACCTGCAAAAAAAAATGTAGATGGAACACATCTACGGTGTTGACCGGATGAAGCTTCTCGGTTCTACGCGGATTAATGTCAATACGTGAAACTTTTATTGGCGATAAGTGTCGGTACCAAACGCATGATGCTTCGATTTGGCATGATCAACATTGGGAGAAACACATCATTTTAGTTCAACATAACTGATATCGTTGTCAATTAGCATGAAATTTGATTTTCAACCATTGATCTTCTATGCCGAGATGCAGGGAGTTTTCTATTCCAAGATTTAAGGAAATAGGCACAATCTTCTTGCCAAAGATAGAAAAGAGTTGCTCCGAGTGTCCGTTTTCAAGCCGTGACAGGGAATATTGCCCGCCAAATCCTCGAGAAAATGGGTGAAGCACTTAGTTGTTGCTCATTAAAAACTGCGACTCGAAAAATAATGTCTCAAGCGGTTCTTGACCAATCATCCGGATAATGTTTGTATATGCTTGGTGTGATATCGAAACCACTTGCATTTTTTTATGAACCTACAAAAAAAAGAACGAAGTAAAGAGGAGTGATCACGAACATGCAATCTGGAGTCACGACATGACAGCTTATAGCGTCAACTTCAAAAAATGATTCTCGTCAATACAAAAGAAGTTTGACATTGAATTTTGGATATGACGCAGCAATAGAAGTCTAGCCGCTCCAGAACTAAGTCATTCAACATTTGGACATTCCTACAGTCAGATGTGATTTTTACTCTGTGAGCATTTGAAGCTGAAAATTGGGAAAGGCACTCCATGTACTTCTTCGGTCGGTATTGCGAGGAGCTTGTATACTTTACATGACGTCCACCAACGCTGTCAAAAAGGTTGAGGTGCACTAGCAGTGCTCCCCAAATACATAGTCACAAAAAAGCCAAGGGATGTCTTTGCAAAGGTTACAGATTTTAAAAGATTGTGGTTGATGTGATTTCATAACATCCCCTTATATAGAGGCTCCTATGAAGAATTTTCAGTTTGTGTACAAGGAATGTTGTGGTGAAATTAGAAGATGAGAATCCCTGAAAATTTCAAATTGCCAATCAGTTGAAAAATTACCATGTTGAGGAGATTTCTTTGGAGGTGATTTTAATTCTTTCCTGAAGTTAAAAGGAAAGTTAATATTTTTTTCCTTTGGTACATGAAACCAAAATGGAAGTTGATATTTTCCTTTGGTACATGAAATCAAAAGGAAAGTTGATATTTTTCTTTGGTACATGAAATCAAAAGGAAAGTTAATATTTTCCTTTGGTACAAAAAGATCAAGTCAATTTTTTTCCTTCATATGTGCAATATGTCAAGTGAGGAAGTTGTATTGATCCTTTTAATTCAAATACATTGAAAGTGTCACATTGTTGTGCAAGTAAAAACTACTTAAATAAATATTACAGTGGTGATTTCTCATGTTCATATTTATCCAAGAAGAGTAAAAAAAAAATCAAGTTGGTCATTTTTTTTAATACTCTTGAAATAATATCGAGTTTGTACTTGATTGTGGACGAAAAATGAGGATCACCACAAACAAATCGTTGGTTGCTTTGACGAAGACTTTCACGATATGAAAGTTTATGGAGGAAACTTTAGTTAGACCACTTGCAAGAATTGGTCTAACTAGGATGCACTGATGAGAAATAATACCTTTGAAGTCACGAGAATAAAAGCACATTCATAAGTACTTCAAGTCTCGCCACCAAGTTTCGGCAAGCTTACACGTCGACCAACCTTGAAGTAGGGGGCATCTGTGGACCCATAAAATTTATTGGATCAAATTCATATAAATTTAAATTAGATCCATATTTTATTGGGTTTAAACTTATTTTGGGCTTAAAAAAATACTAAGCCTATTGTATTCCTCATCAAGGTCCATCTCACCTTGAAACCCAAACTCATCAAGTGACGTGGCATCCCAGTCAAATCCAAGACCAATGAGACGCCGCCACATGTACAAATGATGTGGAAATCTCATTCAAATTTAACAACTAGTCAAAAGACGCCAAGTTACAAAGTGACATGTTTCGGCCAATCACAAGCAACTAGGCCTACCCCTACAACTATAAATAGGGGAATAACATAACATTCTAGGGAGGAAAAAGGAGGACATTCTTCAAGCATTGGAGGAAGCTTCTGCATTGACTACACAACTCTTCCACGAATTGACTAACAGAGTTCTTCCCGGAGATCAACTCGACAAGACGAAGTGCTGTCAGACAATTTTCGGAGATCCAAACACATTTTTAGGAGGCTCAAATCATCCTACAAAAAATCACGCTGCAAAGGCCCTCGAATCACGGAAAAACTTAGGAGAGAAGAATCGAGAGAATAACGGAATTGTACCCGCAAAATTCATTTATATAAAATTATTCTTTTTGTTTATTTTATTTTTGTTTGCCGTTAATTTTCAGCGTTAACGAAAATTTGTTGCGAACAACTTTATTACTTATAAGTTTGTTTGGTACAAAATAAAACTAATCATTTACTTTTTGTTTTTGTGTGTCAATCTAGGCTATTTATGCGTCACAAATCGTCCCAATATTTTATATGTGCTGACTTGAATTATGCCCAGTCTAACCCCCTGCATTGAAGTTTGGACGAATTAAGTGACACTTATACTTTCATGTGTTAAATTTGATGAAATTTGATATCCTTAATTTTGAACTGTAGAACCCCCTATACAAGTTCGGCCCAACTTAGTAACTCTTGCTCAAACTGTTATTTGTCAAACTAGTTCACAGTGAAGTCTTTTTTAGTTATTTGTGCAGGCCTACAGGGGCCTCATCTTTGATACTCACTTTTCAAAATGTGTAGGGGAACCATTGTGCTAAAATATTTTACAATAATCTTGGTCATATTTCTGCAGATTCCTCAAATATGCAATGCTAGAAAGAGCAAAAACCACTGTCCCCCTTCTTCTTGTGGGCATATCCATAATATACACCATCCTTTTCGCTTAAAGACTGATCCAAAACATTGCGGTTTCTCAGAAGTTGTATGTGCAAGCCATCAACTACGATAACCAGACAATTCGCCTGGTAGATCCAACGTTACAAAGACTTGATCTGTGCTCTCTAATACCTCCTCAGCTTCCTTTCAACCAATACGGCAGTATCATTGATTTTACTTCATATGACATCAGTCTATCATGGAGAAGATTAGCAGAGCCCATCTTCATGTTCAACTGTCCATTTGCTGTAAATAATTCTTCGACATTTAAGGAAATTGGTGCCTGCAAATCAAGCAGAAACACTTATTTAATGATTGGAGAAATGAATGCATCAGAAGTCAGTGATGGATGCAGAGTACAACTTATAGGCCTGACCTCTTGGCGTAATATTAAAGATCATGTCCACAACAAAATTTCCCTTTCTGATTTTCATCAAGCAATCCTCCATGGATTTGAGCTCCATTATTATAATAAAGTCATGGGATTATCATTTGCTGGTAAGGACTACATTTTGTTTACTACTTCAATACATATATGCTCTTAAAAACAGATTTTTATCCTCCATATGATATGCAACAAATTATCAAAACAGTGGATTTACTCACCTGAATCTAAATCGGCTAACTCTTGGACTTCAATCTAACCAGGAATCTCGCCGTTGCTAGTTAATTAAACGAGTAAGCTCTTATCCTTTTACCAAGCTGGACATGAATTAGCATTCCATTAATCTTAGTTAGTGAAAATAATCAAGTGTTTAAATGGCCTCCGTGGCACAAATATGCATCTGATAACAATTCAAAATTCAAATGATAGAACAATTCGAAATATAATATTGTTGGACTGGAAATCACAATCTAAATTTTGTGAAAACAAATTTCTTCGAATCCTTGATAATTCAAAATAGTATTTAACTTCTCAAATGTGCAGTACTTTCAGGAGCAAGATTCGTGATTGGCCTATCATTCATAATTGTATTTCTGGTCTACAAATTCAGAAGGAGGCATTTGTCAATGTATGACGAGATTGAAGGTTTTTTGCAAACACAAAACAATTTCATGCCAATCAGATATGATTACTCCAACATAAAGAGAATGACAAGAAGTTTCAAAGAGAAATTAGGTGAGGGAGGCTATGGCAGTGTATATAAAGGAAAGCTTCGAAGTGGAAGGGATGTAGCAGTGAAGATGTTGACCAAGCCTAAAGATGGTGGGCAAGATTTCATGAATGAAGTAGCTACCATTGGAAGGATCCATCATGTCAATGTGGTCGGACTCGTGGGTTATTGTGTTGAGAGAACAAAGCGTGCTCTTGTGTATGACTTCATGCCCAATGGATCACTCGACAAGTACATCAGCACCAGTAAAGAAGAAAGTCCTCTGTTAAGTTGGCAGAGGAAGTATGACATTATTCTTGGAGTGGCTCGAGGAATCGAGTATTTGCATCGAGGCTGTGACGTACGGATTTTGCACTTTGACATCAAGCCACACAACATTCTTCTAGATGAGAACTTCATTCCAAAGATTTCTGACTTTGGGTTAGCCAAATTATATCCAACAGATAACAGCATAGTGACTCTCACAGCTGCTCGTGGAACGATTGGGTATGTAGCTCCAGAGCTGATCAGCAGAAGCATTGGAGCAATCTCTTACAAAGCTGATGTTTACAGCTTCGGAATGCTACTAATGGAAATGCTCGACTTGAAGAGAAATGTAGCTGCAAATGAAGAAAATTCTAGCCAATATTTTCCTTATTGGATATACGATAAGTTCAACAAGGGGAAGGAGATCGTGGTGGATGAAGAAGCGAATGAAGATGAAAAGGAGATGGCGAGAAAGATGAGTTTAGTTGCGTTGTGGTGCATACAAACAAATCCAGTACAACGCCCTTCGATGAGTAAAGTAGTAGAAATGCTTGAAGGTGAAGTTGAAGTGCTAGAGGCACCTCCTCAGCCTATTCAATCTCAACCGATTGGTCCGCTGTTTAATCAGATCATGGAAAATTCCATGACGTTTTCGTCTGATTCAATTGCTTTATTAGAAAATTCTGCTAATAATACCGTTGAATTAGAAATGTGCTATGATTGATTCATAGTTGATGTAATGTTTATGTGAAATGATATACATTCCAAGTGTTTGTTGTATTCATTACGCCTGTTCTAGTAGCCAACACATGATCCTCTTTAGCTCGATGTCTCTGGTTTGAGCACTAGAAATGGAGAAACTTTAAAGAGTGCTTCCCTTTCAGTGGTCCCTATGCGGGGTAAATCCAGATTTATCGAATTAATGGATAATCAGTAGTCAGTGCTTAAATAAAAGAAAAGAAAGGGGAATAGAAAATGGAGGGATGCATGAAGAGAGAATGAGTCTGCTTATTGTTCAGCTAATGCAATTGCAGTTATTAGGGTTGCATAAAACCGGATACTACTATTCAGTCTGATGGCCTCTTTTGAGCCACCAAGTTGCGACTACCACCTTCATTTTCCTCGGACTTTAAAGTTTTAGGAGCCAAAAAGTGATAGCTTCATGAAAACAATTATATGAACCATTTTTTAGTCTGAATTGATCAAACTTAGGAGATTGCTAGCTCCAGGCTTGAATCATTGAGAACAAACCTTTTAATTTTATTCTTTATGATATTTGACCAAGCACATTTAACCTTCAATTACTTGAAATCTGCACTTTTGATCCCTTCACAATTTTAATCCTTATAGTCCACTTTTTGTGAGCTGGTCATCTTTCATATAGAGCCATTGAAGCAGTGAGTCGTGCTATAATAGATCTATGTTTAACTGGTGAATCAAGTTTTGAAAAGCTCATTTGTTTCAAGTGTTTCTTTCACAGTAGATAAAAGTACTACTTACATAGAAGCACTATGTACTATTAAATAATCACACTGCAGAGATCATGCGGTAGACAACTGGCCTTGGCTTACAACAGACCTCATAAATATTTGTCATTTTAAATAAACAGTGAATCAATCAGAACATATGTCTAATTCAACGGGATTATTAGCAGAATGTTCTAACAAAGCAATTGAATCAGACGAAAACGTCATAGAACTTCCCATGATCTGATGAAACAATGGACCAATCGGTCGAGATTGAATAGGCTGAGGAGGTACCTCTAGCACTTCAACTTCGCCTTCAAGCATTTCTACGACCTTACTCATCGAAGGGCGTTGTACTGGATTTGTTTGTATGCACCATAATGCAACTAAAGTCATCTTTCTAGCCATCTTCTTTTCATCATCATTTGCTTCTTCATCCACCACTATCTCCTTGCCTTTGTTGAACTTATCATAAACCCAATAAGGAAAGTATTGGCTAGACTTTTCTTCAGTTTCAACTACATTTCCCTTCAAGTCCAGCATTTCCATTAGCAGCATTCCGAAACTGTAAACATCAGCTTTATAAGAGATAGCTCCAATGCTTCTGCTGATCAACTCTGGAGCAACATATCCAATCGTTCCACGAGCAGCTGTGAGAGTCACAATGCTATTATCTGTTGGATATAATTTTGCGAGCCCAAAGTCAGAAATCTTTGGAATGAAATTCTCATCCAGAAGAATGTTGTGTGGCTTGATGTCAAAGTGCAAAATTTGTATGTCACAGCCTCGATGCAAATACTCAATTCCTCGAGCCACTCCAAGAACAATGTCATACTTCCTCTGCCAACTTAACAGTGGACTTTGTTCTTGACTGGTGCTAGTGTACTTATCAAGTGATCCGTTTGGCATGAAGTCGTATACAAGAGCATGCTTTGTTCCCTCAACACAATATCCCACGAGTCCGACCACGTTGACATGATGAATCCTTCCAATGGTAGCTATTTCATTCACGAAATCTTGTCCACCAGCTTTAGGCTTGCTCAACATCTTCACTGCTACATCCCCACCACTTCGAAGTTTTCCTTTGTATACACTGCCATACCCTCCCTCGCCTAATTTCTCTTTGAACCCTCTGGTCATTCTCTTTATGTTGGAGTAATCATATCTGATTGGCATGAAATTGTTTTGTGTTTGCAGAAAGCCTTCAATCTTATCATACATCGACAAATGCCTCCTTCTGAATTTGAACACCAGAAATGCAATTATGAAAGGAAGGCCGATCACAAACTTTGCCACCGAATACACTGCACATTTGAGATGTCATACAAAACATAGAGATGATAAGGAAATAGAAAGTCACAAAACTTTGATTTTTACTTTATAGTCACTTAACTTAACATGGGTATTTTAATTACAAAGTCACTCAACTTATTTAATTACTAATATTTTTTAATTAAAATTTATGAAATTTTATTTAAAAACAAAAATTCTAAAAAAGTTAAAAAAACATTTGAACCATATTATTACATATTCTCATGTTTACTTTATATTTAACCCTCTGCAATTTTAAAATATCCTAAATGGTTTATATCAATTCACTTATAAAGTTAATATTAGCTTTTAAGATTTTCATAATCATATTCATTTAGCTGATTAAATTTAATTAACTTTCAATATGATACTTATTTACGGAATTGATCATCCTATCTCGATGCAATTTTTTATATTGCCACTTGTATAATATACAGATGCATCAAATGAATACAATTAATTTTATTCCTAACAAGTTGATAAAAGGGAATTTTATAAATTTTAAACTAAAATGATATCATATAAAACATTATCAAATGTTATTAAACGTTAAGAGCATTATAATATATATACTGCAACGAAGTGAAATTAGCCGTAAAAATTGTACAATCAAATGATTGTGATTTTAGGATATCTTTTAGGATATTAATTGATTATCTATATGACTATATATAGACTATAGTACTTTGGAGCATAAATTAATCATTGGATAAGAAAATTGCAAAAAATAATCGTAAAACCAAAATTTTGAAGAAATAAAAAAGATATTCATTTAAACCATTTAAATGAATTTTGGATATGAGTGGGTCATTAAATTGATTATTTAAATATTTCTCTCTGTTTCTTAAAATTTTTGCTTTAAATAAAAATTACATGTTAGCAAATTTTAATGAAAGAAAATCAAGTAAATAGCTTGAGTGACTTTGTAAGTAAGACATTCATAGATGAATGACTTTTGGAGTAAAAAACTAAAGTTGAGTGATTTTCTGGAAAAAAAAAATCATAGTTGAGTGACTTTCTGAGAAGACGTTTCATAGTTGAGTGACTTTTAAAGTAAGAATCAAAGTTAAGCGATTTTTTGAGAGAAAAATCATAAGTTGAGTGACCGTTTAGGTTATTAACTCGGAAATAGAAGGCTCTTTTTGTTAATGTGAACCATTTTATTCCTCAGAAATTATGACTTTTTTCAAATTCAACACTTCCTCTTGTCTCCTCATATGGCATCAGTTGAATATATACATGCAAAATACTTAAGCATATGTTTTATAAACTATGTCAAATTGGAGGGAAATCTTAGTAGCTCGGTTAGTTGGCTATCTAGACTTTCACCTTGTTTACGAGGATTCGATTCCCCACCTTGTCATCCCCTCCCCGATTTCCCCTTTAAGATAATGTGTAATAAAAACACACATGTCAAATTAGAGGAAAGTCAGTGGAATGATCATGGTAATACTAATCTTTTTTCAGTTTTGAACACAAGTCTTTTCACAAATATTTTTGCTATTAACAGCTCTCTAAAGTTTAACACTATTTTGAAGTATCAAGGATTCGAAGAAATTAATTTTCACAAATTCACATTGCTATTGACATGAACTTTACCAAATATTGTAATTCAAATTGTTCTATTTTGAATTTTTGTGTTGTGGTCACTTGTGTTAGATCGATCATATATGCCAGAGAGGTCATTAAGCACATAATTATATTCACAAAATTTAAGATCAATGATGCTAATCTGTGTCCAGCTAAATAGCATACAGCTTGCTAAAGGGTATAGGAGCTTACTCACAAAAACCTGAGGTAGCAACCAATTGATGATCCCTGGTTAGAATAAAGTGCAAAAATTAGCAGATTTATAATGGAAAAAATTAATATATAGAGAGAGAAAAGATGAAGTTTGAGTCCTCACATCTAATCCATTCAATAACACTTACAAAGACAAGAAGAAATTAAATTGTAGTGAGTGAATCAGTTGTTTTCCTAATTTCTTTGTATGATTGAGGATGGAAAAGAATGTAAACTAAGGAGCATATATAATAATTGAAGAAGTAAACAAACATGTAGTCCTTACTCATCCTTCGACCAAAACACAGATTCCAATAATGGAGCTCAAATCCATAGAGGATTGCTTGATGAAAATCAGAAAGGGAAATGTTGTTGTGGACATGATCTTTAATATCAGGCCAAGAGGTCCTGGCTATAATTTCCACTATGC
This sequence comes from Capsicum pubescens, assembly GCA_030864215.1. Classification (NCBI taxonomy): domain Eukaryota; kingdom Viridiplantae; phylum Streptophyta; class Magnoliopsida; order Solanales; family Solanaceae; genus Capsicum; species Capsicum pubescens. The sequence goes on along the minus strand of CM061539.1, from coordinate 180,276,117 downwards.
ATCCATCACTCACTTCAGAGGCATTCACTTCTCCAATCTTTAAATAAGTGTATCTGCTTGATTTGCAGCCGCCAATTTCCAGAAATCTCGAGGAATTATTTACAGCAAGCGGACAGTTGAACATGAAAATAGGCTCTGCTGTTCCTTCAGGATATAGATAATATTTGTAAAAATTAAAATAATAATTGCCAAAAAATCCATTAGATCGGTGCATGGTAGGCTGGGGTCTCAAAGAGCATATATCTTGTGCTTGTAAAGTTGGATCTACCAGTCGAAGTGTCCCGTTATCATAGTTGATGGCTTGCACATAGAAGTTCGTCAAGTGCAACCTTAAAACAGTTTGGTCGCCTTCACAAGATAATTCATATTCTGGAAAACCGCAATGTTTTGGATCGGTGTTTAAGCGAAAAGGGAAGCTTATGTTACGGATATGGCCACAAGTAGAAGGGGGACTGTAGTAGTGTTTGCTCTTCCTAGCATTGCATGTATGAGGAATATGCAGAAAGACGATTATAAGGACTAATGTAGAATATTTAAGCAGAATGGCTCCCTTAGACATTTGCCTACTACTACTTTGCTTCTTTTCTTTTATTCTCCCAATACTATTATGAAAGAAGAGGCTTTGTTCAATAGTACAGAAGGGACTTCAATATTATCATGTAAGAGTAAATGCAATTAAACCAGCTAGTTTCTGGGTCCCAATTAATATTTTGAAAAATTGAGTTTAAAGGGCAGCCCAATGCACTAAAGTTGCCGCTATGCGCGGTGTCCGGGGAAGGGCCCCACCACAAGGGTGTATTAGTACTTATCCAAGTAGTGTAAGGTAATTAAGTGAGACATTTAAGGCAGATAAAGAGTATTCCATGCGGATACTAGTGAAGCTAAGGTTATTGAAGACTTGTCTTTTGGTCGTTGATGAGAACGTTGCAATTTGATGAATGGCCCTCAAGAGGAAGACTTAGCCGTTTACCTATTTATTGACGATGGAGATGGAAATGTCATGTTTCCATGTTCAACACTCAACACTAAAGGAGGTGAGCAGAATAGTTGTCCCTCCTTACTTTTCAAAGTCTTGTCCTTCAATTTCAGTCATTGGTGTTTACCTGTTTGGTCATCTTGTGCCTATTGAGGTCTTCAATTTTCTTCTCCCCATAATTTCCAACTACCAAACAAGGTAGTCTTGACAGACTAACCTAGTCCACATATTCCAAATATTTAGGATTACAAAAAATAATAACTATGTATCAGTCCCAAAAAGCGATACTAGGGAATAATCATCCGTGTTCATTTGTGTGGAAAAGTTTAACTTGGGACTTGGGAGTAATTGAAGGATTAATGCCACATGAGGCATACGCGCAGAATGTTACACTCTATGCACATTAGTTTAACTGTTTTCCATCCTGTGTTCCTAACCAATTGATGATCGAATGTAGTCGATATATAGTTTAATGGTATGCCAATTTTTGTCAGCCAAAATGCAGAGGGTAGCTTCTTAATGGTGTGTACTTGTACTGATTTTGCATCTACCATCAGAAACAATATGTACATTGGTACTCCACATCCATTGTCTCAAAATCCTAAATTCGTCTTTGGAAAAATTGACTATTTTTATTATAGTATTGGATAATGCTTTGAGAGAACAGATGATTGTAGTTCCTTTAAGATCATATGCATCAGCTTCTTTGCAACGACTATTTCTCCATTTATCATTCAATGCTTTTTTTACCTTTGTGGAAATCTGATAAAATTGGAATGATATATAAAAGATTAACACGGTTTAGTGCAAGAATCTAACACACACAAATTGAGATATAAATCTTTAAGTATTTATCATTCCGCTTGTAATCACTAATATGAAAGAAAACACTTGTAATTCTTACACGATTGTAACTTTTGATCTGCCTGTCCCGTTTCTGGAGAATGTTTAATATAAGACTATAAGTAGATAGATTACTCTCTAGTTCACCCAAAAATACTTAGAATCTAAACCTTTTAAGTCTGCCATGTTCTTCCCTATTCTTTAAAGTCAGAATCGTTCTGAGCAGACAATAACACCTCTTCTAGTTCCTTACTGAAGTCTTCATTGCCATTCTGCTCTTCAGCCGCTTCCTGTTGGGAGAACTTATCCTGCTCTTCTTGAGCAGCATCAAGGCTGATGATGAATGCCTGTTTTTTGATAAAACAATTCCTTCTGAGCTTTGAGCTTTCCAGTCTTCGGGACCATTTCTCCTATCAATGTCTGGTTCGCTGTTGATGTGATTTATATTTTCTACATCAGCGTCAAATCGTTCACTCCATGCTCAAGCATTTTTAAGCTGTTAAATTCTTCTAATGGTCGAAAAAGATTTATTGGGTTTTGGTAACAAATACGGCTGCATTTTGGCAGAATAGTGCGTCAATATTTGGCTCATTAAAAGTCAGGAAGAGTTTGGGGTGCGTGGTAAAGAAATAACATAAAGAGGATAGTCCTTCACTACAACTATTATGTGGTTGGCAACAGCCCTTTGCATTAATAGTACAACAATAACAACTTCTCACTCCCCAGATACATTTTTTATTTTTTCCTTAAAAGGGGCTGTGAGTCCATTCATTCCCCCAGATACATTGGGTTACCAATATTTGTATAAATCAATCAGAACATATGTCTAATTCAACGGGATTATTGGCAGAATTTTCTAATAAAGCCATTGAATCAGACGAAAATGTTGTGGAACTCCCCATCTGATGAAACAACGGACCAATCGGCTGAGATTGAATAGGCTGAGGTGGTACCTCTAGGGCTTCAAGTTCACCTACAAGCATTTCTACTACTTTACTCATCGAAGGGCGTTGTGCTGGATTTGTTTGTATGCACCATAACGCAACTAAACTCAGCTTTCTCGCCATGTTCTTTTCATCATCAGTTGCTGCTTCATCCACCACCATCTCCTTGCCCTTGTTGAACTTATCATAAATCCAATAAGGAAAATATTGGCTAGAGGTTGCTTCGTTTGCAACTACGTTTCTTTTCAAGTCCAGCATTTCCATTAGTAACATTCCGAAGCTGTAAACATCAGCTTTAGAAGAGATTGCTCCAATGCTTCTGCTGATCAACTCTGGAGCAACATATCCAATCGTTCCACGAGCAGCTGTGAGAGTCACAATGCTATTATCTGTTGGATATAATTTTGCAAGCCCAAAGTCAGAAATCTTCGGAATGAAATTCTCATTCAGAAGAATGTTGTGTGGCTTGATGTCAAAATGCAAAATTCGTACATCACAGCCTCGATGTAAATACTCGATTCCTCGAGCCACTCCAAGGACAATGTCATATTTCCTCTGCCAACTTAACAAAGGACTTTCTTGTTGACTGGTGCTGATGTACTTGTCGAGTGATCCATTGGGCATGAAGTCATACACAAGAGCACGCTTTGTTCTATCAACACAATACCCCACGAGCCCGACCACATTGACATGATGAATTCTTCCAATGGTAGCTACTTCATTCATGAAATCCTGACCACCAGATTTAGGCTTACTCAACATCTTCACTGCTACATTTCTACCACTTCGAAGCTTTCCTTTGTATACACTGCCGTAGCCTCCCTCACCTAACTTTTCTTTGAACCCTCTGGTCATTCTCTTTATGTTGTAGTAATTATATCTGATTGGCATGAAATTGTTTTGTGTTTGCAAAAAACCTTCAATAGTATCATACATTGACAAATGCCTCCTTCTGAATTTGAACACCAGAAATGCAATTATGAAAGGAAGGCCGATCACAAATTTTGCTTCCAAATATCCTGCACGTTTGAGAAGTCATAACTTCCTCTTAAGCCAACACATATCATGGAGATGAATGATGATCAGGAAAAACAAAAAAATTTGACGACGACATTGTTAAGTGTCCCACACTAGTTGAGGGAAAGATTGCTGTCTAATCTTGAACAATCATCATCTCATGAGCTACCTTTTTGGGATGAGCAGACCGGCTCTAAAGTAAGGCAAGTGTATTAAACACCCAAAAAATTAACAATATTTCGAATCTTTCAACTTTTATCTTGTGCTCACTTGTGTTAGAGCCTAGAGGTAGGGTGATAATTTCAGTCCATATTTGTGAAAAGAATTCATTTAATCCATATTTATTGAGTTGGATCACTCATATTTCAAATGGGTAAATATGGATATCAATTCATTTTATAAACACATACAAATATGGACAAAATGGGTAAAATATTGGTATCCATTTAAACACTGAGATCACCCACCTATGGTTAAAATTTCAGGATTTTTTTTCATTTTCTTTAATTTTTTTCTTTTACGTTTTTTTTTCCTTTTTATTTTCTACTCGTTTCTTATATTTTCTTTTTTTTCTTTCTCGTTTTGTTCATCTATTTTATTTCTTTTTTTGTTTTATTTTTTCTTTCTTTTTTTCTTTAATTTACATTTTTTACTTTTTGTTTTTTTCCTTTTCATTTTTTACTCGTTTCTTATATTTTCTCTTTTTTTCTTTCTCGTTTTTTCATCTAATTTTTTCTTTATTATTTTTATTTCTTTTTTCTTTGCATTTTTTTTTTGTATTTTCGTTTTCCCCTTTTTCTTCTTGTTTCGTCATTTTTATCATTTTTCTTCTTTTTTGTATTTCTTTTCATCTTTTCTATTGTCATTGCATTTTATATTTTATATATTTTTTATACTTTATATTTATTTGTATCATACTATATATTTCAAATAAATTTATTATTTATATTTGAATAGTTTAGTCGTGAATATGTACAATTTATCATTTGTATTTATATACAAACAATATATGAATTAATTGTATTTTCTTGAGACTAAAATATATAAATATACAATGTATCATTCAATGGAAATATATCGTTAGCATTTGTATATCCAATTTATCATTTATATTCATATATAAACAAATATCAATTATATGCGTATGGTTCAAGTTGTATAAACATTTATCATTTGATACAAATGTAACATTTGTATAATTTAACAATTGATTTGCATAATTTATCATTTTTATTTGCATTGTTCAATTTATAATAAAATTCAATTTGTATCAATATATATAAATACAAGTGTTCGTAGAAAGAAAAATAACTATTCTTTTTCAATTGTTTAAAAATATAAATGATACTATCAACTACTAATGCAAATACAAATAAATAAAACAAATGCAATTATAAATACAAATATAATATACGGTCAACTTACAAATACAAATATGAAATAGTTCTTTAAAAATATAAGTTCGTCAATGAAAATAGAATACAAGTACAAATACAAATATAAGCAAAATGAAACCACAAAATACAAATATAATAGAGTAGGTTATTAAGTTTAGCTTCTGGGTTAAAGAATTAGGCTTGCTATAGATAGTTACATTTTCAGTAGGTTGCTGAGCCTGATGTTGTAAACACACAAGTTAAAACTCTTTTTTCTATTTTCCTAACCAATGGACACTCGAATAATGTAGACATGATGAGATCAAATTAATATTCTGACAAGCAAATCGATAGAAATACAGATTGTTAAAGTAAAAAAGAGCGTACTTTTGAATAATGAAGGTAGCAGTCTCATGATCCCTCTTTCTAGCACTGCATGTTTGCAGAGACATGATTGTAAGAATTAATGTAAAACATTGTAGCAGAGAGGTTCTCCTACACATTTTGAAAAGTCAGTAGCAGAAGACCTCACAAGTAACTAAAACAAAGTCAGTAGCAGAAGACCTCACAAGTAACTAAAACTTCATTCCCTCCATTCCACACTACTTATCATGCTTACTGAAAATAGACGGTCACAATAATATTTGTCATTTTAGAAAAAAAAAATCAAAATATAATTAATTATTTACTTTCATTTTTATCCTTATTCTAAATTATAAAGAGATGTTAATATGATACAAAATAGAGAAGTATTCTCTCTTTTCTAAAATAATTAAATTATTGGGTACGACACACCCCTTAAGAATTTTTTTTTAGGACATAATGTGAAGTACTCAGAATCTCATTAAATGAAAAGGTAAAATTGGAAGAAATTTTCAACATATCTCTCAAAGAACGAACAATTCATTTATTTTCGACATTAAGAAATAACCCAATAATTCATTTATTTTGAAATGAACGCGCAAAATAAAACCTAAAAAGTAGAACGAAACTGAAGGAGTAAATGGAAAAGAGTTATCTATTTGAGTTAATTACTCTTCTATTAAATAATTACTACTAGTATTATGAAAAGGAGTTATCTATTTGAGTAAATTACTATTTGAGTTAATTACTCTTCCATTAAATTTTAATATCGCTAATGTAAAGTCCACACTTCAAGTCTCCAACAACTACATTTACTCCTTTAGTTTCGTTCTACTTTTCAGGTTTTATTTTGGTTGTCTCTCTATTTAATACTTTCTCCATTTCAAAATAAGTAAATTGTTCAGTTATTTTTCAATGTTCAAAATAAATAAATAAATAAACATGTTTGAAATTTCTTTCAATTTTACCTTTTCATTTAATAAAATTCTTAAGTACTTCACATTGTCTATGAGAGTAAATTATGAACAATTAAAAGAGTAATAGTAAAAAGTAACCTATAATTTATATTCTAAAAAAAATTTCTTAAGGGGTGTGTCATAACCCAATAATTCAATTATTTTGGTATAGGGAAAGTAGTAAACATTTAAGTAATACGAGATGGAGGGAGTAATTATACATTGGAAAGTTGAGTTTGTTTCAAAATATTTGACAATTGAAGAAAACAAGATGTTACCTATTAGATTTCTTGTAATTTACTTTTGGGAAAATATTCTTCAATATATTTAAACTTTAACGAAATTTATTATAACACATCTGAACTTTATAGGGATCTTATAACTCTCCTAGAACTTTGCGAGGGTCCTCAATTTGCACTCCTTATAATTTTTCTTTTTAATAGTTATACAAAAATGCCTAGTAATTTAAGGCGGAGTAAGTATTAAAAGGAGCACGCCTGAAGACTTTTGTATGGTCCTTATGAGAAAATTCCAACTTGAGTCTTGAAGGGCCCTCAAGAGGAAGACTTGCCTTGCCGTTTACCTATTTATTAGATTAGTGAGTGGACATTAAATTTTCTCATGTCTCATCAATCATCTCCTTTAGGCGCGTTCTTTTACATAACACATCAAATGATAAACAGGTTGTGTTATGGGTTCAATTCAGAAAAAACAATGGATTATAACTCAATTTGTCCAACTCAAAATAATTTTTCTTTTTGTTACGGACACATAAAATTTATTGGATCAAATTCATATAAAATTTAAATTAGATCCACATTTTATTGGGTTTAAACTTATTTTGGGCTTAAAAAAATACTAAGCCTATTGTATTCCTCATCAAGGTCCATCTCACCTTGAAACCCAAACTCATCAAGTGACGTGACATCCCAGTCAAATCCAAGACCAATGAGACGCCGCCACATGTACAAATGATGTGGAAATCTCATTCAAATTTAACAACCAGTCAAAAGGCGTCAAGTGGCAAAGTGACATATTTCGGTCAATCACAAACAACTAGGCCTACCCCCTATAACTATAAATAGGGGAATAACATAACATTCTAGGGAGGAAAAAAGAGGACATTCTGCAAGCATTAGAGGAAACTTCTGCATTGACTACACAGCTCTTCAACGAATTAACTAATGAAGTTCTGCCCAGAGATCAACTCGACAAGACGAAGTGCTGTCAGACAATTCCCGGAGATCCAAACACATTTTTAGGAGGCTCAAATCATCCTACAAAAAATCACGCTGCAAAGGCCCTCGAATCACGGAAAAACTTAGGAGAGAAGAATCGAGAGAATAACGGAATTGTACCCGCAAAATTCATTTATATAAAATTGTTATTTTTGTTTATTTTATTTTTGCTTGCAGTTAATTTTCAGTGTTAACGAAAATTTGTTGCGATCAAATTTTGGCACACCTAGTGGACCAGTTCTGCTTTTCATCTCTTCCTCCTACAAGTCGAAAAATCACAAATTCAACTACTACAATGGACTTCAGAAAAATCAATGAAGTTTCGTGCAAGAAGTCTACTACTGCCACGTCTACTGAGATCAAACTTGTTGGCCCCATCAATTGACGCAATCTCAACGCTTTTACTTTGGATGGATCCCAATACTTCACCTTTTTGGAGATGACAAAAAGGAGAAAATCTCAAATTTTGGCAGTAACTACAACCCCTGGGGGCAACTTTGCATTTATATTATCAGAAGAACCGTCTGAAACTGGCTGCAACTTTGGAGAATCTGAAAACTTAATGAATTCTCCAACTTTAACGAAAGTCAACACATTCATGGTTGATGCAATTGACTTGGACGAGAAATTTGCAATGATGGAACAAACCATTGAAGCCTTGAAGAAGTCCGTTGATGAGAAAGATCATCAAATCGCCCGACTTATGAGCAAGTTAGATCTCTACAATTCCGGAGAGTCAAATTATAATCTAACACCGCGAGAAAAAGTTGATGGTGAATCTCTCATCAAGACAAGTGACAATTATTGCGATGATCGATCCGCTTCAGTGTCTACTCTAACAGTTCAACAACTGCAAAATATGATTGAAAACACCATCAAGGCACAATATGACGGTCCGTCACAAAGTTTCGTAGGATAATCAAAACCGTATTCTAAGCGAATCGAGGGCTTACCGATGCCAATTGGATATCAATCGCCAAAGTTTCAACAATTTGATGGAAAGGGAAATCCAAGACAACACATCGCTCATTTCGTTGAGACTTGTAGCAGTGCTGGTACACATGGTGATCTTCTTGTCAAGCAGTTTGTTTCTCTTTGAAAGGCAACACTTTTGATTGGTACACGGACTTGGAGTCTGAATCAATTGATTGTTGGGAGTAACTAGAAAGTCAGTTCCTAAATTATTTCTACAGCACCCGTCGTACGGTCAGCATGATGGAGTTGACAAACACAAAACAAAGTAAAGATGAGCATGTAGTGGACTACATAAATCGCTGGCGAACATTGAGCTTCAACTGCAAGGATCAACTTTCTGAAACTTCCGCAATTGAGGTTTGCATTCAAGGGATGCATTGGGGCCTTGTGTATATCCTCCAGGGAATTAAACCTCGAACTTTTGAAGAATTAGCTAAGCGAGCTCATGACATGGAGCTAAGCATTACAAATCATAGAATGCCGTCACCTGTTTTTTATTCTAGGAAAGAAGTCGCGAAATTCAAAGACTCGTCAAAAGATCAAATTGGGGAATCTATGACTACAACAATGAGTTTTATGAAGGCCTCCACAAGACAAAAGTTAAAAGAGGAAGCTCCAAAGCAATAAATGCAAGAGGTAAAAAATCAATCAACCTTGAAGGAGTTACAAGCAAGGGTATATCCTTTCCCCGACTCTGATGTTCCTAGGATTCTTGACGAGTTACTAGCCAAATAAGTCATTGAACTTCCTAAGTCAAAGTGACCTGAAAAATCAAACAAAGTCGACGATCCTAAATATTGCAAATTTCACCGCATTGTTGGTCATCACACCACAAAATGCTTCATCCTAAAGGAAAAAATCACGACATTAATGCAAAAGGGAAAAATCATCATCGATGATGGCGATACAGTTGATGCAAATCATGTTAGCGCCGAACTGGATCATAAAAAGGATCAATTTCAAAAGTTCTACAACCCATATGCTCTGTGGCATCACTGAAAGGTGAGGGAATCATCATGCTACAATTTGGGAGTTTTGACCCAATTGAGGTTCCTACCACGAAGAAAATGACAAGAAAATTCATGCAAAATGACTTTTCCAATAGAAAGAAGGGTGATACTTGGACATTGATCGCTCGCAAAAGGAAAAATGTCAAAGGGCTTCTAAACTCCAACTTTCAAAAGTCGACACAAGATCAAGTGCAAATCTGCTTCAACCAATGGGGGTAATAATTACAAAACTAAAGTGCAACAGTACTCCATTACAAAGGGTTAGAAGGCAAGTCAAGACGCTCCTTGATGCACCAGCCTAAACCGCAAGTCAAAAATGCTCCTCGATGCACGAGCCTAAACTACAAGTCAAAACGCTTCTTAAGGCATGAGCTTAAACTGCATGTCACTCCTGCTCCGCATGAGTCTAAACTGTGAATGAACCTCAAAAAAAAGAAAGAAAGAAAAAGAGAAATGAAAGAAAAAGATTTTTTTATAAAAAAAAGTAAATTAACTCATCATGCCCGAACTACGCTATGACTTGATCCTCCTAGGTACGTAGTAGGCAGCTTAGAGTATTTTTACTCTAAGTTCAGTCGTATGAGTTAAAAAAATAAAAAATAAAAAAGAAAGAGGAAAAACATGTGTCATTATTTGAGCACGGCAATAACACTTTGAATTGATATGGATATCACATGAGGATAGACATTTCTTCGCTAAGTTTACCGCAGACGCTCAAAGGTGAAGAGACCAGCAAGGCAAAGCTGATTTCGCATATTTGTATAAATTCGTATAGGTGTTCACATCATTTTTACATATTTGGTAGATCTTAGAGACTTCTCCACAACAAAAAAAAGATGGCTCATGATTCAAAGGTTCTTATGCCAAGTTATAAATTTTCCATCATAGCCGCTCTAAATTGCAAAATAGGCCATCAGATTCTGAACTAAGCTGATTTTGATGATGTATCTGTATAAATACATAAGGGCGTTAAGTGTGGTTTTTTTTATTTATGTCGTAGCTCTGTGAATCTATTTTCTAATGCAAAAAACGGCACCTGATTTCAATACTTCCACATCGAGATATGGAATTTATGGTGACGCTGCGCAAAACTGAAATAACTAGCGAACTAAGATTAGAAGACCATTTTTGGAGAAATATCTGGGACGATTTGGGTACAATCTGATTGTGATTCCTATGTGAGACGTAGCTCAATGAGTCTAGTTTCCAACACAAAAAAAACGGCTCCTGATTTCGATACTCCTACATCAAAATACGAAATTTACCGTGACGCTGCGCAAAGCTAATAAAATAGACGTATCAGGACATTGAATTCCATTTGTATAAATCAAACAACTCATATTTTTGTTCTCTCATCGGAGAATAAATATTTTTGTGGACGTGTGCCTAGTACTTGCTCACCAAAGTCAGAAAAGGCTACTCCCTGTGTCAATATTATCAATCTGGATGACACCACGTACGTGCTCCTTGAAAAGAATGAGATGCTCTCACTCAAAGCCTCTTTATCGCCGAGCCCCACGGATGAGATGCACCACATGCTTGCTTTACAACAATGGACTGCAAACACTCAAAACTTCATCATCATAAGGTCGCAAGAATGACACCAAGTACATGCTCACTGAAGCTAAAATGGAAAACTTTCAGCATCGTCAAGGATGAAATCAGATCATTTCAAGTCACTTTCTTATCAAGCAGTAAGGAAGTAGTGCACTAAATGGTTCAACATCAATCATGTCGACCTTTTTGTTCTGACACCAAGACCATTTGCATAAACCTGCAAAAAAAAATGTAGATGGAACACATCTACGGTGTTGACCGGATGAAGCTTCTCGGTTCTACGCGGATTAATGTCAATACGTGAAACTTTTATTGGCGATAAGTGTCGGTACCAAACGCATGATGCTTCTATTTGGCATGATCAACATTGGGAGAAACACATCATTTTAGTTCAACATAGCTGATATCGATGTCAATTAGCAGGAAATTTGATTTTCAACCATTGATCTTCTATGCCGAGATGCAGGGAGTTTTCTATTCCAAGATTTAAGGAAATAGGCACAATCTTCTTGCCAAAGATAGAAAAGAGTTGCTCCGAGTGTCCGTTTTCAAGCCGTGACAGGGAATATTGCCCGCCAAATCCTCGAGAAAATGGGTGAAGCACTTAGTTGTTGCTCATTAAAAACTGCGACTCGGAAAATAATGTCTCAAGCGGTTCTTGACCAATCATCCGGATAATGTTTGTATATGCTTGGTGTGATATCGAAACCACTTGCATTTTTTTATGAACCTACAAAAAAAAGAACGAAGTAAAGAGGAGTGATCACGAACATGCAATCTGGAGTCACGACATGACAGCTTATAGCGTCAACTTCAAAAAATGATTCTCGTCAATACAAAAGAAGTTTGACATTGAATTTTGGATATGACGCAGCAATAGAAGTCTAGCCGCTCCAGAACTAAGTCATTCAACATTTGGACATTCCTACAGTCAGATGTGATTTTTACTCTGTGAGCATTTGAAGCTGAAAATAGGGAAAGGCACTCCATGTACTTCTTCGGTCGGTATTGCGAGGAGCTTGTATACTTTACATGACGTCCACCAACGCTGTCAAAAAGGTTGAGGTGCACTAGCAGTGCTCCCCAAATACATAGTCACAAAAAAGCCAAGGGATGTCTTTGCAAAGGTTACAGATTTTAAAAGATTGTGGTTGATGTGATTTCATAACATCCCCTTATATAGAGGCTCCTATGAAGAATTTTCAGTTTGTGTACAAGGAATGTTGTGGTGAAATTAGAAGATGAGAATCCCTGAAAATTTCAAATTGCCAATCAGTTGAAAAATTACCATGTTGAGGAGATTTCTTTGGAGGTGATTTTAATTCTTTCTTGTAGTTAAAAGGAAAGTTAATATTTTTTTCCTTTGGTACATGAAACCAAAATGGAAGTTGATATTTTCCTTTGGTACATGAAATCAAAAGGAAAGTTGATATTTTCCTTTGGTACATGAAATCAAAAGGAAAGTTAATATTTTTCTTTGGTACAAAAAGATCAAGTCAATTTTTTTCCTTCATATGTGCAATATGTCAAGTGAGGAAGTTGTATTGATCCTTTTAATTCAAATACATTGAAAGTGTCACATTGTTGTGCAAGTAAAAACTACTTAAATAAATATTACAGTGGTGATTTCTCATGTTCATATTTATCCAAGAAGAGTAAAAAAAAAATCAAGTTGGTCATTTTTTTTAATACTCTTGAAATAATATCGAGTTTGTACTTGATTGTGGACGAAAAATGAGGATCACCACAAACAAATCGTTGGTTGCTTTGACGAAGACTTTCACGATATGAAAGTTTATGGAGGAAACTTTAGTTAGACCACTTGCAAGAATTGGTCTAACTAGGATGCACTGATGAGAAATAATACCTTTGAAGTCACGAGAATAAAAGCACATTCATAAGTACTTCAAGTCTCGCCACCAAGTTTCGGCAAGCTTACACGTCGACCAACCTTGAAGTAGGGGGCATCTGTGGACACATAAAATTTATTGGATCAAATTCATATAAATTTAAATTAGATCCACATTTTATTGGGTTTAAACTTATTTTGGGCTTAAAAAAATACTAAGCCTATTGTATTCCTCATCAAGGTCCATCTCACCTTGAAACCCAAACTCATCAAGTGACGTGGCATCCCAGTCAAATCCAAGACCAATGAGACGCCGCCACCACATGTACAAATGATGTGGAAATCTCATTCAAATTTAACAACCAGTCAAAAGACGCCAAGTTACAAAGTGACATGTTTCGGCCAATCACAAGCAACTAGGCCTACCCCTACAACTATAAATAGGGGAATAACATAACATTCTAGGGAGGAAAAAGGAGGACATTCTTCAAGCATTGGAGGAAGCTTCTGCATTGACTACACAACTCTTCCACGAATTGACTAACGGAGTTCTTCCCGGAGATCAACTCGACAAGATGAAGTGTTGTCAGACAATTTCCGGAGATCCAAACACATTTTTAGGAGGCTCAAATCATCCTACAAAAAATCACGCTGCAAAGGCCCTCGAATCACGGAAAAACTTAGGAGAGAAGAATCGAGAGAATAACGGAATTGTACCCGCAAAATTCATTTATATAAAATTATTCTTTTTGTTTATTTTATTTTTGTTTGCCGTTAATTTTCAGCGTTAACGAAAATTTGTTGCGAACAACTTTATTACTTAAAAGTTTGTTTGGTACAAAATAAAACTAATCATTTACTTTTTGTTTTTGTGTGTCAATCTAGGCTATTTATGCGTCACAAATCGTCCCAATATTTTATATGTGCTGACTTGAATTATGCCCAGTCTAACCCCCTCCATTGAAGTTTGGACGAATTAAGTGACACTTATACTTTCATGTGTTAAATTTGATGAAATTTGATATCCTTAATTTTGAACTGTAGAACCCCATATCAAGTTCGGCCCAACTTAGTAACTCTTGCTCAAACTGTTATTTGTCAAACTAGTTCACAGTGAAGTCTTTTTTAGTTATTTGTGCAGGCCTACAGGGGCCTCATCTTTGATACTCACTTTTCAAAATGTGTAGGGGAACCATTGTGCTAAAATATTTTACAATAATCTTGGTCATATTTCTGCAGATTCCTCAAATATGCAATGCTAGAAAGAGCAAAAACCACTGTCCCCCTTCTTCTTGTGGGCATATCCATAATATACACCATCCTTTTCGCTTAAAGACTGATCCAAAACATTGCGGTTTCTCAGAAGTTGTATGTGCAAGCCATCAACTACGATAACCAGACAATTCGCCTGGTAGATCCAACGTTACAAAGACTTGATCTGTGCTCTCTAATACCTCCTCAGCTTCCTTTCAACCAATACGGCAGTATCATTGATTTTACTTCATATGACATCAGTCTATCATGGAGAAGATTAGCAGAGCCCATCTTCATGTTCAACTGTCCATTTGCTGTAAATAATTCTTCGACATTTAAGGAAATTGGTGCCTGCAAATCAAGCAGAAACACTTATTTAAAGATTGGAGAAATGAATGCATCAGAAGTCAGTGATGGATGCAGAGTACAACTTATAGGCCTGACCTCTTGGCGTAATATTAAAGATCATGTCCACAACAAAATTTCCCTTTCTGATTTTCATCAAGCAATCCTCCATGGATTTGAGCTCCATTATTATAATAAAGTCATGGGATTAACATTTGCTGGTAAGGACTACATTTTGTTTACTACTTCAATACATATATGCTCTTAAAAACAGATTTTTATCCTCCATATGATATGCAACAAATTATCAAAACAGTGGATTTACTCACCTGAATCTAAATCGGCTAACTCTTGGACTTCAATCTAACCAGGAATCTCGCCGTTGCTAGTTAATTAAACGAGTAAGCTCTTATCCTTTTACCAAGCTGGACATGAATTAGCATTCCATTAATCTTAGTTAGTGAAAATAATCAAGTGTTTAAATGGCCTCCGTGGCACAAATATGCATCTGATAACAATTCAAAATTCAAATGATAGAACAATTCGAAATATAATATTGTTGGACTGGAAATCACAATCTAAATTTTGTGAAAACAAATTTCTTCGAATCCTTGATAATTCAAAATAGTATTTAACTTCTCAAATGTGCAGTACTTTCAGGAGCAAGATTCGTGATTGGCCTATCATTCATAATTGTATTTCTGGTCTACAAATTCAGAAGGAGGCATTTGTCAATGTATGACGAGATTGAAGGTTTTTTGCAAACACAAAACAATTTCATGCCAATCAGATATGATTACTCCAACATAAAGAGAATGACAAGAAGTTTCAAAGAGAAATTAGGTGAGGGAGGCTATGGCAGTGTATATAAAGGAAAGCTTCGAAGTGGAAGGGATGTAGCAGTGAAGATGTTGACCAAGCCTAAAGATGGTGGGCAAGATTTCATGAATGAAGTAGCTACCATTGGAAGGATCCATCATGTCAATGTGGTCGGACTCGTGGGTTATTGTGTTGAGAGAACAAAGCGTGCTCTTGTGTATGACTTCATGCCCAATGGATCACTCTACAAGTACATCAGCACCAGTAAAGAAGAAAGTCCTCTGTTAAGTTGGCAGAGGAAGTATGACATTATTCTTGGAGTGGCTCGAGGAATCGAGTATTTGCATCGAGGCTGTGACGTACGGATTTTGCACTTTGACATCAAGCCACACAACATTCTTCTAGATGAGAACTTCATTCCAAAGATTTCTGACTTTGGGTTAGCCAAATTATATCCAACAGATAACAGCATAGTGACTCTCACAGCTGCTCGTGGAACGATTGGGTATGTAGCTCCAGAGCTGATCAGCAGAAGCATTGGAGCAATCTCTTACAAAGCTGATGTTTACAGCTTCGGAATGCTACTAATGGAAATGCTCGACTTGAAGAGAAATGTAGCTGCAAATGAAGAAAATTCTAGCCAATATTTTCCTTATTGGATATACGATAAGTTCAACAAGGGGAAGGAGATCGTGGTGGATGAAGAAGCGAATGAAGATGAAAAGGAGATGGCGAGAAAGATGAGTTTAGTTGCGTTGTGGTGCATACAAACAAATCCAGTACAACGCCCTTCGATGAGTAAAGTAGTAGAAATGCTTGAAGGTGAAGTTGAAGTGCTAGAGGCACCTCCTCAGCCTATTCAATCTCAACCGATTGGTCCGCTGTTTAATCAGATCATGGAAAATTCCATGACATTTTCGTCTGATTCAATTGCTTTATTAGAAAATTCTGCTAATAATACCGTTGAATTAGAAATGTGCTATGATTGATTCATAGTTGATGTAATGTTTATGTGAAATGATATACATTCCAAGTGTTTGTTGTATTCATTACGCCTGTTCTAGTAGCCAACACATGATCCTCTTTAGCTCGATGTCTCTGGTTTGAGCACTAGAAATGGAGAAACTTTAAAGAGTGCTTCCCTTTCAGTGGTCCCTATGCGGGGTAAATCCAGATTTATCGAATTAATGGATAATCAGTAGTCAGTGCTTAAATAAAAGAAAAGAAAGGGGAATAGAAAATGGAGGGATGCATGAAGAGAGAATGAGTCTGCTTATTGTTCAGCTAATGCAATTGCAGTTATTAGGGTTGCATAAAACCGGATACTACTATTCAGTCTGATGGCCTCTTTTGAGCCACCAAGTTGCGACTACAACCTTCATTTTCCTCGGACTTTAAAGTTTTAGGAGCCAAAAAGTGATAGCTTCATGAAAACAATTATATGAACCATTTTTTAGTCTGAATTGATCAAACTTAGGAGATTGCTAGCTCCAGGCTTGAATCATTGAGAACAAACCTTTTAATTTTATTCTTTATGATATTTGACCAAGCACATTTAACCTTCAATTACTTGAAATCTGCACTTTTGATCCCTTCACAATTTTAATCCTTATAGTCCACTTTTTGTGAGCTGGTCATCTTTCATATAGAGCCATTGAAGCAGTGAGTCGTGCTATAATAGATCTATGTTTAACTGGTGAATCAAGTTTTGAAAAGCTCATTTGTTTCAAGTGTTTCTTTCACAGTAGATAAAAGTACTACTTACATAGAAGCACTATGTACTATTAAATAATCACACTGCAGAGATCATGCGGTAGACAACTGGCCTTGGCTTACAACAGACCTCATAAATATTTGTCATTTTAAATAAACAGTGAATCAATCAGAACATATGTCTAATTCAACGGGATTATTAGCAGAATGTTCTAACAAAGCAATTGAATCAGACGAAAACGTCATAGAACTTCCCATGATCTGATGAAACAATGGACCAATCGGTCGAGATTGAATAGGCTGAGGAGGTACCTCTAGCACTTCAACTTCGCCTTCAAGCATTTCTACGACCTTACTCATCGAAGGGCGTTGTACTGGATTTGTTTGTATGCACCATAATGCAACTAAAGTCATCTTTCTAGCCATCTTCTTTTCATCATCATTTGCTTCTTCATCCACCACTATCTCCTTGCCTTTGTTGAACTTATCATAAACCCAATAAGGAAAGTATTGGCTAGACTTTTCTTCAGTTTCAACTACATTTCCCTTCAAGTCCAGCATTTCCATTAGCAGCATTCCGAAACTGTAAACATCAGCTTTATAAGAGATAGCTCCAATGCTTCTGCTGATCAACTCTGGAGCAACATATCCAATCGTTCCACGAGCAGCTGTGAGAGTCACAATGCTATTATCTGTTGGATATAATTTTGCGAGCCCAAAGTCAGAAATCTTTGGAATGAAATTCTCATCCAGAAGAATGTTGTGTGGCTTGATGTCAAAGTGCAAAATTCGTATGTCACAGCCTCGATGCAAATACTCAATTCCTCGAGCCACTCCAAGAACAATGTCATACTTCCTCTGCCAACTTAACAGTGGACTTTGTTCTTGACTGGTGCTAGTGTACTTATCAAGTGATCCGTTTGGCATGAAGTCGTATACAAGAGCATGCTTTGTTCCTTCAACACAATATCCCACGAGTCCGACCACGTTGACATGATGAATCCTTCCAATGGTAGCTATTTCATTCACGAAATCTTGTCCACCAGCTTTAGGCTTGCTCAACATCTTCACTGCTACATCCCCACCACTTCGAAGTTTTCCTTTGTATACACTGCCATACCCTCCCTCGCCTAATTTCTCTTTGAATCCTCTGGTCATTCTCTTTATGTTGGAGTAATTATATCTGATTGGCATGAAATTGTTTTGTGTTTGCAGAAAGCCTTCAATCTTATCATACATCGACAAATGCCTCCTTCTGAATTTGAACACCAGAAATGCAATTATGAAAGGAAGGCCGATCACAAACTTTGCCCCCAAATACACTGCACATTTGAGATGTCATACAAAGTAACTTCCTCTTTAGCCAACAAAACATAGAGATGATAAGGAAATAGAAAGTCACAAAACTTTGATTTTTACTTTATAGTCACTTAACTTAACATGGGTATTTTAATTACAAAGTCACTCAACTTATTTAATTACTAATATTTTTTAATTAAAATTTATGAAATTTTATTTAAAAACAAAAATTCTAAAAAAGTTAAAAAAACATTTGAACCATATTATTACATATTCTCATGTTTACTTTATATTTAACCCTCTGCAATTTTAAAATATCCTAAATGGTTTATATCAATTCACTTATAAAGTTAATATTAGCTTTTAAGATTTTCATAATCATATTCATTTAGCTGATTAAATTTAATTAACTTTCAATATGATACTTATTTACGGAATTGATCATCCTATCTCGATGCAATTTTTTATATTGCCACTTGTATAATATACAGATGCATCAAATGAATACAATTAATTTTATTCCTAACAAGTTGATAAAAGGGAATTTTATAAATTTTAAACTAAAATGATATCATATAAAACATTATCAAATGTTATTAAACGTTAAGAGCATTATAATATATATACTGCAACGAAGTGAAATTAGCAGTAAAAATTGTACAATCAAATGATTGTGATTTTAGGATATCTTTTAGGATATTAATTGATTATCTATATGACTATATATAGACTATAGTACTTTGGAGCATAAATTAATCATTGGATAAGAAAATTGCAAAAAATAATCGTAAAACCAAAATTTTGAAGAAATAAAAAAGATATTCATTTAAACCATTTAAATGAATTTTGGATATGAGTGGGTCATTAAATTGATTATTTAAATATTTCTCTCTGTTTCTTAAAATTTTTGCTTTAAATAAAAATTACATGTTAGCAAATTTTAATGAAAGAAAATCAAGTAAATAGCTTGAGTGACTTTGTAAGTAAGACATTCATAGATGAATGACTTTTGGAGTAAAAAACTAAAGTTGAGTGATTTTCTGGAAAAAAAAAAATCATAGTTGAGTGACTTTCTGAGAAGACGTTTCATAGTTGAGTGACTTTTAAAGTAAGAATCAAAGTTAAGCGATTTTTTGAGAGAAAAATCATAAGTTGAGTGACCGTTTAGGTTATTAACTCGGAAATAGAATGCTCTTTTTGTTAATGTGAACCATTTTATTCCTCAGAAATTATGACTTTTTTCAAATTCAACACTTCCTCTTGTCTCCTCATATGGCATCAGTTGAATATATACATGCAAAATACTTAAGCATAAGTTTTATAAACTATGTCAAATTGGAGGGAAATCTTAGTAGCTCGGTTAGTTGGCTATCTAGACTTTCACCTTGTTTACGAGGATTCGATTCCCCACCTTGTCATCCCCTCCCCGATTTCCCCTTTAAGATAATGTGTAATAAAAACACACATGTCAAATTAGAGGAAAGTCAGTGGAATGATCATGGTAATACTAATCTTTTTTCAGTTTTGAACACAAGTCTTTTCACAAATATTTTTGCTATTAACAGCTCTCTAAAGTTTAACACTATTTTGAAGTATCAAGGATTCGAAGAAATTAATTTTCACAAATTCACATTGCTATTGACATGAACTTTACCAAATATTGTAATTCAAATTGTTCTATTTTGAATTTTTGTGTTGTGGTCACTTGTGTTAGATCGATCATATATGCCAGAGAGGTCATTAAGCACATAATTATATTCACAAAATTTAAGATCAATGATGCTAATCTGTGTCCAGCTAAATAGCATACAGCTTGCTAAAGGGTATAGGAGCTTACTCACAAAAACCTGAGGTAGCAACCAATTGATGATCCCTGGTTAGAATAAAGTGCAAAAATTAGCAGATTTATAATGGAAAAAATTAATATATAGAGAGAGAAAAGATGAAGTTTGAGTCCTCACATCTAATCCATTCAATAACACCTACAAAGACAAGAAGAAATTAAATTGTAGTGAGTGAATCAGTTGTTTTCCTAATTTCTTTGTATGATTGAGGATGGAAAAGAATGTAAACTAAGGAGCATATATAATAATTGAAGAAGTAAACAAACATGTAGTCCTTACTCATCCTTGGATTAAAACGCAGATTCCAATAATGGAGCTTACTCACAAAAACCTGAGGTAGCAACCGAGGGATGATCCCTGGTTAGAATAAAGTGCAAAAATTAGCAGATTTATAATGGAAAAATTAATATATAGAGAGAGAAAAGATGAAGTTTGAGTCCTCACATCTAATAATCCATTCAATAACACCTACAAAGACAAGAAGAAATTAAATTGTAGTGAGTGAATCAGTTGTTTTCCTAATTTCTTTGTATGATTGAGGATGGAAAAGAATGTAAACTAAGGAGCATATATAATAATTGAAGAAGTAAACAAACATGTAGTCCTTACTCATCCTTCGACCAAAACACAGATTCCAATAATGGAGCTCAAATCCATAGAGGATTGCTTGATGAAAATCAGAAAGGGAAATGTTGTTGTGGACATGATCTTTAATATCAGGCCAAGAGGTCCTGGCTATAATTTCCACTATGCATCCATCACTCACTTCAGATGCTTTCATTTCCCCCATCTTTAAATAAGTGTATCTGCTTAATTTGCAGTCACTGATTTCCAAAAGTGTCGCAGTCGTATTAATAGCAAATGGACAGTTGAATATGAAAATAGGCTCTGTTGTTCTTGTAAGATATAGATGATAAGGAAAATAATAGCCAAATCTAGCATGTCCGTAGAAGGTAAGCTGGGGTCTCAAAGAGCATATATCTTGTGCTTGTAAAGTTGGATCTACCAGTCGAAGTGTCCCGTTATCATAGTTGATGGCTTGCACATAGAAGTTCTTGAAGTTCCACCTTAAAACAGTTTGGTTGCCTTCACAAGCTAATTTAACTATTGTTGGATCATCTCCACAATGTTTTGGATCGGTGTTCAAGCGAAAAGGGAAGCTTATGTTACGGATATGGCCACAAGTAGAAGGGGGACAGTAGTAGTGTTTGCTCTTCCTAGCATTGCATGTATGAGGAATATGCAGAAAGACGATTATAAGGACTAATGTAGAATATTTAAGCAGAATGGCTCCCTTAGACATTTGCCTACTACTACTTTGCTTCTTTTCTTTTATTCTCCCAATACTATTATGAAAGAAGAGGCTTTGTTCAATAGTACAGAAGGGACTTCAATATTATCATGTAAGAGTAAATGCAATTAAACCAGCTAGTTTCTGGGTCCCAATTAATATTTTGAAAAATTGAGTTTAAAGGGCAGCCCAATGCACTAAAGTTGCCGCTATGCGCGGTGTCCGGGGAAGGGCCCCACCACAAGGGTGTATTAGTACTTATCCAAGTAGTGTAAGGTAATTAAGTGAGACATTTAAGGCAGATAAAGAGTATTCCATGCGGATACTAGTGAAGCTAAGGTTATTGAAGACTTGTCTTTTGGTCGTTGATGAGAACGTTGCAATTTGATGAATGGCCCTCAAGAGGAAGACTTAGCCGTTTACCTATTTATTGACGATGGAGATGGAAATGTCATGTTTCCATGTTCAACACTCAACACTAAAGGAGGTGAGCAGAATAGTTGTCCCTCCTTACTTTTCAAAGTCTTGTCCTTCAATTTCAGTCATTGGTGTTTACCTGTTTGGTCATCTTGTGCCTATTGAGGTCTTCAATTTTCTTCTCCCCATAATTTCCAACTACCAAACAAGGTAGTCTTGACAGACTAACCTAGTCCACATATTCCAAATATTTAGGATTACAAAAAATAATAACTATGTATCAGTCCCAAAAAGCGATACTAGGGAATAATCATCCGTGTTCATTTGTGTGGAAAAGTTTAACTTGGGACTTGGGAGTAATTGAAGGATTAATGCCACATGAGGCATACGCGCAGAATGTTACACTCTATGCACATTAGTTTAACTGTTTTCCATCCTGTGTTCCTAACCAATTGATGATCGAATGTAGTCGATATATAGTTTAATGGTATGCTAATTTTTGTCAGCCAAAATGCAGAGGGTAGCTTCTTAATGGTGTGTACTTGTACTGATTTTGCATCTACCATCAGAAACAATATGTACATTGGTACTCCACATCCATTGTCTCAAAATCCTAAATTCGTCTTTGGAAAAATTGACTATTTTTATTATAGTATTGGATAATGCTTTGAGAGAACAGATGATTGTAGTTCCTTTAAGATCATATGCATCAGCTTCTTTGCAACGACTATTTCTCCATTTATCATTCAATGCTTTTTTTACCTTTGTGGAAATCTGATAAAATTGGAATGATATATAAAAGATTAACACGGTTTAGTGCAAGAATCTAACACACACAAATTGAGATATAAATCTTTAAGTATTTATCATTCCGCTTGTAATCACTAATATGAAAGAAAACACTTGTAATTCTTACACGATTGTAACTTTTGATCTGCCTGTCCCGTTTCTGGAGAATGTTTAATATAAGACTATAAGTAGATAGATTACTCTCTAGTTCACCCAAAAATACTTAGAATCTAAACCTTTTAAGTCTGCCATGTTCTTCCCTATTCTTTAAAGTCAGAATCGTTCTGAGCAGACAATAACACCTCTTCTAGTTCCTTACTGAAGTCTTCATTGCCATTCTGCTCTTCAGCCGCTTCCTGTTGGGAGAACTTATCCTGCTCTTCTTGAGCAGCATCAAGGCTGATGATGAATGCCTGTTTTTTGATAAAACAATTCCTTCTGAGCTTTGAGCTTTCCAGTCTTCGGGACCATTTCTCCTATCAATGTCTGGTTCGCTGTTGATGTGATTTATATTTTCTACATCAGCGTCAAATCGTTCACTCCATGCTCAAGCATTTTTAAGCTGTTAAATTCTTCTAATGGTCGAAAAAGATTTATTGGGTTTTGGTAACAAATACGGCTGCATTTTGGCAGAATAGTGCGTCAATATTTGGCTCATTAAAAGTCAGGAAGAGTTTGGGGTGCGTGGTAAAGAAATAACATAAAGAGGATAGTCCTTCACTACAACTATTATGTGGTTGGCAACAGCCCTTTGCATTAATAGTACAACAATAACAACTTCTCACTCCCCAGATACATTTTTTATTTTTTCCTTAAAAGGGGCTGTGAGCCCATTCATTCCCCTTCCCCAGATACACTGGGTTACCAATATTTGTATAAATCAATCAGAACATATGTCTAATTCAACGGGATTATTGGCAGAATTTTCTGATAAAG
Organism: Capsicum pubescens; assembly: GCA_030864215.1. Lineage (NCBI taxonomy): Eukaryota > Viridiplantae > Streptophyta > Magnoliopsida > Solanales > Solanaceae > Capsicum > Capsicum pubescens. Next base: position 180,252,306 of record CM061539.1, on the reverse strand, counting down.
CCATTGAATCAGACGAAAATGTTGTGGAACTCCCCATCTGATGAAACAACGGAACAGTTGGTTGAGATTGAATAGGCTGAGGTGGTACCTCTAGGGCTTCAAGTTCACCTACAAGCATTTCTACTACTTTACTCATCGAAGGGCGTTGTGCTGGATTTGTTTGTATGCACCATAATGCAGCTAAACTCAGCTTTCTCGCCATGTTCTTTTCATCATCAGTTGCTGCTTCATCCACCACCATCTCCTTGCCCTTGTTGAACTTATCATAAATCCAATAAGGAAAATATTGGCTAGAGGTTGCTTCGTTTGCAACTACGTTTCTTTTCAAGTCCAGCATTTCCATTAGTAACATTCCGAAGCTGTAAACATCAGCTTTAGAAGAGATTGCTCCAATGCTTCTGCTGATCAACTCTGGAGCAACATATCCAATCGTTCCACGAGCAGCTGTGAGAGTCACAATGCTATTATCTGTTGGATATAATTTTGCAAGCCCAAAGTCAGAAATCTTCGGAATGAAATTCTCATTCAGAAGAATGTTGTGTGGCTTGATGTCAAAATGCAAAATTCGTACATCACAGCCTCGATGTAAATACTCGATTCCTCGAGCCACTCCAAGGACAATGTCATATTTCCTCTGCCAACTTAACAAAGGACTTTCTTGTTGACTGGTGCTGATGTACTTGTCGAGTGATCCATTGGGCATGAAGTCATACACAAGAGCACGCTTTGTTCTATCAACACAATACCCCACGAGCCCGACCACATTGACATGATGAATTCTTCCAATGGTAGCTACTTCATTCATGAAATCCTGACCACCAGATTTAGGCTTACTCAACATCTTCACTGCTACATTTCTACCACTTCGAAGCTTTCCTTTGTATACACTGCCGTAGCCTCCCTCACCTAACTTTTCTTTGAACCCTCTGGTCATTCTCTTTATGTTGTAGTAATTATATCTGATTGGCATGAAATTGTTTTGTGTTTGCAAAAAACCTTCAATAGTATCATACATTGACAAATGCCTCCTTCTGAATTTGAACACCAGAAATGCAATTATGAAAGGAAGGCCGATCACAAATTTTGCTTCCAAATATCCTGCACGTTTGAGAAGTCATAACTTCCTCTTAAGCCAACACATATCATGGAGATGAATGATGATCAGGAAAAACAAAAAAATTTGACGACGACATTGTTAAGTGTCCCACACTAGTTGAGGGAAAGATTGCTGTCTAATCTTGAACAATCATCATCTCATGAGCTACCTTTTTGGGATGAGCAGACCGACTCTAAAGTAAGGCAAGTGTATTAAACACCCAAAAAATTAACAATATTTCGAATCTTTCAACTTTTATCTTGTGCTCACTTGTGTTAGAGCCTAGAGGTAGGGTGATAATTTCAGTCCATATTTGTGAAAAGAATTCATTTAATCCATATTTATTGAGTTGGATCACTCATATTTCAAATGGGTAAATATGGATATCAATTCATTTTATAAACACATACAAATATGGACAAAATGGGTAAAATATTGGTATCCATTTAAACACTGAGATCATCCACCTATGGTTAAAATTTCAGGATTTTTTTTCATTTTCTTTAATTTTTTTCTTTTTCGTTTTTTTTTCCTTTTTATTTTCTACTCGTTTCTTATATTTTCTTTTTTTTCTTTCTCGTTTTGTTCATCTATTTTATTTCTTTTTTTGTTTTATTTTTTCTTTCTTTTTTTCTTTAATTTACATTTTTTACTTTTTGTTTTTTTCCTTTTCATTTTTTACTCGTTTCTTATATTTTCTCTTTTTTTCTTTCTCGTTTTTTCATCTAATTTTTTCTTTATTATTTTTATTTCTTTTTTCTTTGCATTTTTTTTTTTTGTATTTTCGTTTTCCCCTTTTTCTTCTTGTTTCGTCATTTTTATCATTTTTCTTCTTTTTTGTATTTCTTTTCATCTTTTCTATTGTCATTGCATTTTATATTTTATATATTTTTTATACTTTATATTTATTTGTATCATACTATATATTTCAAATAAATTTATTATTTATATTTGAATAGTTTAGTCGTGAATATGTACAATTTATCATTTGTATTTATATACAAACAATATATGAATTAATTGTATTTTCTTGAGACTAAAATATATAAATATACAATGTATCATTCAATGGAAATATATCGTTAGCATTTGTATATCCAATTTATCATTTATATTCATATATAAACAAATATCAATTATATGCGTATGGTTCAAGTTGTATAAACATTTATCATTTGATACAAATGTAACATTTGTATAATTTAACAATTGATTTGCATAATTTATCATTTTTATTTGCATTGTTCAATTTATAATAAAATTCAATTTGTATCAATATATATAAATACAAGTGTTCGTAGAAAGAAAAATAACTATTCTTTTTCAATTGTTTAAAAATATAAATGATACTATCAACTACTAATGCAAATACAAATAAATAAAACAAATGCAATTATAAATACAAATATAATATACGGTCAACTTACAAATACAAATATGAAATAGTTCTTTAAAAATATAAGTTCGTCAATGAAAATAGAATACAAGTACAAATACAAATATAAGCAAAATGAAACCACAAAATACAAATATAATAGAGTAGGTTATTAAGTTTAGCTTCTGGGTTAAAGAATTAGGCTTGCTATAGATAGTTACATTTTCAGTAGGTTGCTGAGCCTGATGTTGTAAACACACAAGTTAAAACTCTTTTTTCTATTTTCCTAACCAATGGACACTCGAATAATGTAGACATGATGAGATCAAATTAATATTCTGACAAGCAAATCGATAGAAATACAGATTGTTAAAGTAAAAAAGAGCGTACTTTTGAATAATGAAGGTAGCAGTCTCATGATCCCTCTTTCTAGCACTGCATGTTTGCAGAGACATGATTGTAAGAATTAATGTAAAACATTGTAGCAGAGAGGTTCTCCTACACATTTTGAAAAGTCAGTAGCAGAAGACCTCACAAGTAACTAAAACAAAGTCAGTAGCAGAAGACCTCACAAGTAACTAAAACTTCATTCCCTCCATTCCACACTACTTATCATGCTTACTGAAAATAGACGGTCACAATAATATTTGTCATTTTAGAAAAAAAAAAATCAAAATATAATTAATTATTTACTTTCATTTTTATCCTTATTCTAAATTATAAAGAGATGTTAATATGATACAAAATAGAGAAGTATTCTCTCTTTTCTAAAATAATTAAATTATTGGGTACGACACACCCCTTAAGAATTTTTTTTTAGGACATAATGTGAAGTACTCAGAATCTCATTAAATGAAAAGGTAAAATTGGAAGAAATTTTCAACATATCTCTCAAAGAACGAACAATTCATTTATTTTCGACATTAAGAAATAACCCAATAATTCATTTATTTTGAAATGAACGCGCAAAATAAAACCTAAAAAGTAGAACGAAACTGAAGGAGTAAATGGAAAAGAGTTATCTATTTGAGTTAATTACTCTTCCATTAAATAATTACTACTAGTATTATGAAAAGGAGTTATCTATTTGAGTAAATTACTATTTGAGTTAATTACTCTTCCATTAAATTTTAATATCGCTAATGTAAAGTCCACACTTCAAGTCTCCAACAACTACATTTACTCCTTTAGTTTCGTTCTACTTTTCAGGTTTTATTTTGGTTGTCTCTCTATTTAATACTTTCTCCATTTCAAAATAAGTAAATTGTTCAGTTATTTTTCAATGTTCAAAATAAATAAATAAATAAATATGTTTGAAATTTCTTTCAATTTTACCTTTTCATTTAATAAAATTCTTAAGTACTTCACATTGTCTATGAGAGTAAATTATGAACAATTAAAAGAGTAATAGTAAAAAGTAACCTATAATTTATATTCTAAAAAAAATTTCTTAAGGGGTGTGTCATAACCCAATAATTCAATTATTTTGGTATAGGGAAAGTAGTAAACATGTAAGTAATATGAGATGGAGGGAGTAATTATACATTGGAAAGTTGAGTTTGTTTCAAAATATTTGACAATTGAAGAAAACAAGATGTTACCTATTAGATTTCTTGTAATTTACTTTTGGGAAAATATTCTTCAATATATTTAAACTTTAACGAAATTTATTATAACAAGTCTGAACTTTATAGGGATCTTATAACTCTCCTAGAACTTTGCGAGGGTCCTCAATTTGCACTCCTTATAATTTTTCTTTTTAATAGTTATACAAAAATGCCTAGTAATTTAAGGCGGAGTAAGTATTAAAAGGAGCACGCCTGAAGACTTTTGTATGGTCCTTATGAGAAAATTCCAACTTGAGTCTTGAAGGGCCCTCAAGAGGAAGACTTGCCTTGCCGTTTACCTATTTATTAGATTAGTGAGTGGACATTAAATTTTCTCATGTCTCATCAATCATCTCCTTTAGGCGCGTTCTTTTACATAACACATCAAATGATAAACAGGTTGTGTTATGGGTTCAATTCAGAAAAAACAATGGATTATAACTCAATTTGTCCAACTCAAAATAATTTTTCTTTTTGTTACGGACACATAAAATTTATTGGATCAAATTCATATAAAATTTAAATTAGATCCACATTTTATTGGGTTTAAACTTATTTTGGGCTTAAAAAAATACTAAGCCTATTGTATTCCTCATCAAGGTCCATCTCACCTTGAAACCCAAACTCATCAAGTGACGTGACATCCCAGTCAAATCCAAGACCAATGAGACGCTGCCACATGTACAAATGATGTGGAAATCTCATTCAAATTTAACAACCAGTCAAAAGGCGTCAAGTGGCAAAGTGACATATTTCGGTCAATCACAAACAACTAGGCCTACCCCTACAACTATAAATAGGGGAATAACATAACATTCTAGAGAGGAAAAAAGAGGACATTCTGCAAGCATTAGAGGAAACTTCTGCATTGACTACACAGCTCTTCAACGAATTAACTAATGAAGTTCTGCCCAGAGATCAACTCGACAAGACGAAGTGCTGTCAGACTATTCCCGGAGATCCAAACACATTTTTAGGAGGCTCAAATCATCCTACAAAAAATCACGCTGCAAAGGCCCTCGAATCACGGAAAAACTTAGGAGAGAAGAATCGAGAGAATAACGGAATTGTACCCGCAAAATTCATTTATATAAAATTGTTATTTTTGTTTATTTTATTTTTGCTTGCAGTTAATTTTCAGTGTTAACGAAAATTTGTTGCGATCAAATTTTGGCACACCTAGTGGACCAGTTCTGCTTTTCATCTCTTCCTCCTACAAGTCGAAAAATCACAAATTCAACTACTACAATGGACTTCAGAAAAATCAATGAAGTTTCGTGCAAGAAGTCTACTACTGCCACGTCTACTGAGATCAAACTTGTTGGCCCCATCAATTGACGCAATCTCAACGCTTTTACTTTGGATGGATCCCAATACTTCACCTTTTTGGAGATGACAAAAAGGAGAAAATCTCAAATTTTGGCAGTAACTACAACCCCTGGGGGCAACTTTGCATTTATATTATCAGAAGAACCGTCTGAAACTGGCTGCAACTTTGGAGAATCTGAAAACTTAATGAATTCTCCAACTTTAACGAAAGTCAACACATTCATGGTTGATGCAATTGACTTGGACGAGAAATTTGCAATGATGGAACAAACCATTGAAGCCTTGAAGAAGTCCGTTGATGAGAAAGATCATCAAATCGCCCGACTTATGAGCAAGTTAGATCTCTACAATTCCGGAGAGTCAAATTATAATCTAACACCGCGAGAAAAAGTTGATGGTGAATCTCTCATCAAGACAAGTGACAATTATTGCGATGATCGATCCGCTTCAGTGTCTACTCTAACAGTTCAACAACTGCAAGATATGATTGAAAACACCATCAAGGCACAATATGACGGTCCGTCACAAAGTTTCGTAGGATAATCAAAACCGTATTCTAAGCGAATCGAGGGCTTACCGATGCCAATTGGATATCAATCGCCAAAGTTTCAACAATTTGATGGAAAGGGAAATCCAAGGCAACACATCGCTCATTTCGTTGAGACTTGTAGCAGTGCTGGTACACATGGTGATCTTCTTGTCAAGCAGTTTGTTTCTCTTTGAAAGGCAACACTTTTGATTGGTACACGGACTTGGAGTCTGAATCAATTGATTGTTGGGAGTAACTAGAAAGTCAGTTCCTAAATTATTTCTACAGCACCCGTCGTACGGTCAGCATGATGGAGTTGACAAACACAAAACAAAGTAAAGATGAGCATGTAGTGGACTACATAAATCGCTGGCGAACATTGAGCTTCAACTGCAAGGATCAACTTTCTGAAACTTCCGCAATTGAAGTTTGCATTCAAGGGATGCATTGGGGCCTTGTGTATATCCTCCAGGGAATTAAACCTCGAACTTTTGAAGAATTAGCTAAGCGAGCTCATGACATGGAGCTAAGCATTACAAATCATAGAATGCCGTCACCTGTTTTTTATTCTAGGAAAGAAGTCGCGAAATTCAAAGACTCGTCAAAAGATCAAATTGGGGAATCTATGACTACAACAATGAGTTTTATGAAGGCCTCCACAAGACAAAAGTTAAAAGAGGAAGCTCCAAAGCAATAAATGCAAGAGGTAAAAAATCAATCAACCTTGAAGGAGTTACAAGCAAGGGTATATCCTTTTCCCGACTCTGATGTTCCTAGGATTCTTGACGAGTTACTAGCCAAATAAGTCATTGAACTTCCTAAGTCAAAGTGACCTGAAAAATCAAACAAAGTCGACGATCCTAAATATTGCAAATTTCACCGCGTTGTTGGTCATCACACCACAAAATGCTTCATCCTAAAGGAAAAGATCACGACATTAATGCAAAAGGGAAAAATCATCATCGATGATGGCGATACAGTTGATGCAAATCATGTTAGCGCCGAACTGGATCATAAAAAGGATCAATTTCAAAAGTTCTACAACCCATGTGCTCTGTGGCATCACTGAAAGGTGAGGGAATCATCATGCTACAATTTGGGAGTTTTGACCCAATTGAGGTTCCTACCACGAAGAAAATGACAAGCAAATTCATGCAAAATGACTTTTCCAATAGAAAGAAGGGTGATACTTGGACATTGATCGCTCGCAAAAGGAAAAATGTCAAAGGGCTTCTAAACTCCAACTTTCAAAAGTCGACACAAGATCAAGTGCAAATCTGCTTCAACCAATGGGGGTAATAATTACAAAACTAAAGTGCAACAGTACTCCATTACAAAGGGTTAGAAGGCAAGTCAAGACGCTCCTTGATGCACGAGCCTAAACCGCAAGTCAAAAATGCTCCTCGATGCACGAGCCTAAACTACAAGTCAAAACGCTTCTTAAGGCATGAGCTTAAACTGCATGTCACTCCTGCTCCGCATGAGTCTAAACTGTGAATGAACCTCTAAAAAAAAGAAAGAAAGAAAAAGAGAAATGAAAGAAAAAGATTTTTTTATAAAAAAAAGTAAATTAACTCATCATGCCCGAACTACGCTATGACTTGATCCTCCTAGGTACGTAGTAGGCAGCTTAGAGTATTTTTACTCTAAGTTCAATTGTATGAGTTAAAAAAATAAAAAATAAAAAATAAAGAGGAAAAACATGTGTCATTATTTGAGCACGGCAATAACACTTTGAATTGATATGGATATCACATGAGGATAGACATTTCTTCGCTAAGTTTACCGCAGACGCGCAAAGGTGAAGAGACCAGCAAGGCAAAGCTGATTTCGCATATTTGTATAAATTCGTATAGGTGTTCACATCATTTTTACATATTTGGTAGATCTTAGAGACTTCTCCACAACAAAAAAAAGATGGCTCATGATTCAAAGGTTCTTATGCCAAGTTATAAATTTTCCATCATAGCCGCTCAAAGTTGCAAAATAGGCCATCAGATTTTGAACTAAGCTGATTTTGATGATGTATCTGTATAAATACATAAGGGCATTAAGTTTTTTTTTTTTATTTATGTCGTAGCTCTGTGAATCTATTTTCTAATGCAAAAAACGGCACCTGATTTCAATACTTTCACATCGAGATATGGAATTTATGGTGACGCTGCGCAAAACTGAAATAACTAGCGAACTAAGATTAGAAGACCATTTTTGGAGAAATATCTGGGACGATTTGGGTACAATCTGATTGTGATTCCTATGTGAGACGTAGCTCAATGAGTCTAGTTTCCAACACAAAAAAAAACGGCTCCTGATTTCGATACTCCTACATCAAAATACGAAATTTACCGTGACGCTGCGCAAAGCTAATAAAATAGACGTATCAGGACATTGAATTCCATTTGTATAAATCAAACAACTCATATTTTTGTTCTCTCATCGGAGAATAAATATTTTTGTGGACGTGTGCCTAGTACTTGCTCACCAAAGTCAGAAAAGGCTACTCCCTGTGTCAATATTATCAATCTGGATGACACCACGTACGTGCTCCTTGAAAAGAATGAGATGCTCTCACTCGAAGCCTCTTTATCGCCGAGCCCCACGGATGAGATGCACCACATGCTTGCTTTACAACAATGGACTGCAAACACTCAAAACTTCATCATCATAAGGTCGCAAGAATGACACCAAGTACATGCTCACTGAAGCTAAAATGGAAAACTTTCAGCATCGTCAAGGATGAAATCAGATCATTTCAAGTCACTTTCTTATCAAGCAGTAAGGAAGTAGTGCACTAAATGGTTCAACATCAATCATGTCGACCTTTTTGGTCTGACATCAAGACCATTTGCATAAACCTGCAAAAAAAAATGTAGATGGAACACATCTACGGTGTTGACCGGATGAAGCTTCTCGGTTCTACGCGGATTAATGTCAATACGTGAAACTTTTATTGGCGATAAGTGTCGGTACCAAACGCATGATGCTTCGATTTGGCATGATCAACATTGGGAGAAACACATCATTTTAGTTCAACATAGCTGATATCGATGTCAATTAGCATGAAATTTGATTTTCAACCATTGATCTTCTATGCCGAGATGCAGGGAGTTTTCTATTCCAAGATTTAAGGAAATAGGCACAATCTTCTTGCCAAAGATAGAAAAGAGTTGCTCCGAGTGTCCGTTTTCAAGCCGTGACAGGGAATATTGCCCGCCAAATCCTCGAGAAAATGGGTGAAGCACTTAGTTGTTGCTCATTAAAAACTGCGACTCAAAAAATAATGTCTCAAGCGGTTCTTGACCAATCATCCGGATAATGTTTGTATATGCTTGGTGTGATATTGAAACCACTTGCATTTTTTTATGAACCTACAAAAAAAAAGAACGAAGTAAAGAGGAGTGATCACGAACATGCAATCTGGAGTCACGACATGTCAGCTTATACCGTCAACTTCAAAAAATGATTCTCGTCAATACAAAAGAAGTTTGACATTGAATTTTGGATATGACGCAGCAATAGAAGTCTAGCCGCTCCAGAACTAAGTCATTCAACATTTGGACATTCCTACAGTCAGATGTGATTTTTACTCTGTGAGCATTTGAAGCTGAAAATAGGGAAAGGCACTCCATGTACTTCTTCGGTCGGTATTGCGAGGAGCTTGTATACTTTACATGACGTCCACCAACGCTGTCAAAAAGGTTGAGGTGCACTAGCAGTGCTCCCCAAATACATAGTCACAAAAAAGCCAAGGGATGTCTTTGCAAAGGTTACAGATTTTAAAAGATTGTGGTTGATGTGATTTCATAACATCCCCTTATATAGAGGCTCCTATGAAGAATTTTCAGTTTGTATACAAGGAATGTTGTGGTGAAATTAGAAGATGAGAATCCCTGAAAATTTCAAATTGCCAATCAGTTGAAAAATTACCATGTTGAGGAGATTTCTTTGGAGGTGATTTTAATTCTTTCTTGTAGTTAAAAGGAAAGTTAATATTTTTTTCCTTTGGTACATGAAACCAAAATGGAAGTTGATATTTTCCTTTGGTACATGAAATCAAAAGGAAAGTTAATATTTTTCTTTGGTACAAAAAGATCAAGTCAATTTTTTTCCTTCATATGTGCAATATGTCAAGTGAGGAAGTTGTATTGATCCTTTTAATTCAAATACATTGAAAGTGTCACATTGTTGTGCAAGTAAAAACTACTTAAATAAATATTACAGTGGTGATTTCTCATGTTCATATTTATCCAAGAAGAGTAAAAAAAAAATCAAGTTGGTCATTTTTTTTAATACTCTTGAAATAATATCGAGTTTGTACTTGATTGTGGACGAAAAATGAGGATCACCACAAACAAATCGTTGGTTGCTTTGACGAAGACTTTCACGATATGAAAGTTTATGGAGGAAACTTTAGTTAGACCACTTGCAAGAATTGGTCTAACTAGGATGCACTGATGAGAAATAATACCTTTGAAGTCACGAGAATAAAAGCACATTCATAAGTACTTCAAGTCTCGCCACCAAGTTTCGGCAAGCTTACACGTCGACCAACCTTGAAGTAGGGGGCATCTGTGGACACATAAAATTTATTGGATCAAATTCATATAAATTTAAATTAGATCCATATTTTATTGGGTTTAAACTTATTTTGGGCTTAAAAAAATACTAAGCCTATTGTATTCCTCATCAAGGTCCATCTCACCTTGAAACCCAAACTCATCAAGTGACGTGGCATCCCAGTCAAATCCAAGACCAATGAGACGCCGCCACATGTACAAATGATGTGGAAATCTCATTCAAATTTAACAACCAGTCAAAAGACGCCAAGTTACAAAGTGACATGTTTCGGCCAATCACAAGCAACTAGGCCTACCCCTACAACTATAAATAGGGGAATAACATAACATTCTAGGGAGGAAAAAGGAGGACATTCTTCAAGCATTGGAGGAAGCTTCTGCATTGACTACACAACTCTTCCACGAATTGACTAACAGAGTTCTTCCCGGAGATCAACTCGACAAGATGAAGTGCTGTCAGACAATTTCCGGAGATCCAAACACATTTTTAGGAGGCTCAAATCATCCTACAAAAAATCACGCTGCAAAGGCCCTCGAATCACGGAAAAACTTAGGAGAGAAGAATCGAGAGAATAACGGAATTGTACCCGCAAAATTCATTTATATAAAATTATTCTTTTTGTTTATTTTATTTTTGTTTGCCGTTAATTTTCAGCGTTAACGAAAATTTGTTGCGAACAACTTTATTACTTATAAGTTTGTTTGGTACAAAATAAAACTAATCATTTACTTTTTGTTTTTGTGTGTCAATCTAGGCTATTTATGCGTCACAAATCGTCCCAATATTTTATATTTGCTGACTTGAATTATGCCCAGTCTAACCCCCTCCATTGAAGTTTGGACGAATTAAGTGACACTTATACTTTCATGTGTTAAATTTGATGAAATTTGATATCCTTAGTTTTGAACTGTAGAACCCCATATACAAGTTCGGCCCAACTTAGTAACTCTTGCTCAAACTGTTATTTGTCAAACTAGTTCACAGTGAAGTCTTTTTTAGTTATTTGTGCAGGCCTACAGGGGCCTCATCTTTGATACTCACTTTTCAAAATGTGTAGGGGAACCATTGTGCTAAAATATTTTACAATAATCTTGGTCATATTTCTGCAGATTCCTCAACTATGCAATGCTAGAAAGAGCAAAAACCACTGTCCCCCTTCTTCTTGTGGGCATATCCATAATATACACCATCCTTTTCGCTTAAAGACTGATCCAAAACATTGCGGTTTCTCAGAAGTTGTATGTGCAAGCCATCAACTACGATAACCAGACAATTCGCCTGGTAGATCCAACGTTACAAAGACTTGATCTGTGCTCTCTAATACCTCCTCAGCTTCCTTTCAACCAATACGGCAGTATCATTGATTTTACTTCATATGACATCAGTCTATCATGGAGAAGATTAGCAGAGCCCATCTTCATGTTCAACTGTCCATTTGCTGTAAATAATTCTTCGACATTTAAGGAAATTGGTGCCTGCAAATCAAGCAGAAACACTTATTTAAAGATTGGAGAAATGAATGCATCAGAAGTCAGTGATGGATGCAGAGTACAACTTATAGGCCTGACCTCTTGGCGTAATATTAAAGATCATGTCCACAACAAAATTTCCCTTTCTGATTTTCATCAAGCAATCCTCCATGGATTTGAGCTCCATTATTATAATAAAGTTATGGGATTAACATTTGCTGGTAAGGACTACATTTTGTTTACTACTTCAATACATATATGCTCTTAAAAACAGATTTTTATCCTCCATATGATATGCAACAAATTATCAAAACAGTGGATTTACTCACCTGAATCTAAATCGGCTAACTCTTGGACTTCAATCTAACCAGGAATCTCGCCGTTGCTAGTTAATTAAACGAGTAAGCTCTTATCCTTTTACCAAGCTGGACATGAATTAGCATTCCATTAATCTTAGTTAGTGAAAATAATCAAGTGTTTAAATGGCCTCCGTGGCCCAAATATGCATCTGATAACAATAACAATTCAAAATTCAAATGATAGAACAATTCGAAATATAATATTGTTGGACTGGAAATCACAATCTAAATTTTGTGAAAACAAATTTCTTCGAATCCTTGACAATTCAAAATAGTATTTAACTTCTCAAATGTGCAGTACTTTCAGGAGCAAGATTCGTGATTGGCCTATCATTCATAATTGTATTTCTGGTCTACAAATTCAGAAGGAGGCATTTGTCAATGTATGACGAGATTGAAGGTTTTTTGCAAACACAAAACAATTTCATGCCAATCAGATATGATTACTCCAACATAAAGAGAATGACAAGAAGTTTCAAAGAGAAATTAGGTGAGGGAGGCTATGGCAGTGTATATAAAGGAAAGCTTCGAAGTGGAAGGGATGTAGCAGTGAAGATGTTGACCAAGCCTAAAGATGGTGGGCAAGATTTCATGAATGAAGTAGCTACCATTGGAAGGATCCATCATGTCAATGTGGTCGGACTCGTGGGTTATTGTGTTGAGAGAACAAAGCGTGCTCTTGTGTATGACTTCATGCCCAATGGATCACTCGACAAGTACATCAGCACCAGTAAAGAAGAAAGTCCTCTGTTAAGTTGGCAGAGGAAGTATGACATTATTCTTGGAGTGGCTCGAGGAATCGAGTATTTGCATGGAGGCTGTGACGTACGGATTTTGCACTTTGACATCAAGCCACACAACATTCTTCTAGATGAGAACTTCATTCCAAAGATTTCTGACTTTGGGTTAGCCAAATTATATCCAACAGATAACAGCATAGTGACTCTCACAGCTGCTCGTGGAACGATTGGGTATGTAGCTCCAGAGCTGATCAGCAGAAGCATTGGAGCAATCTCTTACAAAGCTGATGTTTACAGCTTCGGAATGCTACTAATGGAAATGCTCGACTTGAAGAGAAATGTAGCTGCAAATGAAGAAAATACTAGCCAATATTTTCCTTATTGGATATACGATAAGTTCAACAAGGGGAAGGAGATCGTGGTGGATGAAGAAGCGAATGAAGATGAAAAGGAGATGGCGAGAAAGATGAGTTTAGTTGCGTTGTGGTGCATACAAACAAATCCAGCACAACGCCCTTCGATGAGTAAAGTAGTAGAAATGCTTGAAGGTGAAGTTGAAGTGCTAGAGGCACCTCCTCAGCCTATTCAATCTCAACCGATTGGTCCGCTGTTTAATCAGATCATGGAAAATTCCATGACGTTTTCGTCTGATTCAATTGCTTTATTAGAAAATTCTGCTAATAATACCGTTGAATTAGAAATGTGCTATGATTGATTCATAGTTGATGTAATGTTTATGTGAAATGATATACATTCCAAGTGTTTGTTGTATTAATTACGCCTGTTCTAGTAGCCAACACATGATCCTCTTTAGCTCGATGTCTCTGGTTTGAGCACTAGAAATGGAGAAACTTTAAAGAGTGCTTCCCTTTCAGTGGTCCCTATGCGGGGTAAATCCAGATTTATCGAATTAATGGATAATCAGTAGTCAGTGCTTAAATAAAAGAAAAGAAAGGGGAATAGAAAATGGAGGGATGCATGAAGAGAGAATGAGTCTGCTTATTGTTCAGCTAATGCAATTGCAGTTATTAGGGTTGAATAAAACTGGATACTACTATTCAGTCTGATGGCCTCTTTTGAGCCACCAAGTTGCGACTACAACCTTCATTTTCCCCGGACTTTGAAGTTTTAGGAGCCAAAAAGTGATAGCTTCATGAAAACAATTTTATATGAACCATTTTTTAGTCTGAATTGATCAAACTTAGGAGATTGCTAGCTCCAGGCTTGAATCATTGAGAACAAACCTTTTAATTTTATTCTTTATGATATTTGACCAAGCACATTTAACCTTCAATTACTTGAAATCTGCACTTTTGATCCCTTCACAATTTTAATCCTTATAGTCCACTTTTTGTGAGCTGGTCATCTTTCATATAGAGCCATTGAAGCAGTGAGTCGTGCTATAATAGATCTATGTTTAACTGGTGAATCAAGTTTTGAAAAGCTCATTTGTTTCAAGTGTTTCTTTCATAGTAGATAAAAGTACTACTTACATAGAAGCACTATGTACTATTAAATAATCACACTGCAGAGATCATGCGGTAGACAACTGGCCTTGGCTTACAACAGACCTCATCAATATTTGTCATTTTAAATAAACAGTGAATCAATCAGAACATATGTCTAATTCAACGGGATTATTAGCAGAATGTTCTAACAAAGCAATTGAATCAGACGAAAACGTCATAGAACTTCCCATGATCTGATGAAACAATGGACCAATCGGTCGAGATTGAATAGGCTGAGGAGGTACCTCTAGCACTTCAACTTCGCCTTCAAGCATTTCTACTACCTTACTCATCGAAGGGCGTTGTACTGGATTTGTTTGTATGCACCATAATGCAACTAAAGTCATCTTTCTAGCCATCTTCTTTTCATCATCATTTGCTTCTTCATCCACCACTATCTCCTTGCCTTTGTTGAACTTATCATAAACCCAATAAGGAAAGTATTGGCTAGACTTTTCTTCAGTTTCAACTACATTTCCCTTCAAGTCCAGCATTTCCATTAGCAGCATTCCGAAACTGTAAACATCAGCTTTATAAGAGATAGCTCCAATGCTTCTGCTGATCAACTCTGGAGCAACATATCCAATCGTTCCACGAGCAGCTGTGAGAGTCACAATGCTATTATCTGTTGGATATAATTTTGCGAGCCCAAAGTCAGAAATCTTTGGAATGAAATTCTCATCCAGAAGAATGTTGTGTGGCTTGATGTCAAAGTGCAAAATTCGTATGTCACAGCCTCGATGCAAATACTCAATTCCTCGAGCCACTCCAAGAACAATGTCATACTTCCTCTGCCAACTTAACAGTGGACTTTGTTCTTGACTGGTGCTAGTGTACTTATCAAGTGATCCGTTTGGCATGAAGTCGTATACAAGAGCATGCTTTGTTCCCTCAACACAATATCCCACGAGTCCGACCACGTTGACATGATGAATCCTTCCAATGGTAGCTATTTCATTCACGAAATCTTGTCCACCAGCTTTAGGCTTGCTCAACATCTTCACTGCTACATCCCCACCACTTCGAAGTTTTCCTTTGTATACACTGCCCATACCCTCCCTCGCCTAATTTCTCTTTGAACCCTCTGGTCATTCTCTTTATGTTGGAGTAATTATATCTGATTGGCATGAAATTGTTTTGTGTTTGCAGAAAGCCTTCAATCTTATCATACATCGACAAATGCCTCCTTCTGAATTTGAACACCAGAAATGCAATTATGAAAGGAAGGCCGATCACAAACTTTGCCCCCGAATACACTGCACATTTGAGATGTCATACAAAGTAACTTCCTCTTTAGCCAACAAAACATAGAGATGATAAGGAAATAGAAAGTCACAAAACTTTGATTTTTACTTTATAGTCACTTAACTTAACATGGCTATTTTAATTACAAAGTCACTCAACTTATTTAATTACTAATATTTTTTAATTAAAATTTATGAAATTTTATTTAAAAACAAAAATTCTAAAAAAGTTAAAAAAAACATTTGAACCATATTATTACATATTCTCATGTTTACTTTATATTTAACCCTCTGCAATTTTAAAATATCCTAAATGGTTTATATCAATTCACTTATAAACTAATATTAGCTTTTAAGATTTTCATAATCATATTCATTTAGCTGATTAAATTTAATTAACTTTCAATATGATACTTATTTACGGAATTGATCATCCTATCTCGATGCAATTTTTTATATTGCCACTTGTATAATATACAGATGCATCAAATGAATACAATTAATTTTATTCCTAATAAGTTGATAAAAGGGAATTTTATAAATTTTAAACTAAAATGATATCATATAAAACATTATCAAATGTTATTAAACGTTAAGAGCATTATAATATATATACTGCAACGAAGTGAAATTAGCAGTAAAAATTGTACAATCAAATGATTGTGATTTTAGGATATCTTTTAGGATATTAATTGATTATCTATATGACTATATATAGACTATAGTACTTTGGAGCATAAATTAATCATTGGATAAGAAAATTGCGAAAAATAATCGTAAAACCAAAATTTTGAAGAAATAAAAAAGATATTCATTTAAACCATTTAAATGAATTTTGGATATGAGTGGGTCATTAAATTGATTATTTAAATATTTCTCTCTGTTTCTTAAAATTTTTGCTTTAAATAAAAATTACATGTTAGCAAATTTTAATGAAAGAAAATCAAGTAAATAGCTTGAGTGACTTTGTAAGTAAGACATTCATAGATGAATGACTTTTGGAGTAAAAAACTAAAGTTGAGTGATTTTCTGGAAAAAAAAAATCATAGTTGAGTGACTTTCTGAGAAGACGTTTCATAGTTGAGTGATTTTTAAAGTAAGAATCAAAGTTAAGCGATTTTTTGAGAGAAAAATCATAAGTTGAGTGACCGTTTAAGTTATTAACTCGGAAATAGAAGGCTCTTTTTGTTAATGTGAACCATTTTATTCCTCAGAAATTATGACTTTTTTCAAATTCAACACTTCCTCTTGTCTCCTCATATGGCATCAGTTGAATATATACATGCAAAATACTTAAGCATAAGTTTTATAAACTATGTCAAATTGGAGGGAAATCTTAGTAGCTCGGTTAGTTGGCTATCTAGACTTTCACCTTGTTTACGAGGATTCGATTCCCCACCTTGTCATCCCCTCCCCGATTTCCCCTTTAAGATAATGTGTAATAAAAACACACATGTCAAATTAGAGGAAAGTCAGTGGAATGATCATGGTAATACTAATCTTTTTTCAGTTTTGAACACGTCTTTTCACAAATATTTTTGCCATTAACAGCTCTCTAAAGTTTAACACTATTTTGAAGTATCAAGGATTCGAAGAAATTAATTTTCACAAATTCACATTGCCATTGACATGAACTTTACCAAATATTGTAATTCAAATTGTTCTATTTTGAATTTTTGTGTTGTGGTCACTTGTGTTAGATCATATATGCCAGAGAGGTCATTAAGCACATAATTATATTCACAAAATTTAAGATCAATGATGCTAATCTGTGTCCAGCTAAATAGCATACAGCTTGCTAAAGGGTATAGGAGCTTACTCACAAAAACCTGAGGTAGCAACCAAGTGATGATCCCTGGTTAGAATAAAGTGCAAAAATTAGCAGATTTATAATGGAAAAAATTAATATATAGAGAGAGAAAAGATGAAGTTTGAGTCCTCACATCTAATCCATTCAATAACACCTACAAAGACAAGAAGAAATTAAATTGTAGTGAGTGAATCAGTTGTTTTCCTAATTTCTTTGTATGATTGAGGATGGAAAAGAATGTAAACTAAGGAGCATATATAATAATTGAAGAAGTAAACAAACATGTAGTCCTTACTCATCCTTCGACCAAAACGCAGATTACAATAATGGAGCTCAAATCCATAGAGGATTGCTTGATGAAAATCAGAAAGGGAAATGTTGTTGTGGACATGATCTTTAATATCAGGCCAAGAGGTCCTGGCTATAATTTCCACTATGCATCCATCACTCACTTCAGATGCTTTCATTTCCCCCATCTTTAAATAAGTGTATCTGCTTGATTTGCAGCCACCAATTTCCAGAAATCTCCAAGAATTATTTACAGCAAGTGGACAGTTGAACATGAAAATAGGCTCTGCTGTTCCTTCAGTAGATAGATAATATTTGTTAAAATGAAAATAATAATTGCCAAAAAGTCCATTAGATCGGTGCAAGGTAGGCTGGGGTCTCAAAGAGCATATATCTTGTGCTTGTAAAGTTGGATCTACCAGTCGAAGTGTCCCGTTATCATAGTTGATGGCTTGCACATAGAAGTTCTTGAAGTTCCACCTTAAAACAGTTTGGTTGCCTTCACAAGCTAATTTAACTATTGTTGGATCATCTCCACAATGTTTTGGATCGGTGTTCAAGCGAAAAGGGAAGCTTATGTTACGGATATGGCCACAAGTAGAAGGGGGACAGTAGTAGTGTTTGCTCTTCCTAGCATTGCATGTATGAGGAATATGCAGAAAGACGATTATAAGGACTAATGTAGAATATTTAAGCAGAATGGCTCCCTTAGACATTTGCCTACTACTACTTTGCTTCTTTTCTTTTATTCTCCCAATACTATTATGAAAGAAGAGGCTTTGTTCAATAGTACAGAAGGGACTTCAATATTATCATGTAAGAGTAAATGCAATTAAACCAGCTAGTTTCTGGGTCCCAATTAATATTTTGAAAAATTGAGTTTAAAGGGCAGCCCAATGCACTAAAGTTGCCGCTATGCGCGGTGTCCGGGGAAGGGTCCCACCACAAGGGTGTATTAGTACTTATCCAAGTAGTGTAAGGTAATTAAGTGAGACATTTAAGGCAGATAAAGAGTATTCCATGCGGATACTAGTGAAGCTAAGGTTATTGAAGACTTGTCTTTTGGTCGTTGATGAGAACGTTGCAATTTGATGAATGGCCCTCAAGAGGAAGACTTAGCCGTTTACCTATTTATTGACGATGGAGATGGAAATGTCATGTTTCCATGTTCAACACTCAACACTAAAGGAGGTGAGCAGAATAGTTGTCCCTCCTTACTTTTCAAAGTCTTGTCCTTCAATTTCAGTCATTGGTGTTTACCTGTTTGGTCATCTTGTGCCTATTGAGGTCTTCAATTTTCTTCTCCCCATAATTTCCAACTACCAAACAAGGTAGTCTTGACAGACTAACCTAGTCCACATATTCCAAATATTTAGGATTACAAAAAATAATAACTATGTATCAGTCCCAAAAAGCGATACTAGGGAATAATCATCCGTGTTCATTTGTGTGGAAAAGTTTAACTTGGGACTTGGGAGTAATTGAAGGATTAATGCCACATGAGGCATACGCGCAGAATGTTACACTCTATGCACATTAGTTTAACTGTTTTCCATCCTGTGTTCCTAACCAATTGATGATCGAATGTAGTCGATATATAGTTTAATGGTATGCTAATTTTTGTCAGCCAAAATGCAGAGGGTAGCTTCTTAATGGTGTGTACTTGTACTGATTTTGCATCTACCATCAGAAACAATATGTACATTGGTACTCCACATCCATTGTCTCAAAATCCTAAATTCGTCTTTGGAAAAATTGACTATTTTTATTATAGTATTGGATAATGCTTTGAGAGAACAGATGATTGTAGTTCCTTTAAGATCATATGCATCAGCTTCTTTGCAACGACTATTTCTCCATTTATCATTCAATGCTTTTTTTACCTTTGTGGAAATCTGATAAAATTGGAATGATATATAAAAGATTAACACGGTTTAGTGCAAGAATCTAACACACACAAATTGAGATATAAATCTTTAAGTATTTATCATTCCGCTTGTAATCACTAATATGAAAGAAAACACTTGTAATTCTTACACGATTGTAACTTTTGATCTGCCTGTCCCGTTTCTGGAGAATGTTTAATATAAGACTATAAGTAGATAGATTACTCTCTAGTTCACCCAAAAATACTTAGAATCTAAACCTTTTAAGTCTGCCATGTTCTTCCCTATTCTTTAAAGTCAGAATCGTTCTGAGCAGACAATAACACCTCTTCTAGTTCCTTACTGAAGTCTTCATTGCCATTCTGCTCTTCAGCCGCTTCCTGTTGGGAGAACTTATCCTGCTCTTCTTGAGCAGCATCAAGGCTGATGATGAATGCCTGTTTTTTGATAAAACAATTCCTTCTGAGCTTTGAGCTTTCCAGTCTTCGGGACCATTTCTCCTATCAATGTCTGGTTCGCTGTTGATGTGATTTATATTTTCTACATCAGCGTCAAATCGTTCACTCCATGCTCAAGCATTTTTAAGCTGTTAAATTCTTCTAATGGTCGAAAAAGATTTATTGGGTTTTGGTAACAAATACGGCTGCATTTTGGCAGAATAGTGCGTCAATATTTGGCTCATTAAAAGTCAGGAAGAGTTTGGGGTGCGTGGTAAAGAAATAACATAAAGAGGATAGTCCTTCACTACAACTATTATGTGGTTGGCAACAGACCTTTGCATTAATAGTACAACAATAACAACTTCTCACTTCCCAGATACATTTTTTATTTTTTCCTTAAAAGGGGCTGTGAGTCCATTCATTCCCCCAGATACATTGGGTTACCAATATTTGTATAAATCAATCAGAACATATGTCTAATTCAACGGGATTATTGGCAGAATTTTCTAATAAAGCCATTGAATCAGACGAAAATGTTGTGGAACTCCCCATCTGATGAAACAACGGACCAATCGGCTGAGATTGAATAGGCTGAGGTGGTACCTCTAGGGCTTCAAGTTCACCTACAAGCATTTCTACTACTTTACTCATCGAAGGGCGTTGTGCTGGATTTGTTTGTATGCACCATAATGCAACTAAACTCAGCTTTCTCGCCATGTTCTTTTCATCATCAGTTGCTGCTTCATCCACCACCATCTCCTTGCCCTTGTTGAACTTATCATAAATCCAATAAGGAAAATATTGGCTAGAGGTTGCTTCGTTTGCAACTACGTTTCTTTTCAAGTCCAGCATTTCCATTAGTAACATTCCGAAGCTGTAAACATCAGCTTTAGAAGAGATTGCTCCAATGCTTCTGCTGATCAACTCTGGAGCAACATATCCAATCGTTCCACGAGCAGCTGTGAGAGTCACAATGCTATTATCTGTTGGATATAATTTTGCAAGCCCAAAGTCAGAAATCTTCGGAATGAAATTCTCATTCAGAAGAATGTTGTGTGGCTTGATGTCAAAATGCAAAATTCGTACATCACAGCCTCGATGTAAATACTCGATTCCTCGAGCCACTCCAAGGACAATGTCATATTTCCTCTGCCAACTTAACAAAGGACTTTCTTGTTGACTGGTGCTGATGTACTTGTCGAGTGATCCATTGGGCATGAAGTCATACACAAGAGCACGCTTTGTTCTATCAACACAATACCCCACGAGCCCGACCACATTGACATGATGAATTCTTCCAATGGTAGCTACTTCATTCATGAAATCCTGACCACCAGATTTAGGCTTACTCAACATCTTCACTGCTACATTTCTACCACTTCGAAGCTTTCCTTTGTATACACTGCCGTAGCCTCCCTCACCTAACTTTTCTTTGAACCCTCTGGTCATTCTCTTTATGTTGTAGTAATTATATCTGATTGGCATGAAATTGTTTTGTGTTTGCAAAAAACCTTCAATAGTATCATACATTGACAAATGCCTCCTTCTGAATTTGAACACCAGAAATGCAATTATGAAAGGAAGGCCGATCACAAATTTTGCTTCCAAATATCCTGCACGTTTGAGAAGTCATAACTTCCTCTTAAGCCAACACATATCATGGAGATGAATGATGATCAGGAAAAACAAAAAAATTTGACGACGACATTGTTAAGTGTCCCACACTAGTTGAGGGAAAGATTGCTGTCTAATCTTGAACAATCATCATCTCATGAGCTACCTTTTTGGGATGAGCAGACCGGCTCTAAAGTAAGGCAAGTGTATTAAACACCCAAAAAATTAACAATATTTCGAATCTTTCAACTTTTATCTTGTGCTCACTTGTGTTAGAGCCTAGAGGTAGGGTGATAATTTCAGTCCATATTTGTGAAAAGAATTCATTTAATCCATATTTATTGAGTTGGATCACTCATATTTCAAATGGGTAAATATGGATATCAATTCATTTTATAAACACATACAAATATGGACAAAATGGGTAAAATATTGGTATCCATTTAAACACTGAGATCGCCCATCTATGGTTAAAATTTCAGGATTTTTTTTCATTTTCTTTAATTTTTTTCTTTTTCGTTTTTTTTTCCTTTTTATTTTCTACTCGTTTCTTATATTTTCTTTTTTTTCTTTCTCGTTTTGTTCATCTATTTTATTTCTTTTTTTGTTTTATTTTTTCTTTCTTTTTTTCTTTAATTTACATTTTTTACTTTTTGTTTTTTTCCTTTTCATTTTTTACTCGTTTCTTATATTTTCTCTTTTTTTCTTTCTCGTTTTTTCATCTAATTTTTTCTTTATTATTTTTATTTCTTTTTTCTTTGCCTTTTTTTTTTGTATTTTCGTTTTCCCCTTTTTCTTCTTGTTTCGTCATTTTTATCATTTTTCTTCTTTTTTGTATTTCTTTTCATCTTTTCTATTGTCATTGCATTTTATATTTTATATATTTTTTATACTTTATATTTATTTGTATCATACTATATATTTCAAATAAATTTATTATTTATATTTGAATAGTTTAGTCGTGAATATGTACAATTTATCATTTGTATTTATATACAAACAATATATGAATTAATTGTATTTTCTTGAGACTAAAATATATAAATATACAATGTATCATTCAATGGAAATATATCGTTAGCATTTGTATATCCAATTTATCATTTATATTCATATATAAACAAATATCAATTATATGCGTATGGTTCAAGTTGTATAAACATTTATCATTTGATACAAATGTAACATTTGTATAATTTAACAATTGATTTGCATAATTTATCATTTTTATTTGCATTGTTCAATTTATAATAAAATTCAATTTGTATCAATATATATAAATACAAGTGTTCGTAGAAAGAAAAATAACTATTCTTTTTCAATTGTTTAAAAATATAAATGATACTATCAACTACTAATGCAAATACAAATAAATAAAACAAATGCAATTATAAATACAAATATAATATACGGTCAACTTACAAATACAAATATGAAATAGTTCTTTAAAAATATAAGTTCGTCAATGAAAATAGAATACAAGTACAAATACAAATATAAGCAAAATGAAACCACAAAATACAAATATAATAGAGTAGGTTATTAAGTTTAGCTTCTGGGTTAAAGAATTAGGCTTGCTATAGATAGTTACATTTTCAGTAGGTTGCTGAGCCTGATGTTGTAAACACACAAGTTAAAACTCTTTTTTCTATTTTCCTAACCAATGGACACTCGAATAATGTAGACATGATGAGATCAAATTAATATTCTGACAAGCAAATCGATAGAAATACAGATTGTTAAAGTAAAAAAGAGCGTACTTTTGAATAATGAAGGTAGCAGTCTCATGATCCCTCTTTCTAGCACTGCATGTTTGCAGAGACATGATTGTAAGAATTAATGTAAAACATTGTAGCAGAGAGGTTCTCCTACACATTTTGAAAAGTCAGTAGCAGAAGACCTCACAAGTAACTAAAACAAAGTCAGTAGCAGAAGACCTCACAAGTAACTAAAACTTCATTCCCTCCATTCCACACTACTTATCATGCTTACTGAAAATAGACGGTCACAATAATATTTGTCATTTTAGAAAAAAAAAAATCAAAATATAATTAATTATTTACTTTCATTTTTATCCTTATTCTAAATTATAAAGAGATGTTAATATGATACAAAATAGAGAAGTATTCTCTCTTTTCTAAAATAATTAAATTATTGGGTACGACACACCCCTTAAGAATTTTTTTTTAGGACATAATGTGAAGTACTCAGAATCTCATTAAATGAAAAGGTAAAATTGGAAGAAATTTTCAACATATCTCTCAAAGAACGAACAATTCATTTATTTTCGACATTAAGAAATAACCCAATAATTCATTTATTTTGAAATGAACGCGCAAAATAAAACCTAAAAAGTAGAACGAAACTGAAGGAGTAAATGGAAAAGAGTTATCTATTTGAGTTAATTACTCTTCCATTAAATAATTACTACTAGTATTATGAAAAGGAGTTATCTATTTGAGTAAATTACTATTTGAGTTAATTACTCTTCCATTAAATTTTAATATCGCTAATGTAAAGTCCACACTTCAAGTCTCCAACAACTACATTTACTCCTTTAGTTTCGTTCTACTTTTCAGGTTTTATTTTGGTTGTCTCTCTATTTAATACTTTCTCCATTTCAAAATAAGTAAATTGTTCAGTTATTTTTCAATGTTCAAAATAAATAAATAAATAAATAAATATGTTTGAAATTTCTTTCAATTTTACCTTTTCATTTAATAAAATTCTTAAGTACTTCACATTGTCTATGAGAGTAAATTATGAACAATTAAAAGAGTAATAGTAAAAAGTAACCTATAATTTATATTCTAAAAAAAATTTCTTAAGGGGTGTGTCATAACCCAATAATTCAATTATTTTGGTATAGGGAAAGTAGTAAACATGTAAGTAATATGAGATGGAGGGAGTAATTATACATTGGAAAGTTGAGTTTGTTTCAAAATATTTGACAATTGAAGAAAACAAGATGTTACCTATTAGATTTCTTGTAATTTACTTTTGGGAAAATATTTTTCAATATATTTAAACTTTAACGAAATTTATTATAACACGTCTGAACTTTATAGGGATCTTATAACTCTCCTAGAACTTTGCGAGGGTCCTCAATTTGCACTCCTTATAATTTTTCTTTTTAATAGTTATACAAAAATGCCTAGTAATTTAAGGCGGAGAAAGTATTAAAAGACTCCAATGAGCACGTCTGAAGACTTTTGTATGGTCCTTATGAGAAAATTCCAACTTGAAGGACCCTCAAGAGGAAGACTTGCCGTTTACCTATTTATTAGATTAGTGAGTGGACATTAAATTTACTCATGTCTCATCAATCATCTCCTTTAGGCGCATTCTTTTACGTAACACATCAATTGATAAACAGGTTGTGTTATGGGTTCAATTCAGAAAAAACAATGGATTATAACTCAATTTGTCCAACTCAAAATAATTTTTCTATCAAATTCATATAAAATTTAAATTTGATCCATATTTTATTGGGTTTAAATTTATTTTAGACTTAAAAAAATAATAAGCCTATTTTATTTTCCATCAAGACCCATCTCACCTTGAAGCCCAAACTCATCAAGTGACGTGACATCCCAGTCAAATCCAAGATCAATGAGACGCCGCCACATGTACAAATGATTTGGAAATCTCATTCAAATTCAACAACCAGTCAAAAGGCGTCAAGTGGCAAAGTGACATATTTCGGTCAATCATAAACAACTAGGTCTACCCCCTATAACTATAAATAGGGGAATAACATAACATTCTAGGGAGGAAAAAAGAGGACATTCTGCAAGCATTAGAGGAAACTTCTGCATTGACTACACAGCTCTTCAACGAATTAACTAATGAAGTTCTGCCCAGAGATCAACTCGACAAGACGAAGTGCTGTCAGACAATTCCCGGAGATCCAAACACATTTCTAAGAGGCTCAAATCATCCTACAAAAAATCACGCTGCAAAGACCCTCGAATCATAGAAAAACTTAGGAGAGAAGAATCGAGAGAATAACGGAATTGTACCCGCAAAATTCATTTATATAAAATTATTGTTTTTGTTTATTTTATTTTTGCTTGCAGTTAATTTTCAGTGTTAACGAAAATTTGTTGCGATCAAATTTTGGCACACCTAGTGGATCAGTTCTGCTTTTCATCTCTTCCTCCTACAAGTCGAAAAATCACAAATTCAACTACTACAATGGACTTCAGAAAATCAATGAAGTTTCGTGCAAGAAGTCTACTACTGCCACGTCTACTGAGATCAAACTTGTTGGCCCCATCAATTGACGCAATCTCAACGCTTTTACTTTGGATGGATCCCAATACTTCACCTTTTTGGAGATGACAAAAAGGAGAAAATCTCAAATTTTGGCAGTAACTACAACCCCTGGGGGCAACTTTGCATTTATATTATCAGAAGAACCGTCTGAAACTGGCTGCAACTTTGGAGAATCTGAAAACTTAATGAATTCTCCAACTTTAACGAAAGTCAACACATTCATGGTTGATGCAATTGACTTGGACGAGAAATTTGCAATGATGGAACAAACCATTGAAGCCTTGAAGAAGTCCGTTGATGAGAAAGATCATCAAATCGCCTGACTTATGAGCAAGTTAGATCTCTACAATCCCGGAGAGTCAAATTATAATCTAACACCGCGAGAAAAAGTTGATGGTGAATCTCTCATCAAGACAAGTGACAATTATTGCGATGATCGATCCGCTTCAATGTCTACTCTAACAGTTCAACAACTGTAAGATATGATTGAAAACACCATCAAGGCACAATATGACGGTCCGTCACAAAATTTCGTAGGATAATCAAAGCCGTATTCTAAGCGAATCGAGGGCTTACCGATGCCAATTGGATATCAATCGCCAAAGTTTCAACAATTTGATGGAAAGGGAAATCCAAGGCAACACATCGCTCATTTCGTTGAGACTTGTAGCAGTGCTGATACACATGGTGATCTTCTTGTCAAGCAGTTTGTTTTCTCTTTGA
Organism: Capsicum pubescens; assembly: GCA_030864215.1. NCBI lineage: Eukaryota > Viridiplantae > Streptophyta > Magnoliopsida > Solanales > Solanaceae > Capsicum > Capsicum pubescens. The sequence goes on along the minus strand of CM061539.1, from coordinate 180,225,433 downwards.
AAGGCAACACTTTTGATTGGTACACGGACTTGGAGTCTGAATCAATTGATTGTTGGGAGTAACTAGAAAGTCAGTTCCTAAATTATTTCTACAGCACCCGTCGTACGGTCAGCATGATGGAGTTGACAAACACAAAACAAAGTAAAGATGAGCATGTAGTGGACTACATAAATCGCTGGCGAACATTGAGCTTCAACTGCAAGGATCAACTTTCTGAAACTTCCGCAATTGAAGTTTGCATTCAAGGGATGCATTGGGGCCTTGTGTATATCCTCCAGGGAATTAAACCTCAAACTTTTGAAGAATTAGCTAAGCGAGCTCATGACATGGAGCTAAGCATTACAAATCATAGAATGTCGTCACCTGTTTTTGATTCTAGAAAAGAAGTCACGAAATTCAAAGACTCGTCAAAAGATCAAATTGGGGAATCTATGACTACAACAATGAGTTTTATGAAGGCCTCCACAAGACAAAAGTTAAAAGAGGAAGCTCCAAAGCAATAAATGCAAGAGGTAAAAAATCAATCAACCTTGAAGGAGTTACAAGCAAGGGTATATACTTTCCCCGACTCTGATGTTCCTAGGATTCTTGACGATTTACTAGCCAAAGAAGTCATTGAACTTCCTAAGTCAAAGTGACCTGAAAAATCAAACAAAGTCGACGATCCTAAATATTGCAAATTTCACCGCATTGTTGGTCATCACACCACAAAATGCTTCATCCTAAAGGAAAAGATCACGACATTAATGCAAAAGGGAAAAATCATCATCGATGATGGCGATACAGTTGATGCAAATCATGTTAGCGCCGAACTGGATCATAAAAAGGATCAATTTCAAAAGTTCTACAACCCATGTGCTCTGTGGCATCACTGAAAGGTGAGGGAATCATCATGCTACAATTTGGGAGTTTTGACCCAATTGAGGTTCCTACCACGAAGAAAATGACAAGTAAATTCATGCAAAATGACTTTTCCAATAGAAAGAAGGGTGATACTTGGACATTGATCGCTCGCAAAAGAAAAAATGTCAAAGGGCTTCTAAACTCCAACATTCAAAAGTCGACACAAGATCAAGTGCAAATCTGCTTCAACCAATGGGGGTAATAATTACAAAACTAAAGTGCAACAGTACTCCATTACAAAGGGTTAGAAGGCAAGTCAAGACGCTCCTTGATGCACGAGCCTAAACCGCAAGTCAAAAATGCTCCTCGATGCACGAACCTAAACTACAAGTCAAAACGCTTCCTAAGGCATGAGCTTAAACTGCATGTCACTCCTGCTCCGCATGAGTCTAAACTGTGAATGAACCTCTAAAAAAAGAAAGAAAGAAAAAGAGAAATGAAAGAAAAAGATTTTTTTATAAAAAAAAGTAAATTAACTCATCATGCCCGAACTACGCTATGACTTGATCCTCCTAGGTACGTAGTAGGCAGCTTAGAGTATTTTTACTCTAAGTTCAGTCGTATGAGTTAAAAAAATAAAAAATAAAAAATAAAGAGGAAAAACATGTGTCATTATTTGAGCACGACAATAACACTTTGAATTGATATGGATATCACATGAGGATAGACATTTCTTCGCTAAGTTTACCGCAGACGCACAAAGGTGAAGAGACCAGCAAGGCAAAGCTGATTTCGCATATTTGTATAAATTCGTATAGGTGTTCACATCATTTTTACATATTTGGTAGATCTTAGAGACTTCTCCACAACAAAAAAATGATGGCTCATGATTCAAAGGTTCTTATGCCAAGTTATAAATTTTCCATCATAGCCGCTCAAAGTTGCAAAATAGGCCATCAGATTCTGAACTAAGCTGATTTTGATGATGTATCTGTATAAATACATAAGGGCGTTAAGTGTGGTTTTTTTAATTTATGTCGTAGCTCTGTGAATCTACTTTCTAATGCAAAAAACAGCACCTGATTTCAATACTTCCACATCGAGATATGGAATTTATGGTGACGCTGCGCAAAACTGAAATAACTAGCGAACTAAGATTAGAAGACCATTTTTGGAGAAATATCTGGGACGATTTGGGTACAATCTGATTGTGATTCCTATGTGAGACGTAGCTCAATGAGTCTAGTTTCCAACACAAAAAAAACGGCTCCTGATTTCGATACTCCTACATCAAAATACGAAATTTACCGTGACGCTGTGCAAAGCTAATAAAATAGACGTATCAGGACATTGAATTCCATTTGTATAAATCAAACAACTCATATTTTTGTTCTCTCATCGGAGAATAAATATTTTTGTGGACGTGTGCCTAGTACTTGCTCACCAAAGTCAGAAAAGGCTACTCCCTGTGTCAATATTATCAATCTGGATGACACCACGTACGTGCTCCTTGAAAAGAATGAGATGCTCTCACTCGAAGCCTCTTTATCGCCGAGCCCCACGGATGAGATGCACCACATGCTTGCTTTACAACAATGGACTGCAAACACTCAAAACTTCATCATCATAAGGTCGCAAGAATGACACCAAGTACATGCTCACTGAAGCTAAAATGGAAAACTTTCAGCATCGTCAAGGATGAAATCAGATCATTTCAAGTCACTTTCTTATCAAGCAGTAAGGAAGTAGTGCACTAAATGGTTCAACATCAATCATGTCGACCTTTTTGGTCTGACATCAAGACCATTTGCATAAACCTGCAAAAAAAAATGTAGATGGAACACATCTACGGTGTTGACCGGATGAAGCTTCTCGGTTCTACGCGGATTAATGTCAATACGTGAAACTTTTATTGGCGATAAGTGTCGGTACCAGACGCATGATACTTCGATTTGGCATGATCAACATTGTGAGAAACACATCATTTTAGTTCAACATAGCTGATATCGATGTCAATTAGCAGGAAATTTGATTTTCAACCATTGATCTTCTATGCCGAGATGCAGGGAGTTTTCTATTCCAAGATTTAAGGAAATAGGCACAATCTTCTTGCCAAAGATAGAAAAGAGTTGCTCCGAGTGTCCGTTTTCAAGCCGTGACAGGGAATATTGCCCGCCAAATCCTCGAGAAAATGGGTGAAGCACTTAGTTGTTGCTCATTAAAAACTGCGACTCGAAAAATAATGTCTCCAGCGGTTCTTGACCAATCATCCGGATAATGTTTGTATATGCTTGGTGTGATATCGAAACCACTTGCATTTTTTTATGAACCTACAAAAAAAAGAACGAAGTAAAGAGGAGTGATCACGAACATGCAATCTGGAGTCACGACATGACAGCTAATAGCGTCAACTTCAAAAAATGATTCTCGTCAATACAAAAGAAGTTTGACATTGAATTTTGGATATGACGCAGCAATAGAAGTCTAGCCGCTCCAAAACTAAGTCATTCAACATTTGGACATTCCTACAGTCAGATGTGATTTTTACTCTGTGAGCATTTGAAGCTGAAAAAGGGAAAGACACTCCATGTACTTCTTCGGTCGGTATTGCGAGGAGCTTGTATACTTTACATGACGTCCATCAACGCTGTCAAAAAGGTTGAGGTGCACTAGCAGTGCTCCCCAAATACATAGTCACAAAAAAGCCAAAAGATGTCTTTGCAAAGGTTACAGATTTTAAAAGATTGTGGTTGATGTGATTTCATAACATCCCCTTATATAGAGGCTCCTATGAAGAATTTTCAGTTTGTGTACAAGGAATGTTGCGGTGAAATTAGAAGATGAGAATCCCTGAAAATTTCAAATTGCCAATCAGTTGAAAAATTACCATGTTGAGGAGATTTCTTTGGAGGTGATTTTAATTCTTTCTTGAAGTTAAAAGGAAAGTTAATATTTTTTTCCTTTGGTACATGAAACCAAAATGGAAGTTGATATTTTCCTTTGGTACATGAAATCAAAAGGAAAGTTGATATTTTCCTTTGGTACATGAAATCAAAAGGAAAGTTAATATTTTCCTTTGGTACAAAAAGATCAAGTCAATTTTTTTCCTTCATATGTGCAATATGTCAAGTGAGGAAGTTGTATTGATCCTTTTAATTCAAATACATTGAAAGTGTCACATTGTTGTGCAAGTAAAAACTACTTAAATAAATATTACAGTGGTGATTTCTCATGTTCATATTTATCCAAGAAGAGTAAAAAAAAAAATCAAGTTGGTCATTTTTTTTAATACTCTTGAAATAATATCGAGTTTGTACTTGATTGTGGACGAAAAATGAGGATCACCACAAACAAATCGTTGGTTGCTTTGACGAAGACTTTCACGATATGAAAGTTTATGGAGGAAACTTTAGTTAGACCACTTGCAAGAATTGGTCTAACTAGGATGCACTGATGAGAAATAATACCTTTGAAGTCACGAGAATAAAAGCACATTCATAAGTACTTCAAGTCTCGCCACCAAGTTTCGGTAAGCTTACACGTCGACCAACCTTGAAGTAGGGGGCATCTGTGGACACATAAAATTTATTGGATCAAATTCATATAAAATTTAAATTAGATCCACATTTTATTGGGTTTAAACTTATTTTGGGCTTAAAAAAATACTAAGCCTATTGTATTCCTCATCAAGGTCCATCTCACCTTGAAACCCAAACTCATCAAGTGACGTGGCATCCCAGTCAAATCCAAGACCAATGAGACGCCGCCACATGTACAAATGATGTGGAAATCTCATTCAAATTTAACAACCAGTCAAAAGACGTCAAGTTACAAAGTGACATGTTTCGGTCAATCACAAGCAACTAGGCTTACCCCTACAACTATAAATAGGGGAATAACATAACATTCTAGGGAGGAAAAAGGAGGACATTCTTCAAGCATTGGAGGAAACTTCTGCATTGACTACACAACTCTTCAACGAATTGACTAACGGAGTTCTGCCCGGAGATCAACTCGACAAGATGAAGTGTTGTCAGACAATTTCCGGAGATCCAAACACATTTTTAGGAGGCTCAAATCATCCTACAAAAAATCACGCTGCAAAGGCCCTCGAATCACGGAAAAACTTAGGAGAGAAGAATCGAGAGAATAACGGAATTGTACCCGCAAAATTCATTTATATAAAATTATTCTTTTTGTTTATTTTATTTTTGTTTGCCGTTAATTTTCAGCGTTAACGAAAATTTGTTGCGAACAACTTTATTACATATAAGTTTGTTTGGTACAAAATAAAACTAATCATTTACTTTTTGTTTTTGTGTGTCAATCTAGGCTATTTATGCGTCACAAATCGTCCCAATATTTTATATGTGCTGACTTGAATTATGCCCAGTCTAACCCCCTCCATTGAAGTTTGGACGAATTAAGTGACACTTATACTTTCATGTGTTAAATTTGATGAAATTTGATATCCTTAATTTTGAACTGTAGAACCCCATATACAAGTTCGGCCCAACTTAGTAACTCTTGCTCAAACTGTTATTTGTCAAACTAGTTCACAGTGAAGTCTTTTTTAGTTATTTGTGCAGGCCTACAGGGGCCTCATCTTTGATACTCACTTTTCAAAATGTGTAGGGGAACCATTGTGCTAAAATATTTTACAATAATCTTGGTCATATTTCTGCAGATTCCTCAAATATGCAATGCTAGAAAGAGCAAAAACCACTGTCCCCCTTCTTCTTGTGGGCATATCCATAATATACACCATCCTTTTCGCTTAAAGACTGATCCAAAACATTGCGGTTTCTCAGAAGTTGTATGTGCAAGCCATCAACTACGATAACCAGACAATTCGCCTGGTAGATCCAACGTTACAAAGACTTGATCTGTGCTCTCTAATACCTCCTCAGCTTCCTTTCAACCAATACGGCAGTATCATTGATTTTACTTCATATGACATCAGTCTATCATGGAGAAGATTAGCAGAGCCCATCTTCATGTTCAACTGTCCATTTGCTGTAAATAATTCTTCGACATTTAAGGAAATTGGTGTCTGCAAATCAAGCAGAAACACTTATTTAAAGATTGGAGAAATGAATGCATCAGGAGTCAGTGATGGATGCAGAGTACAACTTATAGGCCTGACCTCTTGGCGTAATATTAAAGATCATGTCCACAACAAAATTTCCCTTTCTGATTTTCATCAAGCAATCCTCTATGGATTTGAGCTCCATTATTATAATAAAGTTATGGGATTAACATTTGCTGGTAAGGACTACATTTTGCTTACTACTTCAATACATATATGCTCTTAAAAACAGATTTTTATCCTCCATATGATATGCAACAAATTATCAAAACAGTGGATTTACTCACCTGAATCTAAATCGGCTAACTCTTGGACTTCAATCTAACCAGGAATCTCGCCGTTGCTAGTTAATTAAACGAGTAAGCTCTTATCCTTTTACCAAGCTGGACATGAATTAGCATTCCATTAATCTTAGTTAGTGAAAATAATCAAGTGTTTAAATGGCCTCCGTGGCACAAATATGCATCTGATAACAATTCAAAATTCAAATGATAGAACAATTCGAAATATAATATTGTTGGACTGGAAATCACAATCTAAATTTATGAAAACAAATTTCTTCGAATCCTTGATAATTCAAAATAGTATTTAACTTCTCAAATGTGCAGTACTTTCAGGAGCAAGATTCGTGATTGGCCTATCATTCATAATTGTATTTCTGGTCTACAAATTCAGAAGGAGGCATTTGTCAATGTATGACGAGATTGAAGGTTTTTTGCAAACACAAAACAATTTCATGCCAATCAGATATGATTACTCCAACATAAAGAGAATGACAAGAAGTTTCAAAGAGAAATTAGGTGAGGGAGGCTATGGCAGTGTATATAAAGGAAAGCTTCGAAGTGGAAGGGATGTAGCAGTGAAGATGTTGACCAAGCCTAAAGATGGTGGGCAAGATTTCATGAATGAAGTAGCTACCATTGGAAGGATCCATCATGTCAATGTGGTCGGACTCGTGGGTTATTGTGTTGAGAGAACAAAGCGTGCTCTTGTGTATGACTTCATGCCCAATGGATCACTCGACAAGTACATCAGCACCAGTAAAGAAGAAAGTCCTCTGTTAAGTTGGCAGAGGAAGTATGACATTATTCTTGGAGTGGCTCGAGGAATCGAGTATTTGCATCGAGGCTGTGACGTACGGATTTTGCACTTTGACATCAAGCCACACAACATTCTTCTAGATGAGAACTTCATTCCAAAGATTTCTGACTTTGGGCTCGCAAAATTATATCCAACAGATAACAGCATAGTGACTCTCACAGCTGCTCGTGGAACGATTGGGTATGTAGCTCCAGAGCTGATCAGCAGAAGCATTGGAGCAATCTCTTACAAAGCTGATGTTTACAGCTTCGGAATGCTACTAATGGAAATGCTCGACTTGAAGAGAAATGTAGCTGCAAATGAAGAAAATTCTAGCCAATATTTTCCTTATTGGATATACGATAAGTTCAACAAGGGGAAGGAGATCGTGGTGGATGAAGAAGCGAATGAAGATGAAAAGGAGATGGCGAGAAAGATGAGTTTAGTTGCGTTGTGGTGCATACAAACAAATCCAGCACAACGCCCTTCGATGAGTAAAGTAGTAGAAATGCTTGAAGGTGAAGTTGAAGTGCTAGAGGCACCTCCTCAGCCTATTCAATCTCAACCGATTGGTCCGCTGTTTAATCAGATCATGGAAAATTCCATGACGTTTTCGTCTGATTCAATTGCTTTATTAGAAAATTCTGCTAATAATACCGTTGAATTAGAAATGTGCTATGATTGATTCATAGTTGATGTAATGTTTATGTGAAATGATATACATTCCAAGTGTTTGTTGTATTAATTACGCCTGTTCTAGTAGCCAACACATGATCCTCTTTAGCTCGATGTCTCTGGTTTGAGCACTAGAAATGGAGAAACTTTAAAGAGTGCTTCCCTTTCAGTGGTCCCTATGCGGGGTAAATCCAGATTTATCGAATTAATGGATAATCAGTAGTCAGTGCTTAAATAAAAGAAAAGAAAGGGGAATAGAAAATGGAGGGATGCATGAAGAGAGAATGAGTCTGCTTATTGTTCAGCTAATGCAATTGCAGTTATTAGGGTTGAATAAAACTGGATACTACTATTCAGTCTGATGGCCTCTTTTGAGCCACCAAGTTGCGACTACAACCTTCATTTTCCCCGGACTTTGAAGTTTTAGGAGCCAAAAAGTGATAGCTTCATGAAAACAATTTTATATGAACCATTTTTTAGTCTGAATTGATCAAACTTAGGAGATTGCTAGCTCCAGGCTTGAATCATTGAGAACAAACCTTTTAATTTTATTCTTTATGATATTTGACCAAGCACATTTAACCTTCAATTACTTGAAATCTGCACTTTTGATCCCTTCACAATTTTAATCCTTATAGTCCACTTTTTGTGAGCTGGTCATCTTTCATATAGAGCCATTGAAGCAGTGAGTCGTGCTATAATAGATCTATGTTTAACTGGTGAATCAAGTTTTGAAAAGCTCATTTGTTTCAAGTGTTTCTTTCATAGTAGATAAAAGTACTACTTACATAGAAGCACTATGTACTATTAAATAATCACACTGCAGAGATCATGCGGTAGACAACTGGCCTTGGCTTACAACAGACCTCATCAATATTTGTCATTTTAAATAAACAGTGAATCAATCAGAACATATGTCTAATTCAACGGGATTATTAGCAGAATGTTCTAACAAAGCAATTGAATCAGACGAAAACGTCATAGAACTTCCCATGATCTGATGAAACAATGGACCAATCGGTCGAGATTGAATAGGCTGAGGAGGTACCTCTAGCACTTCAACTTCGCCTTCAAGCATTTCTACTACCTTACTCATCGAAGGGCGTTGTACTGGATTTGTTTGTATGCACCATAATGCAACTAAAGTCATCTTTCTAGCCATCTTCTTTTCATCATCATTTGCTTCTTCATCCACCACTATCTCCTTGCCTTTGTTGAACTTATCATAAACCCAATAAGGAAAGTATTGGCTAGACTTTTCTTCAGTTTCAACTACATTTCCCTTCAAGTCCAGCATTTCCATTAGCAGCATTCCGAAACTGTAAACATCAGCTTTATAAGAGATAGCTCCAATGCTTCTGCTGATCAACTCTGGAGCAACATATCCAATCGTTCCACGAGCAGCTGTGAGAGTCACAATGCTATTATCTGTTGGATATAATTTTGCGAGCCCAAAGTCAGAAATCTTTGGAATGAAATTCTCATCCAGAAGAATGTTGTGTGGCTTGATGTCAAAGTGCAAAATTCGTACGTCACAGCCTCGATGCAAATACTCGATTCCTCGAGCCACTCCAAGAACAATGTCATACTTCCTCTGCCAACTTAACAGTGGACTTTGTTCTTGACTGGTGCTAGTGTACTTATCAAGTGATCCGTTTGGCATGAAGTCGTATACAAGAGCATGCTTTGTTCCCTCAACACAATATCCCACGAGTCCGACCACGTTGACATGATGAATCCTTCCAATGGTAGCTATTTCATTCACGAAATCTTGTCCACCAGCTTTAGGCTTGCTCAACATCTTCACTGCTACATCCCCACCACTTCGAAGTTTTCCTTTGTATACACTGCCATACCCTCCCTCGCCTAATTTCTCTTTGAACCCTCTGGTCATTCTCTTTATGTTGGAGTAATCATATCTGATTGGCATGAAATTGTTTTGTGTTTGCAGAAAGCCTTCAATCTTATCATACATCGACAAATGCCTCCTTCTGAATTTGAACACCAGAAATGCAATTATGAAAGGAAGGCCGATCACAAACTTTGCCACCGAATACACTGCACATTTGAGATGTCATACAAAGTAACTTCCTCTTTAGCCAACAAAACATAGAGATGATAAGGAAATAGAAAGTCACAAAACTTTGATTTTTACTTTATAGTCACTTAACTTAACATGGCTATTTTAATTACAAAGTCACTCAACTTATTTAATTACTAATATTTTTTAATTAAAATTTATGAAATTTTATTTAAAAACAAAAATTCTAAAAAAGTTAAAAAAACATTTGAACCATATTATTACATATTCTCATGTTTACTTTATATTTAACCCTCTGCAATTTTAAAATATCCTAAATGGTTTATATCAATTCACTTATAAAGTTAATATTAGCTTTTAAGATTTTCATAATCATATTCATTTAGCTGATTAAATTTAATTAACTTTCAATATGATACTTATTTACGGAATTGATCATCCTATCTCGATGCAATTTTTTATATTGCCACTTGTATAATATACAGATGCATCAAATGAATACAATTAATTTTATTCCTAACAAGTTGATAAAAGGGAATTTTATAAATTTTAAACTAAAATGATATCATATAAAACATTATCAAATGTTATTAAACGTTAAGAGCATTATAATATATATACTGCAACGAAGTGAAATTAGCAGTAAAAATTGTACAATCAAATGATTGTGATTTTAGGATATCTTTTAGGATATTAATTGATTATCTATATGACTATATATAGACTATAGTACTTTGGAGCATAAATTAATCATTGGATAAGAAAATTGCAAAAAATAATCGTAAAACCAAAATTTTGAAGAAATAAAAAAGATATTCATTTAAACCATTTAAATGAATTTTGGATATGAGTGGGTCATTAAATTGATTATTTAAATATTTCTCTCTGTTTCTTAAAATTTTTGCTTTAAATAAAAATTACATGTCAGCAAATTTTAATGAAAGAAAATCAAGTAAATAGCTTGAGTGACTTTGTAAGTAAGACATTCATAGATGAATGACTTTTGGAGTAAAAAACTAAAGTTGAGTGATTTTCTGGAAAAAAAAAAATCATAGTTGAGTGACTTTCTGAGAAGACGTTTCATAGTTGAGTGACTTTTAAAGTAAGAATCAAAGTTAAGCGATTTTTTGAGAGAAAAATCATAAGTTGAGTGACCGTTTAGGTTATTAACTCGGAAATAGAATGCTCTTTTTGTTAATGTGAACCATTTTATTCCTCAGAAATTATGACTTTTTTCAAATTCAACACTTCCTCTTGTCTCCTCATATGGCATCAGTTGAATATATACATGCAAAATACTTAAGCATAAGTTTTATAAACTATGTCAAATTGGAGGGAAATCTTAGTAGCTCGGTTAGTTGGCTATCTAGACTTTCACCTTGTTTACGAGGATTCGATTCCCCACCTTGTCATCCCCTCCCCGATTTCCCCTTTAAGATAATGTGTAATAAAAACACACATGTCAAATTAGAGGAAAGTCAGTGGAATGATCATGGTAATACTAATCTTTTTTCAGTTTTGAACACAAGTCTTTTCACAAATATTTTTGCTATTAACAGCTCTCTAAAGTTTAACACTATTTTGAAGTATCAAGGATTCGAAGAAATTAATTTTCACAAATTCACATTGCTATTGACATGAACTTTACCAAATATTGTAATTCAAATTGTTCTATTTTGAATTTTTGTGTTGTGGTCACTTGTGTTAGATCGATCATATATGCCAGAGAGGTCATTAAGCACATAATTATATTCACAAAATTTAAGATCAATGATGCTAATCTGTGTCCAGCTAAATAGCATACAGCTTGCTAAAGGGTATAGGAGCTTACTCACAAAAACCTGAGGTAGCAACCAATTGATGATCCCTGGTTAGAATAAAGTGCAAAAATTAGCAGATTTATAATGGAAAAAATTAATATATAGAGAGAGAAAAGATGAAGTTTGAGTCCTCACATCTAATCCATTCAATAACACCTACAAAGACAAGAAGAAATTAAATTGTAGTGAGTGAATCAGTTGTTTTCCTAATTTCTTTGTATGATTGAGGATGGAAAAGAATGTAAACTAAGGAGCATATATAATAATTGAAGAAGTAAACAAACATGTAGTCCTTACTCATCCTTGGATTAAAACGCAGATTCCAATAATGGAGCTTACTCACAAAAACCTGAGGTAGCAACCGAGGGATGATCCCTGGTTAGAATAAAGTGCAAAAATTAGCAGATTTATAATGGAAAAATTAATATATAGAGAGAGAAAAGATGAAGTTTGAGTCCTCACATCTAATAATCCATTCAATAACACCTACAAAGACAAGAAGAAATTAAATTGTAGTGAGTGAATCAGTTGTTTTCCTAATTTCTTTGTATGATTGAGGATGGAAAAGAATGTAAACTAAGGAGCATATATAATAATTGAAGAAGTAAACAAACATGTAGTCCTTACTCATCCTTCGACCAAAACACAGATTCCAATAATGGAGCTCAAATCCATAGAGGATTGCTTGATGAAAATCAGAAAGGGAAATGTTGTTGTGGACATGATCTTTAATATCAGGCCAAGAGGTCCTGGCTATAATTTCCACTATGCATCCATCACTCACTTCAGATGCTTTCATTTCCCCCATCTTTAAATAAGTGTATCTGCTTAATTTGCAGTCACTGATTTCCAAAAGTGTCGCAGTCGTATTAATAGCAAATGGACAGTTGAATATGAAAATAGGCTCTGTTGTTCTTGTAAGATATAGATGATAAGGAAAATAATAGCCAAATCTAGCATGTCTGTAGAAGGTAAGCTGGGGTCTCAAAGAGCATATATCTTGTGCTTGTAAAGTTGGATCTACCAGTCGAAGTGTCCCGTTATCATAGTTGATGGCTTGCACATAGAAGTTCTTGAAGTTCCACCTTAAAACAGTTTGGTTGCCTTCACAAGCTAATTTAACTATTGTTGGATCATCTCCACAATGTTTTGGATCGGTGTTCAAGCGAAAAGGGAAGCTTATGTTACGGATATGGCCACAAGTAGAAGGGGGACAGTAGTAGTGTTTGCTCTTCCTAGCATTGCATGTATGAGGAATATGCAGAAAGACGATTATAAGGACTAATGTAGAATATTTAAGCAGAATGGCTCCCTTAGACATTTGCCTACTACTACTTTGCTTCTTTTCTTTTATTCTCCCAATACTATTATGAAAGAAGAGGCTTTGTTCAATAGTACAGAAGGGACTTCAATATTATCATGTAAGAGTAAATGCAATTAAACCAGCTAGTTTCTGGGTCCCAATTAATATTTTGAAAAATTGAGTTTAAAGGGCAGCCCAATGCACTAAAGTTGCCGCTATGCGCGGTGTCCGGGGAAGGGTCCCACCACAAGGGTGTATTAGTACTTATCCAAGTAGTGTAAGGTAATTAAGTGAGACATTTAAGGCAGATAAAGAGTATTCCATGCGGATACTAGTGAAGCTAAGGTTATTGAAGACTTGTCTTTTGGTCGTTGATGAGAACGTTGCAATTTGATGAATGGCCCTCAAGAGGAAGACTTAGCCGTTTACCTATTTATTGACGATGGAGATGGAAATGTCATGTTTCCATGTTCAACACTCAACACTAAAGGAGGTGAGCAGAATAGTTGTCCCTCCTTACTTTTCAAAGTCTTGTCCTTCAATTTCAGTCATTGGTGTTTACCTGTTTGGTCATCTTGTGCCTATTGAGGTCTTCAATTTTCTTCTCCCCATAATTTCCAACTACCAAACAAGGTAGTCTTGACAGACTAACCTAGTCCACATATTCCAAATATTTAGGATTACAAAAAATAATAACTATGTATCAGTCCCAAAAAGCGATACTAGGGAATAATCATCCGTGTTCATTTGTGTGGAAAAGTTTAACTTGGGACTTGGGAGTAATTGAAGGATTAATGCCACATGAGGCATACGCGCAGAATGTTACACTCTATGCACATTAGTTTAACTGTTTTCCATCCTGTGTTCCTAACCAATTGATGATCGAATGTAGTCGATATATAGTTTAATGGTATGCTAATTTTTGTCAGCCAAAATGCAGAGGGTAGCTTCTTAATGGTGTGTACTTGTACTGATTTTGCATCTACCATCAGAAACAATATGTACATTGGTACTCCACATCCATTGTCTCAAAATCCTAAATTCGTCTTTGGAAAAATTGACTATTTTTATTATAGTATTGGATAATGCTTTGAGAGAACAGATGATTGTAGTTCCTTTAAGATCATATGCATCAGCTTCTTTGCAACGACTATTTCTCCATTTATCATTCAATGCTTTTTTTACCTTTGTGGAAATCTGATAAAATTGGAATGATATATAAAAGATTAACACGGTTTAGTGCAAGAATCTAACACACACAAATTGAGATATAAATCTTTAAGTATTTATCATTCCGCTTGTAATCACTAATATGAAAGAAAACACTTGTAATTCTTACACGATTGTAAGTTTTGATCTGCCTGTCCCGTTTCTGGAGAATGTTTAATATAAGACTATAAGTAGATAGATTACTCTCTAGTTCACCCAAAAATACTTAGAATCTAAACCTTTTAAGTCTGCCATGTTCTTCCCTATTCTTTAAAGTCAGAATCGTTCTGAGCAGACAATAACACCTCTTCTAGTTCCTTACTGAAGTCTTCATTGCCATTCTGCTCTTCAGCCGCTTCCTGTTGGGAGAACTTATCCTGCTCTTCTTGAGCAGCATCAAGGCTGATGATGAATGCCTGTTTTTTGATAAAACAATTCCTTCTGAGCTTTGAGCTTTCCAGTCTTCGGGACCATTTCTCCTATCAATGTCTGGTTCGCTGTTGATGTGATTTATATTTTCTACATCAGCGTCAAATCGTTCACTCCATGCTCAAGCATTTTTAAGCTGTTAAATTCTTCTAATGGTCGAAAAAGATTTATTGGGTTTTGGTAACAAATACGGCTGCATTTTGGCAGAATAGTGCGTCAATATTTGGCTCATTAAAAGTCAGGAAGAGTTTGGGGTGCGTGGTAAAGAAATAACATAAAGAGGATAGTCCTTCACTACAACTATTATGTGGTTGGCAACAGCCCTTTGCATTAATAGTACAACAATAACAACTTCTCACTCCCCAGATACATTTTTTATTTTTTCCTTAAAAGGGGCTGTGAGCCCATTCATTCCCCTTCCCCAGATACACTGGGTTACCAATATTTGTATAAATCAATCAGAACATATGTCTAATTCAACGGGATTATTGGCAGAATTTTCTGATAAAGCCATTGAATCAGACGAAAATGTTGTGGAACTCCCCATCTGATGAAACAACGGAACAGTTGGTTGAGATTGAATAGGCTGAGGTGGTACCTCTAGGGCTTCAAGTTCACCTACAAGCATTTCTACTACTTTACTCATCGAAGGGCGTTGTGCTGGATTTGTTTGTATGCACCATAATGCAACTAAACTCAGCTTTCTCGCCATGTTCTTTTCATCATCAGTTGCTGCTTCATCCACCACCATCTCCTTGCCCTTGTTGAACTTATCATAAATCCAATAAGGAAAATATTGGCTAGAGGTTGCTTCGTTTGCAACTACGTTTCTTTTCAAGTCCAGCATTTCCATTAGTAACATTCCGAAGCTGTAAACATCAGCTTTAGAAGAGATTGCTCCAATGCTTCTGCTGATCAACTCTGGAGCAACATATCCAATCGTTCCACGAGCAGCTGTGAGAGTCACAATGCTATTATCTGTTGGATATAATTTTGCAAGCCCAAAGTCAGAAATCTTCGGAATGAAATTCTCATTCAGAAGAATGTTGTGTGGCTTGATGTCAAAATGCAAAATTCGTACATCACAGCCTCGATGTAAATACTCGATTCCTCGAGCCACTCCAAGGACAATGTCATATTTCCTCTGCCAACTTAACAAAGGACTTTCTTGTTGACTGGTGCTGATGTACTTGTCGAGTGATCCATTGGGCATGAAGTCATACACAAGAGCACGCTTTGTTCTATCAACACAATACCCCACGAGCCCGACCACATTGACATGATGAATTCTTCCAATGGTAGCTACTTCATTCATGAAATCCTGACCACCAGATTTAGGCTTACTCAACATCTTCACTGCTACATTTCTACCACTTCGAAGCTTTCCTTTGTATACACTGCCGTAGCCTCCCTCACCTAACTTTTCTTTGAACCCTCTGGTCATTCTCTTTATGTTGTAGTAATTATATCTGATTGGCATGAAATTGTTTTGTGTTTGCAAAAAACCTTCAATAGTATCATACATTGACAAATGCCTCCTTCTGAATTTGAACACCAGAAATGCAATTATGAAAGGAAGGCCGATCACAAATTTTGCTTCCAAATATCCTGCACGTTTGAGAAGTCATAACTTCCTCTTAAGCCAACACATATCATGGAGATGAATGATGATCAGGAAAAACAAAAAAATTTGACGACGACATTGTTAAGTGTCCCACACTAGTTGAGGGAAAGATTGCTGTCTAATCTTGAACAATCATCATCTCATGAGCTACCTTTTTGGGATGAGCAGACCGACTCTAAAGTAAGGCAAGTGTATTAAACACCCAAAAAATTAACAATATTTCGAATCTTTCAACTTTTATCTTGTGCTCACTTGTGTTAGAGCCTAGAGGTAGGGTGATAATTTCAGTCCATATTTGTGAAAAGAATTCATTTAATCCATATTTATTGAGTTGGATCACTCATATTTCAGATGGGTAAATATGGATATCAATTCATTTTATAAACACATACAAATATGGACAAAATGGGTAAAATATTGGTATCCATTTAAACACTGAGATCATCCACCTATGGTTAAAATTTCAGGATTTTTTTTCATTTTCTTTAATTTTTTTCTTTTTCGTTTTTTTTTCCTTTTTATTTTCTACTCGTTTCTTATATTTTCTTTTTTTTCTTTCTCGTTTTGTTCATCTATTTTATTTCTTTTTTTGTTTTATTTTTTCTTTCTTTTTTTCTTTAATTTACATTTTTTACTTTTTGTTTTTTTCCTTTTCATTTTTTACTCGTTTCTTATATTTTCTCTTTTTTTCTTTCTCGTTTTTTCATCTAATTTTTTCTTTATTATTTTTATTTCTTTTTTCTTTGCCTTTTTTTTTTTGTATTTTCGTTTTCCCCTTTTTCTTCTTGTTTCGTCATTTTTATCATTTTTCTTCTTTTTTGTATTTCTTTTCATCTTTTCTATTGTCATTGCATTTTATATTTTATATATTTTTTATACTTTATATTTATTTGTATCATACTATATATTTCAAATAAATTTATTATTTATATTTGAATAGTTTAGTCGTGAATATGTACAATTTATCATTTGTATTTATATACAAACAATATATGAATTAATTGTATTTTCTTGAGACTAAAATATATAAATATACAATGTATCATTCAATGGAAATATATCGTTAGCATTTGTATATCCAATTTATCATTTATATTCATATATAAACAAATATCAATTATATGCGTATGGTTCAAGTTGTATAAACATTTATCATTTGATACAAATGTAACATTTGTATAATTTAACAATTGATTTGCATAATTTATCATTTTTATTTGCATTGTTCAATTTATAATAAAATTCAATTTGTATCAATATATATAAATACAAGTGTTCGTAGAAAGAAAAATAACTATTCTTTTTCAATTGTTTAAAAATATAAATGATACTATCAACTACTAATGCAAATACAAATAAATAAAACAAATGCAATTATAAATACAAATATAATATACGGTCAACTTACAAATACAAATATGAAATAGTTCTTTAAAAATATAAGTTCGTCAATGAAAATAGAATACAAGTACAAATACAAATATAAGCAAAATGAAACCACAAAATACAAATATAATAGAGTAGGTTATTAAGTTTAGCTTCTGGGTTAAAGAATTAGGCTTGCTATAGATAGTTACATTTTCAGTAGGTTGCTGAGCCTGATGTTGTAAACACACAAGTTAAAACTCTTTTTTCTATTTTCCTAACCAATGGACACTCGAATAATGTAGACATGATGAGATCAAATTAATATTCTGACAAGCAAATCGATAGAAATACAGATTGTTAAAGTAAAAAAGAGCGTACTTTTGAATAATGAAGGTAGCAGTCTCATGATCCCTCTTTCTAGCACTGCATGTTTGCAGAGACATGATTGTAAGAATTAATGTAAAACATTGTAGCAGAGAGGTTCTCCTACACATTTTGAAAAGTCAGTAGCAGAAGACCTCACAAGTAACTAAAACAAAGTCAGTAGCAGAAGACCTCACAAGTAACTAAAACTTCATTCCCTCCATTCCACACTACTTATCATGCTTACTGAAAATAGACGGTCACAATAATATTTGTCATTTTAGAAAAAAAAAAATCAAAATATAATTAATTATTTACTTTCATTTTTATCCTTATTCTAAATTATAAAGAGATGTTAATATGATACAAAATAGAGAAGTATTCTCTCTTTTCTAAAATAATTAAATTATTGGGTACGACACACCCCTTAAGAATTTTTTTTTAGGACATAATGTGAAGTACTCAGAATCTCATTAAATGAAAAGGTAAAATTGGAAGAAATTTTCAACATATCTCTCAAAGAACGAACAATTCATTTATTTTCGACATTAAGAAATAACCCAATAATTCATTTATTTTGAAATGAACGCGCAAAATAAAACCTAAAAAGTAGAACGAAACTGAAGGAGTAAATGGAAAAGAGTTATCTATTTGAGTTAATTACTCTTCCATTAAATAATTACTACTAGTATTATGAAAAGGAGTTATCTATTTGAGTAAATTACTATTTGAGTTAATTACTCTTCCATTAAATTTTAATATCGCTAATGTAAAGTCCACACTTCAAGTCTCCAACAACTACATTTACTCCTTTAGTTTCGTTCTACTTTTCAGGTTTTATTTTGGTTGTCTCTCTATTTAATACTTTCTCCATTTCAAAATAAGTAAATTGTTCAGTTATTTTTCAATGTTCAAAATAAATAAATAAATAAATATGTTTGAAATTTCTTTCAATTTTACCTTTTCATTTAATAAAATTCTTAAGTACTTCACATTGTCTATGAGAGTAAATTATGAACAATTAAAAGAGTAATAGTAAAAAGTAACCTATAATTTATATTCTAAAAAAAATTTCTTAAGGGGTGTGTCATAACCCAATAATTCAATTATTTTGGTATAGGGAAAGTAGTAAACATGTAAGTAATATGAGATGGAGGGAGTAATTATACATTGGAAAGTTGAGTTTGTTTCAAAATATTTGACAATTGAAGAAAACAAGATGTTACCTATTAGATTTCTTGTAATTTACTTTTGGGAAAATATTCTTCAATATATTTAAACTTTAACGAAATTTATTATAACAAGTCTGAACTTTATAGGGATCTTATAACTCTCCTAGAACTTTGCGAGGGTCCTCAATTTGCACTCCTTATAATTTTTCTTTTTAATAGTTATACAAAAATGCCTAGTAATTTAAGGCGGAGTAAGTATTAAAAGGAGCACGCCTGAAGACTTTTGTATGGTCCTTATGAGAAAATTCCAACTTGAGTCTTGAAGGGCCCTCAAGAGGAAGACTTGCCTTGCCGTTTACCTATTTATTAGATTAGTGAGTGGACATTAAATTTTCTCATGTCTCATCAATCATCTCCTTTAGGCGCGTTCTTTTACATAACACATCAAATGATAAACAGGTTGTGTTATGGGTTCAATTCAGAAAAAACAATGGATTATAACTCAATTTGTCCAACTCAAAATAATTTTTCTTTTTGTTACGGACACATAAAATTTATTGGATCAAATTCATATAAAATTTAAATTAGATCCACATTTTATTGGGTTTAAACTTATTTTGGGCTTAAAAAAATACTAAGCCTATTGTATTCCTCATCAAGGTCCATCTCACCTTGAAACCCAAACTCATCAAGTGACGTGACATCCCAGTCAAATCCAAGACCAATGAGACGCTGCCACATGTACAAATGATGTGGAAATCTCATTCAAATTTAACAACCAGTCAAAAGGCGTCAAGTGGCAAAGTGACATATTTCGGTCAATCACAAACAACTAGGCCTACCCCTACAACTATAAATAGGGGAATAACATAACATTCTAGAGAGGAAAAAAGAGGACATTCTGCAAGCATTAGAGGAAACTTCTGCATTGACTACACAGCTCTTCAACGAATTAACTAATGAAGTTCTGCCCAGAGATCAACTCGACAAGACGAAGTGCTGTCAGACAATTCCCGGAGATCCAAACACATTTTTAGGAGGCTCAAATCATCCTACAAAAAATCACGCTGCAAAGGCCCTCGAATCACGGAAAAACTTAGGAGAGAAGAATCGAGAGAATAACGGAATTGTACCCGCAAAATTCATTTATATAAAATTGTTATTTTTGTTTATTTTATTTTTGCTTGCAGTTAATTTTCAGTGTTAACGAAAATTTGTTGCGATCAAATTTTGGCACACCTAGTGGACCAGTTCTGCTTTTCATCTCTTCCTCCTACAAGTCGAAAAATCACAAATTCAACTACTACAATGGACTTCAGAAAAATCAATGAAGTTTCGTGCAAGAAGTCTACTACTGCCACGTCTACTGAGATCAAACTTGTTGGCCCCATCAATTGACGCAATCTCAACGCTTTTACTTTGGATGGATCCCAATACTTCACCTTTTTGGAGATGACAAAAAGGAGAAAATCTCAAATTTTGGCAGTAACTACAACCTCTGGGGGCAACTTTGCATTTATATTATCAGAAGAACCGTCTGAAACTGGCTGCAACTTTGGAGAATCTGAAAACTTAATGAATTCTCCAACTTTAACGAAAGTCAACACATTCATGGTTGATGCAATTGACTTGGACGAGAAATTTGCAATGATGGAACAAACCATTGAAGCCTTGAAGAAGTCCGTTGATGAGAAAGATCATCAAATCGCCCGACTTATGAGCAAGTTAGATCTCTACAATTCCGGAGAGTCAAATTATAATCTAACACCGCGAGAAAAAGTTGATGGTGAATCTCTCATCAAGACAAGTGACAATTATTGCGATGATCGATCCGCTTCAGTGTCTACTCTAACAGTTCAACAACTGCAAGATATGATTGAAAACACCATCAAGGCACAATATGACGGTCCGTCACAAAGTTTCGTAGGATAATCAAAACCGTATTCTAAGCGAATCGAGGGCTTACCGATGCCAATTGGATATCAATCGCCAAAGTTTCAACAATTTGATGGAAAGGGAAATCCAAGGCAACACATCGCTCATTTCGTTGAGACTTGTAGCAGTGCTGGTACACATGGTGATCTTCTTGTCAAGCAGTTTGTTTCTCTTTGAAAGGCAACACTTTTGATTGGTACACGGACTTGGAGTCTGAATCAATTGATTGTTGGGAGTAACTAGAAAGTCAGTTCCTAAATTATTTCTACAGCACCCGTCGTACGGTCAGCATGATGGAGTTGACAAACACAAAACAAAGTAAAGATGAGCATGTAGTGGACTACATAAATCGCTGGCGAACATTGAGCTTCAACTGCAAGGATCAACTTTCTGAAACTTCCGCAATTGAAGTTTGCATTCAAGGGATGCATTGGGGCCTTGTGTATATCCTCCAGGGAATTAAACCTCGAACTTTTGAAGAATTAGCTAAGCGAGCTCATGACATGGAGCTAAGCATTACAAATCATAGAATGCCGTCACCTGTTTTTTATTCTAGGAAAGAAGTCGCGAAATTCAAAGACTCGTCAAAAGATCAAATTGGGGAATCTATGACTACAACAATGAGTTTTATGAAGGCCTCCACAAGACAAAAGTTAAAAGAGGAAGCTCCAAAGCAATAAATGCAAGAGGTAAAAAATCAATCAACCTTGAAGGAGTTACAAGCAAGGGTATATCCTTTTCCCGACTCTGATGTTCCTAGGATTCTTGACGAGTTACTAGCCAAATAAGTCATTGAACTTCCTAAGTCAAAGTGACCTGAAAAATCAAACAAAGTCGACGATCCTAAATATTGCAAATTTCACCGCGTTGTTGGTCATCACACCACAAAATGCTTCATCCTAAAGGAAAAGATCACGACATTAATGCAAAAGGGAAAAATCATCATCGATGATGGCGATACAGTTGATGCAAATCATGTTAGCGCCGAACTGGATCATAAAAAGGATCAATTTCAAAAGTTCTACAACCCATGTGCTCTGTGGCATCACTGAAAGGTGAGGGAATCATCATGCTACAATTTGGGAGTTTTGACCCAATTGAGGTTCCTACCACGAAGAAAATGACAAGCAAATTCATGCAAAATGACTTTTCCAATAGAAAGAAGGGTGATACTTGGACATTGATCGCTCGCAAAAGGAAAAATGTCAAAGGGCTTCTAAACTCCAACTTTCAAAAGTCGACACAAGATCAAGTGCAAATCTGCTTCAACCAATGGGGGTAATAATTACAAAACTAAAGTGCAACAGTACTCCATTACAAAGGGTTAGAAGGCAAGTCAAGACGCTCCTTGATGCACGAGCCTAAACCGCAAGTCAAAAATGCTCCTCGATGCACGAGCCTAAACTACAAGTCAAAACGCTTCTTAAGGCATGAGCTTAAACTGCATGTCACTCCTGCTCCGCATGAGTCTAAACTGTGAATGAACCTCTAAAAAAAAGAAAGAAAGAAAAAGAGAAATGAAAGAAAAAGATTTTTTTATAAAAAAAAGTAAATTAACTCATCATGCCCGAACTACGCTATGACTTGATCCTCCTAGGTACGTAGTAGGCAGCTTAGAGTATTTTTACTCTAAGTTCAATTGTATGAGTTAAAAAAATAAAAAATAAAAAATAAAGAGGAAAAACATGTGTCATTATTTGAGCACGGCAATAACACTTTGAATTGATATGGATATCACATGAGGATAGACATTTCTTCGCTAAGTTTACCGCAGACGCGCAAAGGTGAAGAGACCAGCAAGGCAAAGCTGATTTCGCATATTTGTATAAATTCGTATAGGTGTTCACATCATTTTTACATATTTGGTAGATCTTAGAGACTTCTCCACAACAAAAAAAAGATGGCTCATGATTCAAAGGTTCTTATGCCAAGTTATAAATTTTCCATCATAGCCGCTCAAAGTTGCAAAATAGGCCATCAGATTTTGAACTAAGCTGATTTTGATGATGTATCTGTATAAATACATAAGGGCGTTAAGTTTTTTTTTTTTATTTATGTCGTAGCTCTGTGAATCTATTTTCTAATGCAAAAAACGGCACCTGATTTCAATACTTTCACATCGAGATATGGAATTTATGGTGACGCTGCGCAAAACTGAAATAACTAGCGAACTAAGATTAGAAGACCATTTTTGGAGAAATATCTGGGACGATTTGGGTACAATCTGATTGTGATTCCTATGTGAGACGTAGCTCAATGAGTCTAGTTTCCAACACAAAAAAAAACGGCTCCTGATTTCGATACTCCTACATCAAAATACGAAATTTACCGTGACGCTGCGCAAAGCTAATAAAATAGACGTATCAGGACATTGAATTCCATTTGTATAAATCAAACAACTCATATTTTTGTTCTCTCATCGGAGAATAAATATTTTTGTGGACGTGTGCCTAGTACTTGCTCACCAAAGTCAGAAAAGGCTACTCCCTGTGTCAATATTATCAATCTGGATGACACCACGTACGTGCTCCTTGAAAAGAATGAGATGCTCTCACTCGAAGCCTCTTTATCGCCGAGCCCCACGGATGAGATGCACCACATGCTTGCTTTACAACAATGGACTGCAAACACTCAAAACTTCATCATCATAAGGTCGCAAGAATGACACCAAGTACATGCTCACTGAAGCTAAAATGGAAAACTTTCAGCATCGTCAAGGATGAAATCAGATCATTTCAAGTCACTTTCTTATCAAGCAGTAAGGAAGTAGTGCACTAAATGGTTCAACATCAATCATGTCGACCTTTTTGGTCTGACATCAAGACCATTTGCATAAACCTGCAAAAAAAAATGTAGATGGAACACATCTACGGTGTTGACCGGATGAAGCTTCTCGGTTCTACGCGGATTAATGTCAATACGTGAAACTTTTATTGGCGATAAGTGTCGGTACCAAACGCATGATGCTTCGATTTGGCATGATCAACATTGGGAGAAACACATCATTTTAGTTCAACATAGCTGATATCGATGTCAATTAGCATGAAATTTGATTTTCAACCATTGATCTTCTATGCCGAGATGCAGGGAGTTTTCTATTCCAAGATTTAAGGAAATAGGCACAATCTTCTTGCCAAAGATAGAAAAGAGTTGCTCCGAGTGTCCGTTTTCAAGCCGTGACAGGGAATATTGCCCGCCAAATCCTCGAGAAAATGGGTGAAGCACTTAGTTGTTGCTCATTAAAAACTGCGACTCAAAAAATAATGTCTCAAGCGGTTCTTGACCAATCATCCGGATAATGTTTGTATATGCTTGGTGTGATATTGAAACCACTTGCATTTTTTTATGAACCTACAAAAAAAAAGAACGAAGTAAAGAGGAGTGATCACGAACATGCAATCTGGAGTCACGACATGTCAGCTTATACCGTCAACTTCAAAAAATGATTCTCGTCAATACAAAAGAAGTTTGACATTGAATTTTGGATATGACGCAGCAATAGAAGTCTAGCCGCTCCAGAACTAAGTCATTCAACATTTGGACATTCCTACAGTCAGATGTGATTTTTACTCTGTGAGCATTTGAAGCTGAAAATAGGGAAAGGCACTCCATGTACTTCTTCGGTCGGTATTGCGAGGAGCTTGTATACTTTACATGACGTCCACCAACGCTGTCAAAAAGGTTGAGGTGCACTAGCAGTGCTCCCCAAATACATAGTCACAAAAAAGCCAAGGGATGTCTTTGCAAAGGTTACAGATTTTAAAAGATTGTGGTTGATGTGATTTCATAACATCCCCTTATATAGAGGCTCCTATGAAGAATTTTCAGTTTGTGTACAAGGAATGTTGTGGTGAAATTAGAAGATGAGAATCCCTGAAAATTTCAAATTGCCAATCAGTTGAAAAATTACCATGTTGAGGAGATTTCTTTGGAGGTGATTTTAATTCTTTCTTGTAGTTAAAAGGAAAGTTAATATTTTTTTCCTTTGGTACATGAAACCAAAATGGAAGTTGATATTTTCCTTTGGTACATGAAATCAAAAGGAAAGTTAATATTTTTCTTTGGTACAAAAAGATCAAGTCAATTTTTTTCCTTCATATGTGCAATATGTCAAGTGAGGAAGTTGTATTGATCCTTTTAATTCAAATACATTGAAAGTGTCACATTGTTGTGCAAGTAAAAACTACTTAAATAAATATTACAGTGGTGATTTCTCATGTTCATATTTATCCAAGAAGAGTAAAAAAAAAATCAAGTTGGTCATTTTTTTTAATACTCTTGAAATAATATCGAGTTTGTACTTGATTGTGGACGAAAAATGAGGATCACCACAAACAAATCGTTGGTTGCTTTGACGAAGACTTTCACGATATGAAAGTTTATGGAGGAAACTTTAGTTAGACCACTTGCAAGAATTGGTCTAACTAGGATGCACTGATGAGAAATAATACCTTTGAAGTCACGAGAATAAAAGCACATTCATAAGTACTTCAAGTCTCGCCACCAAGTTTCGGCAAGCTTACACGTCGACCAACCTTGAAGTAGGGGGCATCTGTGGACACATAAAATTTATTGGATCAAATTCATATAAATTTAAATTAGATCCATATTTTATTGGGTTTAAACTTATTTTGGGCTTAAAAAAATACTAAGCCTATTGTATTCCTCATCAAGGTCCATCTCACCTTGAAACCCAAACTCATCAAGTGACGTGGCATCCCAGTCAAATCCAAGACCAATGAGACGCCGCCACATGTACAAATGATGTGGAAATCTCATTCAAATTTAACAACCAGTCAAAAGACGCCAAGTTACAAAGTGACATGTTTCGGCCAATCACAAGCAACTAGGCCTACCCCTACAACTATAAATAGGGGAATAACATAACATTCTAGGGAGGAAAAAGGAGGACATTCTTCAAGCATTGGAGGAAACTTCTGCATTGACTACACAACTCTTCCACGAATTGACTAACAGAGTTCTTCCCGGAGATCAACTCGACAAGATGAAGTGCTGTCAGACAATTTCCGGAGATCCAAACACATTTTTAGGAGGCTCAAATCATCCTACAAAAAATCACGCTGCAAAGGCCCTCGAATCACGGAAAAACTTAGGAGAGAAGAATCGAGAGAATAACGGAATTGTACCCGCAAAATTCATTTATATAAAATTATTCTTTTTGTTTATTTTATTTTTGTTTGCCGTTAATTTTCAGCGTTAACGAAAATTTGTTGCGAACAACTTTATTACTTATAAGTTTGTTTGGTACAAAATAAAACTAATCATTTACTTTTTGTTTTTGTGTGTCAATCTAGGCTATTTATGCGTCACAAATCGTCCCAATATTTTATATTTGCTGACTTGAATTATGCCCAGTCTAACCCCCTCCATTGAAGTTTGGACGAATTAAGTGACACTTATACTTTCATGTGTTAAATTTGATGAAATTTGATATCCTTAGTTTTGAACTGTAGAACCCCATATACAAGTTCGGCCCAACTTAGTAACTCTTGCTCAAACTGTTATTTGTCAAACTAGTTCACAGTGAAGTCTTTTTTAGTTATTTGTGCAGGCCTACAGGGGCCTCATCTTTGATACTCACTTTTCAAAATGTGTAGGGGAACCATTGTGCTAAAATATTTTACAATAATCTTGGTCATATTTCTGCAGATTCCTCAACTATGCAATGCTAGAAAGAGCAAAAACCACTGTCCCCCTTCTTCTTGTGGGCATATCCATAATATACACCATCCTTTTCGCTTAAAGACTGATCCAAAACATTGCGGTTTCTCAGAAGTTGTATGTGCAAGCCATCAACTACGATAACCAGACAATTCGCCTGGTAGATCCAACGTTACAAAGACTTGATCTGTGCTCTCTAATACCTCCTCAGCTTCCTTTCAACCAATACGGCAGTATCATTGATTTTACTTCATATGACATCAGTCTATCATGGAGAAGATTAGCAGAGCCCATCTTCATGTTCAACTGTCCATTTGCTGTAAATAATTCTTCGACATTTAAGGAAATTGGTGCCTGCAAATCAAGCAGAAACACTTATTTAAAGATTGGAGAAATGAATGCATCAGAAGTCAGTGATGGATGCAGAGTACAACTTATAGGCCTGACCTCTTGGCGTAATATTAAAGATCATGTCCACAACAAAATTTCCCTTTCTGATTTTCATCAAGCAATCCTCCATGGATTTGAGCTCCATTATTATAATAAAGTTATGGGATTAACATTTGCTGGTAAGGACTACATTTTGTTTACTACTTCAATACATATATGCTCTTAAAAACAGATTTTTATCCTCCATATGATATGCAACAAATTATCAAAACAGTGGATTTACTCACCTGAATCTAAATCGGCTAACTCTTGGACTTCAATCTAACCAGGAATCTCGCCGTTGCTAGTTAATTAAACGAGTAAGCTCTTATCCTTTTACCAAGCTGGACATGAATTAGCATTCCATTAATCTTAGTTAGTGAAAATAATCAAGTGTTTAAATGGCCTCCGTGGCCCAAATATGCATCTGATAACAATAACAATTCAAAATTCAAATGATAGAACAATTCGAAATATAATATTGTTGGACTGGAAATCACAATCTAAATTTTGTGAAAACAAATTTCTTCGAATCCTTGACAATTCAAAATAGTATTTAACTTCTCAAATGTGCAGTACTTTCAGGAGCAAGATTCGTGATTGGCCTATCATTCATAATTGTATTTCTGGTCTACAAATTCAGAAGGAGGCATTTGTCAATGTATGACGAGATTGAAGGTTTTTTGCAAACACAAAACAATTTCATGCCAATCAGATATGATTACTCCAACATAAAGAGAATGACAAGAAGTTTCAAAGAGAAATTAGGTGAGGGAGGCTATGGCAGTGTATATAAAGGAAAGCTTCGAAGTGGAAGGGATGTAGCAGTGAAGATGTTGACCAAGCCTAAAGATGGTGGGCAAGATTTCATGAATGAAGTAGCTACCATTGGAAGGATCCATCATGTCAATGTGGTCGGACTCGTGGGTTATTGTGTTGAGAGAACAAAGCGTGCTCTTGTGTATGACTTCATGCCCAATGGATCACTCGACAAGTACATCAGCACCAGTAAAGAAGAAAGTCCTCTGTTAAGTTGGCAGAGGAAGTATGACATTATTCTTGGAGTGGCTCGAGGAATCGAGTATTTGCATGGAGGCTGTGACGTACGGATTTTGCACTTTGACATCAAGCCACACAACATTCTTCTAGATGAGAACTTCATTCCAAAGATTTCTGACTTTGGGTTAGCCAAATTATATCCAACAGATAACAGCATAGTGACTCTCACAGCTGCTCGTGGAACGATTGGGTATGTAGCTCCAGAGCTGATCAGCAGAAGCATTGGAGCAATCTCTTACAAAGCTGATGTTTACAGCTTCGGAATGCTACTAATGGAAATGCTCGACTTGAAGAGAAATGTAGCTGCAAATGAAGAAAATACTAGCCAATATTTTCCTTATTGGATATACGATAAGTTCAACAAGGGGAAGGAGATCGTGGTGGATGAAGAAGCGAATGAAGATGAAAAGGAGATGGCGAGAAAGATGAGTTTAGTTGCGTTGTGGTGCATACAAACAAATCCAGCACAACGCCCTTCGATGAGTAAAGTAGTAGAAATGCTTGAAGGTGAAGTTGAAGTGCTAGAGGCACCTCCTCAGCCTATTCAATCTCAACCGATTGGTCCGCTGTTTAATCAGATCATGGAAAATTCCATGACGTTTTCGTCTGATTCAATTGCTTTATTAGAAAATTCTGCTAATAATACCGTTGAATTAGAAATGTGCTATGATTGATTCATAGTTGATGTAATGTTTATGTGAAATGATATACATTCCAAGTGTTTGTTGTATTAATTACGCCTGTTCTAGTAGCCAACACATGATCCTCTTTAGCTCGATGTCTCTGGTTTGAGCACTAGAAATGGAGAAACTTTAAAGAGTGCTTCCCTTTCAGTGGTCCCTATGCGGGGTAAATCCAGATTTATCGAATTAATGGATAATCAGTAGTCAGTGCTTAAATAAAAGAAAAGAAAGGGGAATAGAAAATGGAGGGATGCATGAAGAGAGAATGAGTCTGCTTATTGTTCAGCTAATGCAATTGCAGTTATTAGGGTTGCATAAAACCGGATACTACTATTCAGTCTGATGGCCTCTTTTGAGCCACCAAGTTGCGACTACAACCTTCATTTTCCTCGGACTTTAAAGTTTTGGAGCCAAAAAGTGATAGCTTCATGAAAACAATTATATGAACCATTTTTTAGTCTGAATTGATCAAACTTAGGAGATTGCTAGCTCCAGGCTTGAATCATTGAGAACAAACCTTTTAATTTTATTCTTTATGATATTTGACCAAGCACATTTAACCTTCAATTACTTGAAATCTGCACTTTTGATCCCTTCACAATTTTAATCCTTATAGTCCACTTTTTGTGAGCTGGTCATCTTTCATATAGAGCCATTGAAGCAGTGAGTCGTGCTATAATAGATCTATGTTTAACTGGTGAATCAAGTTTTGAAAAGCTCATTTGTTTCAAGTGTTTCTTTCATAGTAGATAAAAGTACTACTTACATAGAAGCACTATGTACTATTAAATAATCACACTGCAGAGATCATGCGGTAGACAACTGGCCTTGGCTTACAACAGACCTCATCAATATTTGTCATTTTAAATAAACAGTGAATCAATCAGAACATATGTCTAATTCAACGGGATTATTAGCAGAATGTTCTAACAAAGCAATTGAATCAGACGAAAACGTCATAGAACTTCCCATGATCTGATGAAACAATGGACCAATCGGTCGAGATTGAATAGGCTGAGGAGGTACCTCTAGCACTTCAACTTCGCCTTCAAGCATTTCTACTACCTTACTCATCGAAGGGCGTTGTACTGGATTTGTTTGTATGCACCATAATGCAACTAAAGTCATCTTTCTAGCCATCTTCTTTTCATCATCATTTGCTTCTTCATCCACCACTATCTCCTTGCCTTTGTTGAACTTATCATAAACCCAATAAGGAAAGTATTGGCTAGACTTTTCTTC
The DNA here is from genome assembly GCA_030864215.1 of Capsicum pubescens. Classification (NCBI taxonomy): domain Eukaryota; kingdom Viridiplantae; phylum Streptophyta; class Magnoliopsida; order Solanales; family Solanaceae; genus Capsicum; species Capsicum pubescens. The sequence continues at coordinate 180,195,387 of CM061539.1, read as the reverse complement.
AGTTTCAACTACATTTCCCTTCAAGTCCAGCATTTCCATTAGCAGCATTCCGAAACTGTAAACATCAGCTTTATAAGAGATAGCTCCAATGCTTCTGCTGATCAACTCTGGAGCAACATATCCAATCGTTCCACGAGCAGCTGTGAGAGTCACAATGCTATTATCTGTTGGATATAATTTTGCGAGCCCAAAGTCAGAAATCTTTGGAATGAAATTCTCATCCAGAAGAATGTTGTGTGGCTTGATGTCAAAGTGCAAAATTCGTATGTCACAGCCTCGATGCAAATACTCAATTCCTCGAGCCACTCCAAGAACAATGTCATACTTCCTCTGCCAACTTAACAGTGGACTTTGTTCTTGACTGGTGCTAGTGTACTTATCAAGTGATCCGTTTGGCATGAAGTCGTATACAAGAGCATGCTTTGTTCCCTCAACACAATATCCCACGAGTCCGACCACGTTGACATGATGAATCCTTCCAATGGTAGCTATTTCATTCACGAAATCTTGTCCACCAGCTTTAGGCTTGCTCAACATCTTCACTGCTACATCCCCACCACTTCGAAGTTTTCCTTTGTATACACTGCCCATACCCTCCCTCGCCTAATTTCTCTTTGAACCCTCTGGTCATTCTCTTTATGTTGGAGTAATTATATCTGATTGGCATGAAATTGTTTTGTGTTTGCAGAAAGCCTTCAATCTTATCATACATCGACAAATGCCTCCTTCTGAATTTGAACACCAGAAATGCAATTATGAAAGGAAGGCCGATCACAAACTTTGCCCCCGAATACACTGCACATTTGAGATGTCATACAAAGTAACTTCCTCTTTAGCCAACAAAACATAGAGATGATAAGGAAATAGAAAGTCACAAAACTTTGATTTTTACTTTATAGTCACTTAACTTAACATGGCTATTTTAATTACAAAGTCACTCAACTTATTTAATTACTAATATTTTTTAATTAAAATTTATGAAATTTTATTTAAAAACAAAAATTCTAAAAAAGTTAAAAAAAACATTTGAACCATATTATTACATATTCTCATGTTTACTTTATATTTAACCCTCTGCAATTTTAAAATATCCTAAATGGTTTATATCAATTCACTTATAAACTAATATTAGCTTTTAAGATTTTCATAATCATATTCATTTAGCTGATTAAATTTAATTAACTTTCAATATGATACTTATTTACGGAATTGATCATCCTATCTCGATGCAATTTTTTATATTGCCACTTGTATAATATACAGATGCATCAAATGAATACAATTAATTTTATTCCTAATAAGTTGATAAAAGGGAATTTTATAAATTTTAAACTAAAATGATATCATATAAAACATTATCAAATGTTATTAAACGTTAAGAGCATTATAATATATATACTGCAACGAAGTGAAATTAGCAGTAAAAATTGTACAATCAAATGATTGTGATTTTAGGATATCTTTTAGGATATTAATTGATTATCTATATGACTATATATAGACTATAGTACTTTGGAGCATAAATTAATCATTGGATAAGAAAATTGCGAAAAATAATCGTAAAACCAAAATTTTGAAGAAATAAAAAAGATATTCATTTAAACCATTTAAATGAATTTTGGATATGAGTGGGTCATTAAATTGATTATTTAAATATTTCTCTCTGTTTCTTAAAATTTTTGCTTTAAATAAAAATTACATGTTAGCAAATTTTAATGAAAGAAAATCAAGTAAATAGCTTGAGTGACTTTGTAAGTAAGACATTCATAGATGAATGACTTTTGGAGTAAAAAACTAAAGTTGAGTGATTTTCTGGAAAAAAAAAATCATAGTTGAGTGACTTTCTGAGAAGACGTTTCATAGTTGAGTGATTTTTAAAGTAAGAATCAAAGTTAAGCGATTTTTTGAGAGAAAAATCATAAGTTGAGTGACCGTTTAAGTTATTAACTCGGAAATAGAAGGCTCTTTTTGTTAATGTGAACCATTTTATTCCTCAGAAATTATGACTTTTTTCAAATTCAACACTTCCTCTTGTCTCCTCATATGGCATCAGTTGAATATATACATGCAAAATACTTAAGCATAAGTTTTATAAACTATGTCAAATTGGAGGGAAATCTTAGTAGCTCGGTTAGTTGGCTATCTAGACTTTCACCTTGTTTACGAGGATTCGATTCCCCACCTTGTCATCCCCTCCCCGATTTCCCCTTTAAGATAATGTGTAATAAAAACACACATGTCAAATTAGAGGAAAGTCAGTGGAATGATCATGGTAATACTAATCTTTTTTCAGTTTTGAACACGTCTTTTCACAAATATTTTTGCCATTAACAGCTCTCTAAAGTTTAACACTATTTTGAAGTATCAAGGATTCGAAGAAATTAATTTTCACAAATTCACATTGCCATTGACATGAACTTTACCAAATATTGTAATTCAAATTGTTCTATTTTGAATTTTTGTGTTGTGGTCACTTGTGTTAGATCATATATGCCAGAGAGGTCATTAAGCACATAATTATATTCACAAAATTTAAGATCAATGATGCTAATCTGTGTCCAGCTAAATAGCATACAGCTTGCTAAAGGGTATAGGAGCTTACTCACAAAAACCTGAGGTAGCAACCAAGTGATGATCCCTGGTTAGAATAAAGTGCAAAAATTAGCAGATTTATAATGGAAAAAATTAATATATAGAGAGAGAAAAGATGAAGTTTGAGTCCTCACATCTAATCCATTCAATAACACCTACAAAGACAAGAAGAAATTAAATTGTAGTGAGTGAATCAGTTGTTTTCCTAATTTCTTTGTATGATTGAGGATGGAAAAGAATGTAAACTAAGGAGCATATATAATAATTGAAGAAGTAAACAAACATGTAGTCCTTACTCATCCTTGGACCAAAACGCAGATTCCAATAATTGAGCTTACTCACAAAAACCTGAGGTATCAACCGAGGGATGATCCCTGGTTAGAATAAAGTGCAAAAATTAGCAGATTTATAATGGAAAAAATTAATATATAGAGAGAGAAAAGATGAAGTTTGAGTCCTCACATCTAATAATCCATTCAATAACACCTACAAAGACAAGAAGAAATTAAATTGTAGTGAGTGAATCAGTTGTTTTCCTAATTTCTTTGTATGATTGAGGATGGAAAAGAATGTAAACTAAGGAGCATATATAATAATTGAAGAAGTAAACAAACATGTAGTCCTTACTCATCCTTCGACCAAAACGCAGATTACAATAATGGAGCTCAAATCCATAGAGGATTGCTTGATGAAAATCAGAAAGGGAAATGTTGTTGTGGACATGATCTTTAATATCAGGCCAAGAGGTCCTGGCTATAATTTCCACTATGCATCCATCACTCACTTCAGATGCTTTCATTTCCCCCATCTTTAAATAAGTGTATCTGCTTGATTTGCAGCCACCAATTTCCAGAAATCTCCAAGAATTATTTACAGCAAGTGGACAGTTGAACATGAAAATAGGCTCTGCTGTTCCTTCAGTAGATAGATAATATTTGTTAAAATGAAAATAATAATTGCCAAAAAGTCCATTAGATCGGTGCAAGGTAGGCTGGGGTCTCAAAGAGCATATATCTTGTGCTTGTAAAGTTGGATCTACCAGTCGAAGTGTCCCGTTATCATAGTTGATGGCTTGCACATAGAAGTTCTTGAAGTTCCACCTTAAAACAGTTTGGTTGCCTTCACAAGCTAATTTAACTATTGTTGGATCATCTCCACAATGTTTTGGATCGGTGTTCAAGCGAAAAGGGAAGCTTATGTTACGGATATGGCCACAAGTAGAAGGGGGACAGTAGTAGTGTTTGCTCTTCCTAGCATTGCATGTATGAGGAATATGCAGAAAGACGATTATAAGGACTAATGTAGAATATTTAAGCAGAATGGCTCCCTTAGACATTTGCCTACTACTACTTTGCTTCTTTTCTTTTATTCTCCCAATACTATTATGAAAGAAGAGGCTTTGTTCAATAGTACAGAAGGGACTTCAATATTATCATGTAAGAGTAAATGCAATTAAACCAGCTAGTTTCTGGGTCCCAATTAATATTTTGAAAAATTGAGTTTAAAGGGCAGCCCAATGCACTAAAGTTGCCGCTATGCGCGGTGTCCGGGGAAGGGTCCCACCACAAGGGTGTATTAGTACTTATCCAAGTAGTGTAAGGTAATTAAGTGAGACATTTAAGGCAGATAAAGAGTATTCCATGCGGATACTAGTGAAGCTAAGGTTATTGAAGACTTGTCTTTTGGTCGTTGATGAGAACGTTGCAATTTGATGAATGGCCCTCAAGAGGAAGACTTAGCCGTTTACCTATTTATTGACGATGGAGATGGAAATGTCATGTTTCCATGTTCAACACTCAACACTAAAGGAGGTGAGCAGAATAGTTGTCCCTCCTTACTTTTCAAAGTCTTGTCCTTCAATTTCAGTCATTGGTGTTTACCTGTTTGGTCATCTTGTGCCTATTGAGGTCTTCAATTTTCTTCTCCCCATAATTTCCAACTACCAAACAAGGTAGTCTTGACAGACTAACCTAGTCCACATATTCCAAATATTTAGGATTACAAAAAATAATAACTATGTATCAGTCCCAAAAAGCGATACTAGGGAATAATCATCCGTGTTCATTTGTGTGGAAAAGTTTAACTTGGGACTTGGGAGTAATTGAAGGATTAATGCCACATGAGGCATACGCGCAGAATGTTACACTCTATGCACATTAGTTTAACTGTTTTCCATCCTGTGTTCCTAACCAATTGATGATCGAATGTAGTCGATATATAGTTTAATGGTATGCTAATTTTTGTCAGCCAAAATGCAGAGGGTAGCTTCTTAATGGTGTGTACTTGTACTGATTTTGCATCTACCATCAGAAACAATATGTACATTGGTACTCCACATCCATTGTCTCAAAATCCTAAATTCGTCTTTGGAAAAATTGACTATTTTTATTATAGTATTGGATAATGCTTTGAGAGAACAGATGATTGTAGTTCCTTTAAGATCATATGCATCAGCTTCTTTGCAACGACTATTTCTCCATTTATCATTCAATGCTTTTTTTACCTTTGTGGAAATCTGATAAAATTGGAATGATATATAAAAGATTAACACGGTTTAGTGCAAGAATCTAACACACACAAATTGAGATATAAATCTTTAAGTATTTATCATTCCGCTTGTAATCACTAATATGAAAGAAAACACTTGTAATTCTTACACGATTGTAACTTTTGATCTGCCTGTCCCGTTTCTGGAGAATGTTTAATATAAGACTATAAGTAGATAGATTACTCTCTAGTTCACCCAAAAATACTTAGAATCTAAACCTTTTAAGTCTGCCATGTTCTTCCCTATTCTTTAAAGTCAGAATCGTTCTGAGCAGACAATAACACCTCTTCTAGTTCCTTACTGAAGTCTTCATTGCCATTCTGCTCTTCAGCCGCTTCCTGTTGGGAGAACTTATCCTGCTCTTCTTGAGCAGCATCAAGGCTGATGATGAATGCCTGTTTTTTGATAAAACAATTCCTTCTGAGCTTTGAGCTTTCCAGTCTTCGGGACCATTTCTCCTATCAATGTCTGGTTCGCTGTTGATGTGATTTATATTTTCTACATCAGCGTCAAATCGTTCACTCCATGCTCAAGCATTTTTAAGCTGTTAAATTCTTCTAATGGTCGAAAAAGATTTATTGGGTTTTGGTAACAAATACGGCTGCATTTTGGCAGAATAGTGCGTCAATATTTGGCTCATTAAAAGTCAGGAAGAGTTTGGGGTGCGTGGTAAAGAAATAACATAAAGAGGATAGTCCTTCACTACAACTATTATGTGGTTGGCAACAGACCTTTGCATTAATAGTACAACAATAACAACTTCTCACTTCCCAGATACATTTTTTATTTTTTCCTTAAAAGGGGCTGTGAGTCCATTCATTCCCCCAGATACATTGGGTTACCAATATTTGTATAAATCAATCAGAACATATGTCTAATTCAACGGGATTATTGGCAGAATTTTCTAATAAAGCCATTGAATCAGACGAAAATGTTGTGGAACTCCCCATCTGATGAAACAACGGACCAATCGGCTGAGATTGAATAGGCTGAGGTGGTACCTCTAGGGCTTCAAGTTCACCTACAAGCATTTCTACTACTTTACTCATCGAAGGGCGTTGTGCTGGATTTGTTTGTATGCACCATAATGCAACTAAACTCAGCTTTCTCGCCATGTTCTTTTCATCATCAGTTGCTGCTTCATCCACCACCATCTCCTTGCCCTTGTTGAACTTATCATAAATCCAATAAGGAAAATATTGGCTAGAGGTTGCTTCGTTTGCAACTACGTTTCTTTTCAAGTCCAGCATTTCCATTAGTAACATTCCGAAGCTGTAAACATCAGCTTTAGAAGAGATTGCTCCAATGCTTCTGCTGATCAACTCTGGAGCAACATATCCAATCGTTCCACGAGCAGCTGTGAGAGTCACAATGCTATTATCTGTTGGATATAATTTTGCAAGCCCAAAGTCAGAAATCTTCGGAATGAAATTCTCATTCAGAAGAATGTTGTGTGGCTTGATGTCAAAATGCAAAATTCGTACATCACAGCCTCGATGTAAATACTCGATTCCTCGAGCCACTCCAAGGACAATGTCATATTTCCTCTGCCAACTTAACAAAGGACTTTCTTGTTGACTGGTGCTGATGTACTTGTCGAGTGATCCATTGGGCATGAAGTCATACACAAGAGCACGCTTTGTTCTATCAACACAATACCCCACGAGCCCGACCACATTGACATGATGAATTCTTCCAATGGTAGCTACTTCATTCATGAAATCCTGACCACCAGATTTAGGCTTACTCAACATCTTCACTGCTACATTTCTACCACTTCGAAGCTTTCCTTTGTATACACTGCCGTAGCCTCCCTCACCTAACTTTTCTTTGAACCCTCTGGTCATTCTCTTTATGTTGTAGTAATTATATCTGATTGGCATGAAATTGTTTTGTGTTTGCAAAAAACCTTCAATAGTATCATACATTGACAAATGCCTCCTTCTGAATTTGAACACCAGAAATGCAATTATGAAAGGAAGGCCGATCACAAATTTTGCTTCCAAATATCCTGCACGTTTGAGAAGTCATAACTTCCTCTTAAGCCAACACATATCATGGAGATGAATGATGATCAGGAAAAACAAAAAAATTTGACGACGACATTGTTAAGTGTCCCACACTAGTTGAGGGAAAGATTGCTGTCTAATCTTGAACAATCATCATCTCATGAGCTACCTTTTTGGGATGAGCAGACCGGCTCTAAAGTAAGGCAAGTGTATTAAACACCCAAAAAATTAACAATATTTCGAATCTTTCAACTTTTATCTTGTGCTCACTTGTGTTAGAGCCTAGAGGTAGGGTGATAATTTCAGTCCATATTTGTGAAAAGAATTCATTTAATCCATATTTATTGAGTTGGATCACTCATATTTCAAATGGGTAAATATGGATATCAATTCATTTTATAAACACATACAAATATGGACAAAATGGGTAAAATATTGGTATCCATTTAAACACTGAGATCGCCCATCTATGGTTAAAATTTCAGGATTTTTTTTCATTTTCTTTAATTTTTTTCTTTTTCGTTTTTTTTTCCTTTTTATTTTCTACTCGTTTCTTATATTTTCTTTTTTTTCTTTCTCGTTTTGTTCATCTATTTTATTTCTTTTTTTGTTTTATTTTTTCTTTCTTTTTTTCTTTAATTTACATTTTTTACTTTTTGTTTTTTTCCTTTTCATTTTTTACTCGTTTCTTATATTTTCTCTTTTTTTCTTTCTCGTTTTTTCATCTAATTTTTTCTTTATTATTTTTATTTCTTTTTTCTTTGCCTTTTTTTTTTTGTATTTTCGTTTTCCCCTTTTTCTTCTTGTTTCGTCATTTTTATCATTTTTCTTCTTTTTTGTATTTCTTTTCATCTTTTCTATTGTCATTGCATTTTATATTTTATATATTTTTTATACTTTATATTTATTTGTATCATACTATATATTTCAAATAAATTTATTATTTATATTTGAATAGTTTAGTCGTGAATATGTACAATTTATCATTTGTATTTATATACAAACAATATATGAATTAATTGTATTTTCTTGAGACTAAAATATATAAATATACAATGTATCATTCAATGGAAATATATCGTTAGCATTTGTATATCCAATTTATCATTTATATTCATATATAAACAAATATCAATTATATGCGTATGGTTCAAGTTGTATAAACATTTATCATTTGATACAAATGTAACATTTGTATAATTTAACAATTGATTTGCATAATTTATCATTTTTATTTGCATTGTTCAATTTATAATAAAATTCAATTTGTATCAATATATATAAATACAAGTGTTCGTAGAAAGAAAAATAACTATTCTTTTTCAATTGTTTAAAAATATAAATGATACTATCAACTACTAATGCAAATACAAATAAATAAAACAAATGCAATTATAAATACAAATATAATATACGGTCAACTTACAAATACAAATATGAAATAGTTCTTTAAAAATATAAGTTCGTCAATGAAAATAGAATACAAGTACAAATACAAATATAAGCAAAATGAAACCACAAAATACAAATATAATAGAGTAGGTTATTAAGTTTAGCTTCTGGGTTAAAGAATTAGGCTTGCTATAGATAGTTACATTTTCAGTAGGTTGCTGAGCCTGATGTTGTAAACACACAAGTTAAAACTCTTTTTTCTATTTTCCTAACCAATGGACACTCGAATAATGTAGACATGATGAGATCAAATTAATATTCTGACAAGCAAATCGATAGAAATACAGATTGTTAAAGTAAAAAAGAGCGTACTTTTGAATAATGAAGGTAGCAGTCTCATGATCCCTCTTTCTAGCACTGCATGTTTGCAGAGACATGATTGTAAGAATTAATGTAAAACATTGTAGCAGAGAGGTTCTCCTACACATTTTGAAAAGTCAGTAGCAGAAGACCTCACAAGTAACTAAAACAAAGTCAGTAGCAGAAGACCTCACAAGTAACTAAAACTTCATTCCCTCCATTCCACACTACTTATCATGCTTACTGAAAATAGACGGTCACAATAATATTTGTCATTTTAGAAAAAAAAAAATCAAAATATAATTAATTATTTACTTTCATTTTTATCCTTATTCTAAATTATAAAGAGATGTTAATATGATACAAAATAGAGAAGTATTCTCTCTTTTCTAAAATAATTAAATTATTGGGTACGACACACCCCTTAAGAATTTTTTTTTAGGACATAATGTGAAGTACTCAGAATCTCATTAAATGAAAAGGTAAAATTGGAAGAAATTTTCAACATATCTCTCAAAGAACGAACAATTCATTTATTTTCGACATTAAGAAATAACCCAATAATTCATTTATTTTGAAATGAACGCGCAAAATAAAACCTAAAAAGTAGAACGAAACTGAAGGAGTAAATGGAAAAGAGTTATCTATTTGAGTTAATTACTCTTCCATTAAATAATTACTACTAGTATTATGAAAAGGAGTTATCTATTTGAGTAAATTACTATTTGAGTTAATTACTCTTCCATTAAATTTTAATATCGCTAATGTAAAGTCCACACTTCAAGTCTCCAACAACTACATTTACTCCTTTAGTTTCGTTCTACTTTTCAGGTTTTATTTTGGTTGTCTCTCTATTTAATACTTTCTCCATTTCAAAATAAGTAAATTGTTCAGTTATTTTTCAATGTTCAAAATAAATAAATAAATAAATAAATATGTTTGAAATTTCTTTCAATTTTACCTTTTCATTTAATAAAATTCTTAAGTACTTCACATTGTCTATGAGAGTAAATTATGAACAATTAAAAGAGTAATAGTAAAAAGTAACCTATAATTTATATTCTAAAAAAAATTTCTTAAGGGGTGTGTCATAACCCAATAATTCAATTATTTTGGTATAGGGAAAGTAGTAAACATGTAAGTAATATGAGATGGAGGGAGTAATTATACATTGGAAAGTTGAGTTTGTTTCAAAATATTTGACAATTGAAGAAAACAAGATGTTACCTATTAGATTTCTTGTAATTTACTTTTGGGAAAATATTTTTCAATATATTTAAACTTTAACGAAATTTATTATAACACGTCTGAACTTTATAGGGATCTTATAACTCTCCTAGAACTTTGCGAGGGTCCTCAATTTGCACTCCTTATAATTTTTCTTTTTAATAGTTATACAAAAATGCCTAGTAATTTAAGGCGGAGAAAGTATTAAAAGACTCCAATGAGCACGTCTGAAGACTTTTGTATGGTCCTTATGAGAAAATTCCAACTTGAAGGACCCTCAAGAGGAAGACTTGCCGTTTACCTATTTATTAGATTAGTGAGTGGACATTAAATTTACTCATGTCTCATCAATCATCTCCTTTAGGCGCATTCTTTTACGTAACACATCAATTGATAAACAGGTTGTGTTATGGGTTCAATTCAGAAAAAACAATGGATTATAACTCAATTTGTCCAACTCAAAATAATTTTTCTATCAAATTCATATAAAATTTAAATTTGATCCATATTTTATTGGGTTTAAATTTATTTTAGACTTAAAAAAATAATAAGCCTATTTTATTTTCCATCAAGACCCATCTCACCTTGAAGCCCAAACTCATCAAGTGACGTGACATCCCAGTCAAATCCAAGATCAATGAGACGCCGCCACATGTACAAATGATTTGGAAATCTCATTCAAATTCAACAACCAGTCAAAAGGCGTCAAGTGGCAAAGTGACATGTTTCGGTCAATCATAAACAACTAGGTCTACCCCCTATAACTATAAATAGGGGAATAACATAACATTCTAGGGAGGAAAAAAGAGGACATTCTGCAAGCATTAGAGGAAACTTCTGCATTGACTACACAGCTCTTCAACGAATTAACTAATGAAGTTCTGCCCAGAGATCAACTCGACAAGACGAAGTGCTGTCAGACAATTCCCGGAGATCCAAACACATTTCTAAGAGGCTCAAATCATCCTACAAAAAATCACGCTGCAAAGACCCTCGAATCATAGAAAAACTTAGGAGAGAAGAATCGAGAGAATAACGGAATTGTACCCGCAAAATTCATTTATATAAAATTATTGTTTTTGTTTATTTTATTTTTGCTTGCAGTTAATTTTCAGTGTTAACGAAAATTTGTTGCGATCAAATTTTGGCACACCTAGTGGATCAGTTCTGCTTTTCATCTCTTCCTCCTACAAGTCGAAAAATCACAAATTCAACTACTACAGTGGACTTCAGAAAATCAATGAAGTTTCGTGCAAGAAGTCTACTACTGCCACGTCTACTGAGATCAAACTTGTTGGCCCCATCAATTGACGCAATCTCAACGCTTTTACTTTGGATGGATCCCAATACTTCACCTTTTTGGAGATGACAAAAAGGAGAAAATCTCAAATTTTGGCAGTAACTACAACCCCTGGGGGCAACTTTTCATTTATATTATCAGAAGAACCGTCTGAAACTGGCTGCAACTTTGGAGAATCTGAAAACTTAATGAATTCTCCAACTTTAACGAAAGTCAACACATTCATGGTTGATGCAATTGACTTGGACGAGAAATTTGCAATGATGGAACAAACCATTGAAGCCTTGAAGAAGTCCGTTGATGAGAAAGATCATCAAATCGCCTGACTTATGAGCAAGTTAGATCTCTACAATCCCGGAGAGTCAAATTATAATCTAACACCGCGAGAAAAAGTTGATGGTGAATCTCTCATCAAGACAAGTGACAATTATTGCGATGATCGATCCGCTTCAATGTCTACTCTAACAGTTCAACAACTGTAAGATATGATTGAAAACACCATCAAGGCACAATATGACGGTCCGTCACAAAATTTCGTAGGATAATCAAAGCCGTATTCTAAGCGAATCGAGGGCTTACCGATGCCAATTGGATATCAATCGCCAAAGTTTCAACAATTTGATGGAAAGGGAAATCCAAGGCAACACATCGCTCATTTCGTTGAGACTTGTAGCAGTGCTGATACACATGGTGATCTTCTTGTCAAGCAGTTTGTTTTCTCTTTGAAAGGCAACACTTTTGATTGGTACACGGACTTGGAGTCTGAATCAATTGATTGTTGGGAGTAACTAGAAAGTCAGTTCCTAAATTATTTCTACAGCACCCGTCGTACGGTCAGCATGATGGAGTTGACAAACACAAAACAAAGTAAAGATGAGCATGTAGTGGACTACATAAATCGCTGGCGAACATTGAGCTTCAACTGCAAGGATCAACTTTCTGAAACTTCCGCAATTGAAGTTTGCATTCAAGGGATGCATTGGGGCCTTGTGTATATCCTCCAGGGAATTAAACCTCAAACTTTTGAAGAATTAGCTAAGCGAGCTCATGACATGGAGCTAAGCATTACAAATCATAGAATGTCGTCACCTGTTTTTGATTCTAGAAAAGAAGTCGCGAAATTCAAAGACTCGTCAAAAGATCAAATTGGGGAATCTATGACTACAACAATGAGTTTTATGAAGGCCTCCACAAGACAAAAGTTAAAAGAGGAAGCTCCAAAGCAATAAATGCAAGAGGTAAAAAATCAATCAACCTTGAAGGAGTTACAAGCAAGGGTATATACTTTCCCCGACTCTGATGTTCCTAGGATTCTTGACGATTTACTAGCCAAAGAAGTCATTGAACTTCCTAAGTCAAAGTGACCTGAAAAATCAAACAAAGTCGACGATCCTAAATATTGCAAATTTCACCGCATTGTTGGTCATCACACCACAAAATGCTTCATCCTAAAGGAAAAGATCACGACATTAATGCAAAAGGGAAAAATCATCATCGATGATGGCGATACAGTTGATGCAAATCATGTTAGCGCCGAACTGGATCATAAAAAGGATCAATTTCAAAAGTTCTACAACCCATGTGCTCTGTGGCATCACTGAAAGGTGAGGGAATCATCATGCTACAATTTGGGAGTTTTGACCCAATTGAGGTTCCTACCACGAAGAAAATGACAAGTAAATTCATGCAAAATGACTTTTCCAATAGAAAGAAGGGTGATACTTGGACATTGATCGCTCGCAAAAGAAAAAATGTCAAAGGGCTTCTAAACTCCAACATTCAAAAGTCGACACAAGATCAAGTGCAAATCTGCTTCAACCAATGGGGGTAATAATTACAAAACTAAAGTGCAACAGTACTCCATTACAAAGGGTTAGAAGGCAAGTCAAGACGCTCCTTGATGCACGAGCCTAAACCGCAAGTCAAAAATGCTCCTCGATGCACGAACCTAAACTACAAGTCAAAACGCTTCCTAAGGCATGAGCTTAAACTGCATGTCACTCCTGCTCCGCATGAGTCTAAACTGTGAATGAACCTCTAAAAAAAGAAAGAAAGAAAAAGAGAAATGAAAGAAAAAGATTTTTTTATAAAAAAAAGTAAATTAACTCATCATGCCCGAACTACGCTATGACTTGATCCTCCTAGGTACGTAGTAGGCAGCTTAGAGTATTTTTACTCTAAGTTCAGTCGTATGAGTTAAAAAAATAAAAAATAAAAAATAAAGAGGAAAAACATGTGTCATTATTTGAGCACGACAATAACACTTTGAATTGATATGGATATCACATGAGGATAGACATTTCTTCGCTAAGTTTACCGCAGACGCACAAAGGTGAAGAGACCAGCAAGGCAAAGCTGATTTCGCATATTTGTATAAATTCGTATAGGTGTTCACATCATTTTTACATATTTGGTAGATCTTAGAGACTTCTCCACAACAAAAAAATGATGGCTCATGATTCAAAGGTTCTTATGCCAAGTTATAAATTTTCCATCATAGCCGCTCAAAGTTGCAAAATAGGCCATCAGATTCTGAACTAAGCTGATTTTGATGATGTATCTGTATAAATACATAAGGGCGTTAAGTGTGGTTTTTTTAATTTATGTCGTAGCTCTGTGAATCTACTTTCTAATGCAAAAAACAGAACCTGATTTCAATACTTCCACATCGAGATATGGAATTTATGGTGACGCTGCGCAAAACTGAAATAACTAGCGAACTAAGATTAGAAGACCATTTTTGGAGAAATATCTGGGACGATTTGGGTACAATCTGATTGTGATTCCTATGTGAGACGTAGCTCAATGAGTCTAGTTTCCAACACAAAAAAAACGGCTCCTGATTTCGATACTCCTACATCAAAATACGAAATTTACCGTGACGCTGTGCAAAGCTAATAAAATAGACGTATCAGGACATTGAATTCCATTTGTATAAATCAAACAACTCATATTTTTGTTCTCTCATCGGAGAATAAATATTTTTGTGGACGTGTGCCTAGTACTTGCTCACCAAAGTCAGAAAAGGCTACTCCCTGTGTCAATATTATCAATCTGGATGACACCACGTACGTGCTCCTTGAAAAGAATGAGATGCTCTCACTCGAAGCCTCTTTATCGCCGAGCCCCACGGATGAGATGCACCACATGCTTGCTTTACAACAATGGACTGCAAACACTCAAAACTTCATCATCATAAGGTCGCAAGAATGACACCAAGTACATGCTCACTGAAGCTAAAATGGAAAACTTTCAGCATCGTCAAGGATGAAATCAGATCATTTCAAGTCACTTTCTTATCAAGCAGTAAGGAAGTAGTGCACTAAATGGTTCAACATCAATCATGTCGACCTTTTTGGTCTGACATCAAGACCATTTGCATAAACCTGCAAAAAAAAATGTAGATGGAACACATCTACGGTGTTGACCGGATGAAGCTTCTCGGTTCTACGCGGATTAATGTCAATACGTGAAACTTTTATTGGCGATAAGTGTCGGTACCAGACGCATGATACTTCGATTTGGCATGATCAACATTGTGAGAAACACATCATTTTAGTTCAACATAGCTGATATCGATGTCAATTAGCAGGAAATTTGATTTTCAACCATTGATCTTCTATGCCGAGATGCAGGGAGTTTTCTATTCCAAGATTTAAGGAAATAGGCACAATCTTCTTGCCAAAGATAGAAAAGAGTTGCTCCGAGTGTCCGTTTTCAAGCCGTGACAGGGAATATTGCCCGCCAAATCCTCGAGAAAATGGGTGAAGCACTTAGTTGTTGCTCATTAAAAACTGCGACTCGAAAAATAATGTCTCCAGCGGTTCTTGACCAATCATCCGGATAATGTTTGTATATGCTTGGTGTGATATCGAAACCACTTGCATTTTTTTATGAACCTACAAAAAAAAGAACGAAGTAAAGAGGAGTGATCACGAACATGCAATCTGGAGTCACGACATGACAGCTAATAGCGTCAACTTCAAAAAATGATTCTCGTCAATACAAAAGAAGTTTGACATTGAATTTTGGATATGACGCAGCAATAGAAGTCTAGCCGCTCCAAAACTAAGTCATTCAACATTTGGACATTCCTACAGTCAGATGTGATTTTTACTCTGTGAGCATTTGAAGCTGAAAAAGGGAAAGACACTCCATGTACTTCTTCGGTCGGTATTGCGAGGAGCTTGTATACTTTACATGACGTCCATCAACGCTGTCAAAAAGGTTGAGGTGCACTAGCAGTGCTCCCCAAATACATAGTCACAAAAAAGCCAAAAGATGTCTTTGCAAAGGTTACAGATTTTAAAAGATTGTGGTTGATGTGATTTCATAACATCCCCTTATATAGAGGCTCCTATGAAGAATTTTCAGTTTGTGTACAAGGAATGTTGCGGTGAAATTAGAAGATGAGAATCCCTGAAAATTTCAAATTGCCAATCAGTTGAAAAATTACCATGTTGAGGAGATTTCTTTGGAGGTGATTTTAATTCTTTCTTGAAGTTAAAAGGAAAGTTAATATTTTTTTCCTTTGGTACATGAAACCAAAATGGAAGTTGATATTTTCCTTTGGTACATGAAATCAAAAGGAAAGTTGATATTTTCCTTTGGTACATGAAATCAAAAGGAAAGTTAATATTTTCCTTTGGTACAAAAAGATCAAGTCAATTTTTTTCCTTCATATGTGCAATATGTCAAGTGAGGAAGTTGTATTGATCCTTTTAATTCAAATACATTGAAAGTGTCACATTGTTGTGCAAGTAAAAACTACTTAAATAAATATTACAGTGGTGATTTCTCATGTTCATATTTATCCAAGAAGAGTAAAAAAAAAAATCAAGTTGGTCATTTTTTTTAATACTCTTGAAATAATATCGAGTTTGTACTTGATTGTGGACGAAAAATGAGGATCACCACAAACAAATCGTTGGTTGCTTTGACGAAGACTTTCACGATATGAAAGTTTATGGAGGAAACTTTAGTTAGACCACTTGCAAGAATTGGTCTAACTAGGATGCACTGATGAGAAATAATACCTTTGAAGTCACGAGAATAAAAGCACATTCATAAGTACTTCAAGTCTCGCCACCAAGTTTCGGTAAGCTTACACGTCGACCAACCTTGAAGTAGGGGGCATCTGTGGACACATAAAATTTATTGGATCAAATTCATATAAAATTTAAATTAGATCCACATTTTATTGGGTTTAAACTTATTTTGGGCTTAAAAAAATACTAAGCCTATTGTATTCCTCATCAAGGTCCATCTCACCTTGAAACCCAAACTCATCAAGTGACGTGGCATCCCAGTCAAATCCAAGACCAATGAGACGCCGCCACATGTACAAATGATGTGGAAATCTCATTCAAATTTAACAACCAGTCAAAAGACGTCAAGTTACAAAGTGACATGTTTCGGTCAATCACAAGCAACTAGGCTTACCCCTACAACTATAAATAGGGGAATAACATAACATTCTAGGGAGGAAAAAGGAGGACATTCTTCAAGCATTGGAGGAAACTTCTGCATTGACTACACAACTCTTCAACGAATTGACTAACGGAGTTCTGCCCGGAGATCAACTCGACAAGATGAAGTGTTGTCAGACAATTTCCGGAGATCCAAACACATTTTTAGGAGGCTCAAATCATCCTACAAAAAATCACGCTGCAAAGGCCCTCGAATCACGGAAAAACTTAGGAGAGAAGAATCGAGAGAATAACGGAATTGTACCCGCAAAATTCATTTATATAAAATTATTCTTTTTGTTTATTTTATTTTTGTTTGCCGTTAATTTTCAGCGTTAACGAAAATTTGTTGCGAACAACTTTATTACATATAAGTTTGTTTGGTACAAAATAAAACTAATCATTTACTTTTTGTTTTTGTGTGTCAATCTAGGCTATTTATGCGTCACAAATCGTCCCAATATTTTATATGTGCTGACTTGAATTATGCCCAGTCTAACCCCCTCCATTGAAGTTTGGACGAATTAAGTGACACTTATACTTTCATGTGTTAAATTTGATGAAATTTGATATCCTTAATTTTGAACTGTAGAACCCCATATACAAGTTCGGCCCAACTTAGTAACTCTTGCTCAAACTGTTATTTGTCAAACTAGTTCACAGTGAAGTCTTTTTTAGTTATTTGTGCAGGCCTACAGGGGCCTCATCTTTGATACTCACTTTTCAAAATGTGTAGGGGAACCATTGTGCTAAAATATTTTACAATAATCTTGGTCATATTTCTGCAGATTCCTCAAATATGCAATGCTAGAAAGAGCAAAAACCACTGTCCCCCTTCTTCTTGTGGGCATATCCATAATATACACCATCCTTTTCGCTTAAAGACTGATCCAAAACATTGCGGTTTCTCAGAAGTTGTATGTGCAAGCCATCAACTACGATAACCAGACAATTCGCCTGGTAGATCCAACGTTACAAAGACTTGATCTGTGCTCTCTAATACCTCCTCAGCTTCCTTTCAACCAATACGGCAGTATCATTGATTTTACTTCATATGACATCAGTCTATCATGGAGAAGATTAGCAGAGCCCATCTTCATGTTCAACTGTCCATTTGCTGTAAATAATTCTTCGACATTTAAGGAAATTGGTGTCTGCAAATCAAGCAGAAACACTTATTTAAAGATTGGAGAAATGAATGCATCAGGAGTCAGTGATGGATGCAGAGTACAACTTATAGGCCTGACCTCTTGGCGTAATATTAAAGATCATGTCCACAACAAAATTTCCCTTTCTGATTTTCATCAAGCAATCCTCTATGGATTTGAGCTCCATTATTATAATAAAGTTATGGGATTAACATTTGCTGGTAAGGACTACATTTTGCTTACTACTTCAATACATATATGCTCTTAAAAACAGATTTTTATCCTCCATATGATATGCAACAAATTATCAAAACAGTGGATTTACTCACCTGAATCTAAATCGGCTAACTCTTGGACTTCAATCTAACCAGGAATCTCGCCGTTGCTAGTTAATTAAACGAGTAAGCTCTTATCCTTTTACCAAGCTGGACATGAATTAGCATTCCATTAATCTTAGTTAGTGAAAATAATCAAGTGTTTAAATGGCCTCCGTGGCACAAATATGCATCTGATAACAATTCAAAATTCAAATGATAGAACAATTCGAAATATAATATTGTTGGACTGGAAATCACAATCTAAATTTATGAAAACAAATTTCTTCGAATCCTTGATAATTCAAAATAGTATTTAACTTCTCAAATGTGCAGTACTTTCAGGAGCAAGATTCGTGATTGGCCTATCATTCATAATTGTATTTCTGGTCTACAAATTCAGAAGGAGGCATTTGTCAATGTATGACGAGATTGAAGGTTTTTTGCAAACACAAAACAATTTCATGCCAATCAGATATGATTACTCCAACATAAAGAGAATGACAAGAAGTTTCAAAGAGAAATTAGGTGAGGGAGGCTATGGCAGTGTATATAAAGGAAAGCTTCGAAGTGGAAGGGATGTAGCAGTGAAGATGTTGACCAAGCCTAAAGATGGTGGGCAAGATTTCATGAATGAAGTAGCTACCATTGGAAGGATCCATCATGTCAATGTGGTCGGACTCGTGGGTTATTGTGTTGAGAGAACAAAGCGTGCTCTTGTGTATGACTTCATGCCCAATGGATCACTCGACAAGTACATCAGCACCAGTAAAGAAGAAAGTCCTCTGTTAAGTTGGCAGAGGAAGTATGACATTATTCTTGGAGTGGCTCGAGGAATCGAGTATTTGCATCGAGGCTGTGACGTACGGATTTTGCACTTTGACATCAAGCCACACAACATTCTTCTAGATGAGAACTTCATTCCAAAGATTTCTGACTTTGGGCTCGCAAAATTATATCCAACAGATAACAGCATAGTGACTCTCACAGCTGCTCGTGGAACGATTGGGTATGTAGCTCCAGAGCTGATCAGCAGAAGCATTGGAGCAATCTCTTACAAAGCTGATGTTTACAGCTTCGGAATGCTACTAATGGAAATGCTCGACTTGAAGAGAAATGTAGCTGCAAATGAAGAAAATTCTAGCCAATATTTTCCTTATTGGATATACGATAAGTTCAACAAGGGGAAGGAGATCGTGGTGGATGAAGAAGCGAATGAAGATGAAAAGGAGATGGCGAGAAAGATGAGTTTAGTTGCGTTGTGGTGCATACAAACAAATCCAGCACAACGCCCTTCGATGAGTAAAGTAGTAGAAATGCTTGAAGGTGAAGTTGAAGTGCTAGAGGCACCTCCTCAGCCTATTCAATCTCAACCGATTGGTCCGCTGTTTAATCAGATCATGGAAAATTCCATGACGTTTTCGTCTGATTCAATTGCTTTATTAGAAAATTCTGCTAATAATACCGTTGAATTAGAAATGTGCTATGATTGATTCATAGTTGATGTAATGTTTATGTGAAATGATATACATTCCAAGTGTTTGTTGTATTAATTACGCCTGTTCTAGTAGCCAACACATGATCCTCTTTAGCTCGATGTCTCTGGTTTGAGCACTAGAAATGGAGAAACTTTAAAGAGTGCTTCCCTTTCAGTGGTCCCTATGCGGGGTAAATCCAGATTTATCGAATTAATGGATAATCAGTAGTCAGTGCTTAAATAAAAGAAAAGAAAGGGGAATAGAAAATGGAGGGATGCATGAAGAGAGAATGAGTCTGCTTATTGTTCAGCTAATGCAATTGCAGTTATTAGGGTTGAATAAAACTGGATACTACTATTCAGTCTGATGGCCTCTTTTGAGCCACCAAGTTGCGACTACAACCTTCATTTTCCCCGGACTTTGAAGTTTTAGGAGCCAAAAAGTGATAGCTTCATGAAAACAATTTTATATGAACCATTTTTTAGTCTGAATTGATCAAACTTAGGAGATTGCTAGCTCCAGGCTTGAATCATTGAGAACAAACCTTTTAATTTTATTCTTTATGATATTTGACCAAGCACATTTAACCTTCAATTACTTGAAATCTGCACTTTTGATCCCTTCACAATTTTAATCCTTATAGTCCACTTTTTGTGAGCTGGTCATCTTTCATATAGAGCCATTGAAGCAGTGAGTCGTGCTATAATAGATCTATGTTTAACTGGTGAATCAAGTTTTGAAAAGCTCATTTGTTTCAAGTGTTTCTTTCATAGTAGATAAAAGTACTACTTACATAGAAGCACTATGTACTATTAAATAATCACACTGCAGAGATCATGCGGTAGACAACTGGCCTTGGCTTACAACAGACCTCATCAATATTTGTCATTTTAAATAAACAGTGAATCAATCAGAACATATGTCTAATTCAACGGGATTATTAGCAGAATGTTCTAACAAAGCAATTGAATCAGACGAAAACGTCATAGAACTTCCCATGATCTGATGAAACAATGGACCAATCGGTCGAGATTGAATAGGCTGAGGAGGTACCTCTAGCACTTCAACTTCGCCTTCAAGCATTTCTACTACCTTACTCATCGAAGGGCGTTGTACTGGATTTGTTTGTATGCACCATAATGCAACTAAAGTCATCTTTCTAGCCATCTTCTTTTCATCATCATTTGCTTCTTCATCCACCACTATCTCCTTGCCTTTGTTGAACTTATCATAAACCCAATAAGGAAAGTATTGGCTAGACTTTTCTTCAGTTTCAACTACATTTCCCTTCAAGTCCAGCATTTCCATTAGCAGCATTCCGAAACTGTAAACATCAGCTTTATAAGAGATAGCTCCAATGCTTCTGCTGATCAACTCTGGAGCAACATATCCAATCGTTCCACGAGCAGCTGTGAGAGTCACAATGCTATTATCTGTTGGATATAATTTTGCGAGCCCAAAGTCAGAAATCTTTGGAATGAAATTCTCATCCAGAAGAATGTTGTGTGGCTTGATGTCAAAGTGCAAAATTCGTACGTCACAGCCTCGATGCAAATACTCGATTCCTCGAGCCACTCCAAGAACAATGTCATACTTCCTCTGCCAACTTAACAGTGGACTTTGTTCTTGACTGGTGCTAGTGTACTTATCAAGTGATCCGTTTGGCATGAAGTCGTATACAAGAGCATGCTTTGTTCCCTCAACACAATATCCCACGAGTCCGACCACGTTGACATGATGAATCCTTCCAATGGTAGCTATTTCATTCACGAAATCTTGTCCACCAGCTTTAGGCTTGCTCAACATCTTCACTGCTACATCCCCACCACTTCGAAGTTTTCCTTTGTATACACTGCCATACCCTCCCTCGCCTAATTTCTCTTTGAACCCTCTGGTCATTCTCTTTATGTTGGAGTAATCATATCTGATTGGCATGAAATTGTTTTGTGTTTGCAGAAAGCCTTCAATCTTATCATACATCGACAAATGCCTCCTTCTGAATTTGAACACCAGAAATGCAATTATGAAAGGAAGGCCGATCACAAACTTTGCCACCGAATACACTGCACATTTGAGATGTCATACAAAGTAACTTCCTCTTTAGCCAACAAAACATAGAGATGATAAGGAAATAGAAAGTCACAAAACTTTGATTTTTACTTTATAGTCACTTAACTTAACATGGCTATTTTAATTACAAAGTCACTCAACTTATTTAATTACTAATATTTTTTAATTAAAATTTATGAAATTTTATTTAAAAACAAAAATTCTAAAAAAGTTAAAAAAACATTTGAACCATATTATTACATATTCTCATGTTTACTTTATATTTAACCCTCTGCAATTTTAAAATATCCTAAATGGTTTATATCAATTCACTTATAAAGTTAATATTAGCTTTTAAGATTTTCATAATCATATTCATTTAGCTGATTAAATTTAATTAACTTTCAATATGATACTTATTTACGGAATTGATCATCCTATCTCGATGCAATTTTTTATATTGCCACTTGTATAATATACAGATGCATCAAATGAATACAATTAATTTTATTCCTAACAAGTTGATAAAAGGGAATTTTATAAATTTTAAACTAAAATGATATCATATAAAACATTATCAAATGTTATTAAACGTTAAGAGCATTATAATATATATACTGCAACGAAGTGAAATTAGCAGTAAAAATTGTACAATCAAATGATTGTGATTTTAGGATATCTTTTAGGATATTAATTGATTATCTATATGACTATATATAGACTATAGTACTTTGGAGCATAAATTAATCATTGGATAAGAAAATTGCAAAAAATAATCGTAAAACCAAAATTTTGAAGAAATAAAAAAGATATTCATTTAAACCATTTAAATGAATTTTGGATATGAGTGGGTCATTAAATTGATTATTTAAATATTTCTCTCTGTTTCTTAAAATTTTTGCTTTAAATAAAAATTACATGTTAGCAAATTTTAATGAAAGAAAATCAAGTAAATAGCTTGAGTGACTTTGTAAGTAAGACATTCATAGATGAATGACTTTTGGAGTAAAAAACTAAAGTTGAGTGATTTTCTGGAAAAAAAAAAATCATAGTTGAGTGACTTTCTGAGAAGACGTTTCATAGTTGAGTGACTTTTAAAGTAAGAATCAAAGTTAAGCGATTTTTTGAGAGAAAAATCATAAGTTGAGTGACCGTTTAGGTTATTAACTCGGAAATAGAATGCTCTTTTTGTTAATGTGAACCATTTTATTCCTCAGAAATTATGACTTTTTTCAAATTCAACACTTCCTCTTGTCTCCTCATATGGCATCAGTTGAATATATACATGCAAAATACTTAAGCATAAGTTTTATAAACTATGTCAAATTGGAGGGAAATCTTAGTAGCTCGGTTAGTTGGCTATCTAGACTTTCACCTTGTTTACGAGGATTCGATTCCCCACCTTGTCATCCCCTCCCCGATTTCCCCTTTAAGATAATGTGTAATAAAAACACACATGTCAAATTAGAGGAAAGTCAGTGGAATGATCATGGTAATACTAATCTTTTTTCAGTTTTGAACACAAGTCTTTTCACAAATATTTTTGCTATTAACAGCTCTCTAAAGTTTAACACTATTTTGAAGTATCAAGGATTCGAAGAAATTAATTTTCACAAATTCACATTGCTATTGACATGAACTTTACCAAATATTGTAATTCAAATTGTTCTATTTTGAATTTTTGTGTTGTGGTCACTTGTGTTAGATCGATCATATATGCCAGAGAGGTCATTAAGCACATAATTATATTCACAAAATTTAAGATCAATGATGCTAATCTGTGTCCAGCTAAATAGCATACAGCTTGCTAAAGGGTATAGGAGCTTACTCACAAAAACCTGAGGTAGCAACCAATTGATGATCCCTGGTTAGAATAAAGTGCAAAAATTAGCAGATTTATAATGGAAAAAATTAATATATAGAGAGAGAAAAGATGAAGTTTGAGTCCTCACATCTAATCCATTCAATAACACCTACAAAGACAAGAAGAAATTAAATTGTAGTGAGTGAATCAGTTGTTTTCCTAATTTCTTTGTATGATTGAGGATGGAAAAGAATGTAAACTAAGGAGCATATATAATAATTGAAGAAGTAAACAAACATGTAGTCCTTACTCATCCTTGGATTAAAACGCAGATTCCAATAATGGAGCTTACTCACAAAAACCTGAGGTAGCAACCGAGGGATGATCCCTGGTTAGAATAAAGTGCAAAAATTAGCAGATTTATAATGGAAAAATTAATATATAGAGAGAGAAAAGATGAAGTTTGAGTCCTCACATCTAATAATCCATTCAATAACACCTACAAAGACAAGAAGAAATTAAATTGTAGTGAGTGAATCAGTTGTTTTCCTAATTTCTTTGTATGATTGAGGATGGAAAAGAATGTAAACTAAGGAGCATATATAATAATTGAAGAAGTAAACAAACATGTAGTCCTTACTCATCCTTCGACCAAAACACAGATTCCAATAATGGAGCTCAAATCCATAGAGGATTGCTTGATGAAAATCAGAAAGGGAAATGTTGTTGTGGACATGATCTTTAATATCAGGCCAAGAGGTCCTGGCTATAATTTCCACTATGCATCCATCACTCACTTCAGATGCTTTCATTTCCCCCATCTTTAAATAAGTGTATCTGCTTAATTTGCAGTCACTGATTTCCAAAAGTGTCGCAGTCGTATTAATAGCAAATGGACAGTTGAATATGAAAATAGGCTCTGTTGTTCTTGTAAGATATAGATGATAAGGAAAATAATAGCCAAATCTAGCATGTCTGTAGAAGGTAAGCTGGGGTCTCAAAGAGCATATATCTTGTGCTTGTAAAGTTGGATCTACCAGTCGAAGTGTCCCGTTATCATAGTTGATGGCTTGCACATAGAAGTTCTTGAAGTTCCACCTTAAAACAGTTTGGTTGCCTTCACAAGCTAATTTAACTATTGTTGGATCATCTCCACAATGTTTTGGATCGGTGTTCAAGCGAAAAGGGAAGCTTATGTTACGGATATGGCCACAAGTAGAAGGGGGACAGTAGTAGTGTTTGCTCTTCCTAGCATTGCATGTATGAGGAATATGCAGAAAGACGATTATAAGGACTAATGTAGAATATTTAAGCAGAATGGCTCCCTTAGACATTTGCCTACTACTACTTTGCTTCTTTTCTTTTATTCTCCCAATACTATTATGAAAGAAGAGGCTTTGTTCAATAGTACAGAAGGGACTTCAATATTATCATGTAAGAGTAAATGCAATTAAACCAGCTAGTTTCTGGGTCCCAATTAATATTTTGAAAAATTGAGTTTAAAGGGCAGCCCAATGCACTAAAGTTGCCGCTATGCGCGGTGTCCGGGGAAGGGTCCCACCACAAGGGTGTATTAGTACTTATCCAAGTAGTGTAAGGTAATTAAGTGAGACATTTAAGGCAGATAAAGAGTATTCCATGCGGATACTAGTGAAGCTAAGGTTATTGAAGACTTGTCTTTTGGTCGTTGATGAGAACGTTGCAATTTGATGAATGGCCCTCAAGAGGAAGACTTAGCCGTTTACCTATTTATTGACGATGGAGATGGAAATGTCATGTTTCCATGTTCAACACTCAACACTAAAGGAGGTGAGCAGAATAGTTGTCCCTCCTTACTTTTCAAAGTCTTGTCCTTCAATTTCAGTCATTGGTGTTTACCTGTTTGGTCATCTTGTGCCTATTGAGGTCTTCAATTTTCTTCTCCCCATAATTTCCAACTACCAAACAAGGTAGTCTTGACAGACTAACCTAGTCCACATATTCCAAATATTTAGGATTACAAAAAATAATAACTATGTATCAGTCCCAAAAAGCGATACTAGGGAATAATCATCCGTGTTCATTTGTGTGGAAAAGTTTAACTTGGGACTTGGGAGTAATTGAAGGATTAATGCCACATGAGGCATACGCGCAGAATGTTACACTCTATGCACATTAGTTTAACTGTTTTCCATCCTGTGTTCCTAACCAATTGATGATCGAATGTAGTCGATATATAGTTTAATGGTATGCTAATTTTTGTCAGCCAAAATGCAGAGGGTAGCTTCTTAATGGTGTGTACTTGTACTGATTTTGCATCTACCATCAGAAACAATATGTACATTGGTACTCCACATCCATTGTCTCAAAATCCTAAATTCGTCTTTGGAAAAATTGACTATTTTTATTATAGTATTGGATAATGCTTTGAGAGAACAGATGATTGTAGTTCCTTTAAGATCATATGCATCAGCTTCTTTGCAACGACTATTTCTCCATTTATCATTCAATGCTTTTTTTACCTTTGTGGAAATCTGATAAAATTGGAATGATATATAAAAGATTAACACGGTTTAGTGCAAGAATCTAACACACACAAATTGAGATATAAATCTTTAAGTATTTATCATTCCGCTTGTAATCACTAATATGAAAGAAAACACTTGTAATTCTTACACGATTGTAACTTTTGATCTGCCTGTCCCGTTTCTGGAGAATGTTTAATATAAGACTATAAGTAGATAGATTACTCTCTAGTTCACCCAAAAATACTTAGAATCTAAACCTTTTAAGTCTGCCATGTTCTTCCCTATTCTTTAAAGTCAGAATCGTTCTGAGCAGACAATAACACCTCTTCTAGTTCCTTACTGAAGTCTTCATTGCCATTCTGCTCTTCAGCCGCTTCCTGTTGGGAGAACTTATCCTGCTCTTCTTGAGCAGCATCAAGGCTGATGATGAATGCCTGTTTTTTGATAAAACAATTCCTTCTGAGCTTTGAGCTTTCCAGTCTTCGGGACCATTTCTCCTATCAATGTCTGGTTCGCTGTTGATGTGATTTATATTTTCTACATCAGCGTCAAATCGTTCACTCCATGCTCAAGCATTTTTAAGCTGTTAAATTCTTCTAATGGTCGAAAAAGATTTATTGGGTTTTGGTAACAAATACGGCTGCATTTTGGCAGAATAGTGCGTCAATATTTGGCTCATTAAAAGTCAGGAAGAGTTTGGGGTGCGTGGTAAAGAAATAACATAAAGAGGATAGTCCTTCACTACAACTATTATGTGGTTGGCAACAGCCCTTTGCATTAATAGTACAACAATAACAACTTCTCACTCCCCAGATACATTTTTTATTTTTTCCTTAAAAGGGGCTGTGAGCCCATTCATTCCCCTTCCCCAGATACACTGGGTTACCAATATTTGTATAAATCAATCAGAACATATGTCTAATTCAACGGGATTATTGGCAGAATTTTCTGATAAAGCCATTGAATCAGACGAAAATGTTGTGGAACTCCCCATCTGATGAAACAACGGAACAGTTGGTTGAGATTGAATAGGCTGAGGTGGTACCTCTAGGGCTTCAAGTTCACCTACAAGCATTTCTACTACTTTACTCATCGAAGGGCGTTGTGCTGGATTTGTTTGTATGCACCATAATGCAACTAAACTCAGCTTTCTCGCCATGTTCTTTTCATCATCAGTTGCTGCTTCATCCACCACCATCTCCTTGCCCTTGTTGAACTTATCATAAATCCAATAAGGAAAATATTGGCTAGAGGTTGCTTCGTTTGCAACTACGTTTCTTTTCAAGTCCAGCATTTCCATTAGTAACATTCCGAAGCTGTAAACATCAGCTTTAGAAGAGATTGCTCCAATGCTTCTGCTGATCAACTCTGGAGCAACATATCCAATCGTTCCACGAGCAGCTGTGAGAGTCACAATGCTATTATCTGTTGGATATAATTTTGCAAGCCCAAAGTCAGAAATCTTCGGAATGAAATTCTCATTCAGAAGAATGTTGTGTGGCTTGATGTCAAAATGCAAAATTCGTACATCACAGCCTCGATGTAAATACTCGATTCCTCGAGCCACTCCAAGGACAATGTCATATTTCCTCTGCCAACTTAACAAAGGACTTTCTTGTTGACTGGTGCTGATGTACTTGTCGAGTGATCCATTGGGCATGAAGTCATACACAAGAGCACGCTTTGTTCTATCAACACAATACCCCACGAGCCCGACCACATTGACATGATGAATTCTTCCAATGGTAGCTACTTCATTCATGAAATCCTGACCACCAGATTTAGGCTTACTCAACATCTTCACTGCTACATTTCTACCACTTCGAAGCTTTCCTTTGTATACACTGCCGTAGCCTCCCTCACCTAACTTTTCTTTGAACCCTCTGGTCATTCTCTTTATGTTGTAGTAATTATATCTGATTGGCATGAAATTGTTTTGTGTTTGCAAAAAACCTTCAATAGTATCATACATTGACAAATGCCTCCTTCTGAATTTGAACACCAGAAATGCAATTATGAAAGGAAGGCCGATCACAAATTTTGCTTCCAAATATCCTGCACGTTTGAGAAGTCATAACTTCCTCTTAAGCCAACACATATCATGGAGATGAATGATGATCAGGAAAAACAAAAAAATTTGACGACGACATTGTTAAGTGTCCCACACTAGTTGAGGGAAAGATTGCTGTCTAATCTTGAACAATCATCATCTCATGAGCTACCTTTTTGGGATGAGCAGACCGACTCTAAAGTAAGGCAAGTGTATTAAACACCCAAAAAATTAACAATATTTCGAATCTTTCAACTTTTATCTTGTGCTCACTTGTGTTAGAGCCTAGAGGTAGGGTGATAATTTCAGTCCATATTTGTGAAAAGAATTCATTTAATCCATATTTATTGAGTTGGATCACTCATATTTCAAATGGGTAAATATGGATATCAATTCATTTTATAAACACATACAAATATGGACAAAATGGGTAAAATATTGGTATCCATTTAAACACTGAGATCATCCACCTATGGTTAAAATTTCAGGATTTTTTTTCATTTTCTTTAATTTTTTTCTTTTTCGTTTTTTTTTCCTTTTTATTTTCTACTCGTTTCTTATATTTTCTTTTTTTTCTTTCTCGTTTTGTTCATCTATTTTATTTCTTTTTTTGTTTTATTTTTTCTTTCTTTTTTTCTTTAATTTACATTTTTTACTTTTTGTTTTTTTCCTTTTCATTTTTTACTCGTTTCTTATATTTTCTCTTTTTTTCTTTCTCGTTTTTTCATCTAATTTTTTCTTTATTATTTTTATTTCTTTTTTCTTTGCATTTTTTTTTTGTATTTTCGTTTTCCCCTTTTTCTTCTTGTTTCGTCATTTTTATCATTTTTCTTCTTTTTTGTATTTCTTTTCATCTTTTCTATTGTCATTGCATTTTATATTTTATATATTTTTTATACTTTATATTTATTTGTATCATACTATATATTTCAAATAAATTTATTATTTATATTTGAATAGTTTAGTCGTGAATATGTACAATTTATCATTTGTATTTATATACAAACAATATATGAATTAATTGTATTTTCTTGAGACTAAAATATATAAATATACAATGTATCATTCAATGGAAATATATCGTTAGCATTTGTATATCCAATTTATCATTTATATTCATATATAAACAAATATCAATTATATGCGTATGGTTCAAGTTGTATAAACATTTATCATTTGATACAAATGTAACATTTGTATAATTTAACAATTGATTTGCATAATTTATCATTTTTATTTGCATTGTTCAATTTATAATAAAATTCAATTTGTATCAATATATATAAATACAAGTGTTCGTAGAAAGAAAAATAACTATTCTTTTTCAATTGTTTAAAAATATAAATGATACTATCAACTACTAATGCAAATACAAATAAATAAAACAAATGCAATTATAAATACAAATATAATATACGGTCAACTTACAAATACAAATATGAAATAGTTCTTTAAAAATATAAGTTCGTCAATGAAAATAGAATACAAGTACAAATACAAATATAAGCAAAATGAAACCACAAAATACAAATATAATAGAGTAGGTTATTAAGTTTAGCTTCTGGGTTAAAGAATTAGGCTTGCTATAGATAGTTACATTTTCAGTAGGTTGCTGAGCCTGATGTTGTAAACACACAAGTTAAAACTCTTTTTTCTATTTTCCTAACCAATGGACACTCGAATAATGTAGACATGATGAGATCAAATTAATATTCTGACAAGCAAATCGATAGAAATACAGATTGTTAAAGTAAAAAAGAGCGTACTTTTGAATAATGAAGGTAGCAGTCTCATGATCCCTCTTTCTAGCACTGCATGTTTGCAGAGACATGATTGTAAGAATTAATGTAAAACATTGTAGCAGAGAGGTTCTCCTACACATTTTGAAAAGTCAGTAGCAGAAGACCTCACAAGTAACTAAAACAAAGTCAGTAGCAGAAGACCTCACAAGTAACTAAAACTTCATTCCCTCCATTCCACACTACTTATCATGCTTACTGAAAATAGACGGTCACAATAATATTTGTCATTTTAGAAAAAAAAAATCAAAATATAATTAATTATTTACTTTCATTTTTATCCTTATTCTAAATTATAAAGAGATGTTAATATGATACAAAATAGAGAAGTATTCTCTCTTTTCTAAAATAATTAAATTATTGGGTACGACACACCCCTTAAGAATTTTTTTTTAGGACATAATGTGAAGTACTCAGAATCTCATTAAATGAAAAGGTAAAATTGGAAGAAATTTTCAACATATCTCTCAAAGAACGAACAATTCATTTATTTTCGACATTAAGAAATAACCCAATAATTCATTTATTTTGAAATGAACGCGCAAAATAAAACCTAAAAAGTAGAACGAAACTGAAGGAGTAAATGGAAAAGAGTTATCTATTTGAGTTAATTACTCTTCCATTAAATAATTACTACTAGTATTATGAAAAGGAGTTATCTATTTGAGTAAATTACTATTTGAGTTAATTACTCTTCCATTAAATTTTAATATCGCTAATGTAAAGTCCACACTTCAAGTCTCCAACAACTACATTTACTCCTTTAGTTTCGTTCTACTTTTCAGGTTTTATTTTGGTTGTCTCTCTATTTAATACTTTCTCCATTTCAAAATAAGTAAATTGTTCAGTTATTTTTCAATGTTCAAAATAAATAAATAAATAAATATGTTTGAAATTTCTTTCAATTTTACCTTTTCATTTAATAAAATTCTTAAGTACTTCACATTGTCTATGAGAGTAAATTATGAACAATTAAAAGAGTAATAGTAAAAAGTAACCTATAATTTATATTCTAAAAAAAATTTCTTAAGGGGTGTGTCATAACCCAATAATTCAATTATTTTGGTATAGGGAAAGTAGTAAACATGTAAGTAATATGAGATGGAGGGAGTAATTATACATTGGAAAGTTGAGTTTGTTTCAAAATATTTGACAATTGAAGAAAACAAGATGTTACCTATTAGATTTCTTGTAATTTACTTTTGGGAAAATATTCTTCAATATATTTAAACTTTAACGAAATTTATTATAACAAGTCTGAACTTTATAGGGATCTTATAACTCTCCTAGAACTTTGCGAGGGTCCTCAATTTGCACTCCTTATAATTTTTCTTTTTAATAGTTATACAAAAATGCCTAGTAATTTAAGGCGGAGTAAGTATTAAAAGGAGCACGCCTGAAGACTTTTGTATGGTCCTTATGAGAAAATTCCAACTTGAGTCTTGAAGGGCCCTCAAGAGGAAGACTTGCCTTGCCGTTTACCTATTTATTAGATTAGTGAGTGGACATTAAATTTTCTCATGTCTCATCAATCATCTCCTTTAGGCGCGTTCTTTTACATAACACATCAAATGATAAACAGGTTGTGTTATGGGTTCAATTCAGAAAAAACAATGGATTATAACTCAATTTGTCCAACTCAAAATAATTTTTCTTTTTGTTACGGACACATAAAATTTATTGGATCAAATTCATATAAAATTTAAATTAGATCCACATTTTATTGGGTTTAAACTTATTTTGGGCTTAAAAAAATACTAAGCCTATTGTATTCCTCATCAAGGTCCATCTCACCTTGAAACCCAAACTCATCAAGTGACGTGACATCCCAGTCAAATCCAAGACCAATGAGACGCTGCCACATGTACAAATGATGTGGAAATCTCATTCAAATTTAACAACCAGTCAAAAGGCGTCAAGTGGCAAAGTGACATATTTCGGTCAATCACAAACAACTAGGCCTACCCCTACAACTATAAATAGGGGAATAACATAACATTCTAGAGAGGAAAAAAGAGGACATTCTGCAAGCATTAGAGGAAACTTCTGCATTGACTACACAGCTCTTCAACGAATTAACTAATGAAGTTCTGCCCAGAGATCAACTCGACAAGACGAAGTGCTGTCAGACAATTCCCGGAGATCCAAACACATTTTTAGGAGGCTCAAATCATCCTACAAAAAATCACGCTGCAAAGGCCCTCGAATCACGGAAAAACTTAGGAGAGAAGAATCGAGAGAATAACGGAATTGTACCCGCAAAATTCATTTATATAAAATTGTTATTTTTGTTTATTTTATTTTTGCTTGCAGTTAATTTTCAGTGTTAACGAAAATTTGTTGCGATCAAATTTTGGCACACCTAGTGGACCAGTTCTGCTTTTCATCTCTTCCTCCTACAAGTCGAAAAATCACAAATTCAACTACTACAATGGACTTCAGAAAAATCAATGAAGTTTCGTGCAAGAAGTCTACTACTGCCACGTCTACTGAGATCAAACTTGTTGGCCCCATCAATTGACGCAATCTCAACGCTTTTACTTTGGATGGATCCCAATACTTCACCTTTTTGGAGATGACAAAAAGGAGAAAATCTCAAATTTTGGCAGTAACTACAACCTCTGGGGGCAACTTTGCATTTATATTATCAGAAGAACCGTCTGAAACTGGCTGCAACTTTGGAGAATCTGAAAACTTAATGAATTCTCCAACTTTAACGAAAGTCAACACATTCATGGTTGATGCAATTGACTTGGACGAGAAATTTGCAATGATGGAACAAACCATTGAAGCCTTGAAGAAGTCCGTTGATGAGAAAGATCATCAAATCGCCCGACTTATGAGCAAGTTAGATCTCTACAATTCCGGAGAGTCAAATTATAATCTAACACCGCGAGAAAAAGTTGATGGTGAATCTCTCATCAAGACAAGTGACAATTATTGCGATGATCGATCCGCTTCAGTGTCTACTCTAACAGTTCAACAACTGCAAGATATGATTGAAAACACCATCAAGGCACAATATGACGGTCCGTCACAAAGTTTCGTAGGATAATCAAAACCGTATTCTAAGCGAATCGAGGGCTTACCGATGCCAATTGGATATCAATCGCCAAAGTTTCAACAATTTGATGGAAAGGGAAATCCATGGCAACACATCGCTCATTTCGTTGAGACTTGTAGCAGTGCTGGTACACATGGTGATCTTCTTGTCAAGCAGTTTGTTTCTCTTTGAAAGGCAACACTTTTGATTGGTACACGGACTTGGAGTCTGAATCAATTGATTGTTGGGAGTAACTAGAAAGTCAGTTCCTAAATTATTTCTACAGCACCCGTCGTACGGTCAGCATGATGGAGTTGACAAACACAAAACAAAGTAAAGATGAGCATGTAGTGGACTACATAAATCGCTGGCGAACATTGAGCTTCAACTGCAAGGATCAACTTTCTGAAACTTCCGCAATTGAAGTTTGCATTCAAGGGATGCATTGGGGCCTTGTGTATATCCTCCAGGGAATTAAACCTCGAACTTTTGAAGAATTAGCTAAGCGAGCTCATGACATGGAGCTAAGCATTACAAATCATAGAATGCCGTCACCTGTTTTTTATTCTAGGAAAGAAGTCGCGAAATTCAAAGACTCGTCAAAAGATCAAATTGGGGAATCTATGACTACAACAATGAGTTTTATGAAGGCCTCCACAAGACAAAAGTTAAAAGAGGAAGCTCCAAAGCAATAAATGCAAGAGGTAAAAAATCAATCAACCTTGAAGGAGTTACAAGCAAGGGTATATCCTTTTCCCGACTCTGATGTTCCTAGGATTCTTGACGAGTTACTAGCCAAATAAGTCATTGAACTTCCTAAGTCAAAGTGACCTGAAAAATCAAACAAAGTCGACGATCCTAAATATTGCAAATTTCACCGCGTTGTTGGTCATCACACCACAAAATGCTTCATCCTAAAGGAAAAGATCACGACATTAATGCAAAAGGGAAAAATCATCATCGATGATGGCGATACAGTTGATGCAAATCATGTTAGCGCCGAACTGGATCATAAAAAGGATCAATTTCAAAAGTTCTACAACCCATGTGCTCTGTGGCATCACTGAAAGGTGAGGGAATCATCATGCTACAATTTGGGAGTTTTGACCCAATTGAGGTTCCTACCACGAAGAAAATGACAAGCAAATTCATGCAAAATGACTTTTCCAATAGAAAGAAGGGTGATACTTGGACATTGATCGCTCGCAAAAGGAAAAATGTCAAAGGGCTTCTAAACTCCAACTTTCAAAAGTCGACACAAGATCAAGTGCAAATCTGCTTCAACCAATGGGGGTAATAATTACAAAACTAAAGTGCAACAGTACTCCATTACAAAGGGTTAGAAGGCAAGTCAAGACGCTCCTTGATGCACGAGCCTAAACCGCAAGTCAAAAATGCTCCTCGATGCACGAGCCTAAACTACAAGTCAAAACGCTTCTTAAGGCATGAGCTTAAACTGCATGTCACTCCTGCTCCGCATGAGTCTAAACTGTGAATGAACCTCTAAAAAAAAGAAAGAAAGAAAAAGAGAAATGAAAGAAAAAGATTTTTTTATAAAAAAAAGTAAATTAACTCATCATGCCCGAACTACGCTATGACTTGATCCTCCTAGGTACGTAGTAGGCAGCTTAGAGTATTTTTACTCTAAGTTCAATTGTATGAGTTAAAAAAATAAAAAATAAAAAATAAAGAGGAAAAACATGTGTCATTATTTGAGCACGGCAATAACACTTTGAATTGATATGGATATCACATGAGGATAGACATTTCTTCGCTAAGTTTACCGCAGACGCGCAAAGGTGAAGAGACCAGCAAGGCAAAGCTGATTTCGCATATTTGTATAAATTCGTATAGGTGTTCACATCATTTTTACATATTTGGTAGATCTTAGAGACTTCTCCACAACAAAAAAAAGATGGCTCATGATTCAAAGGTTCTTATGCCAAGTTATAAATTTTCCATCATAGCCGCTCAAAGTTGCAAAATAGGCCATCAGATTTTGAACTAAGCTGATTTTGATGATGTATCTGTATAAATACATAAGGGCGTTAAGTTTTTTTTTTTTATTTATGTCGTAGCTCTGTGAATCTATTTTCTAATGCAAAAAACGGCACCTGATTTCAATACTTTCACATCGAGATATGGAATTTATGGTGACGCTGCGCAAAACTGAAATAACTAGCGAACTAAGATTAGAAGACCATTTTTGGAGAAATATCTGGGACGATTTGGGTACAATCTGATTGTGATTCCTATGTGAGACGTAGCTCAATGAGTCTAGTTTCCAACACAAAAAAAAACGGCTCCTGATTTCGATACTCCTACATCAAAATACGAAATTTACCGTGACGCTGCGCAAAGCTAATAAAATAGACGTATCAGGACATTGAATTCCATTTGTATAAATCAAACAACTCATATTTTTGTTCTCTCATCGGAGAATAAATATTTTTGTGGACGTGTGCCTAGTACTTGCTCACCAAAGTCAGAAAAGGCTACTCCCTGTGTCAATATTATCAATCTGGATGACACCACGTACGTGCTCCTTGAAAAGAATGAGATGCTCTCACTCGAAGCCTCTTTATCGCCGAGCCCCACGGATGAGATGCACCACATGCTTGCTTTACAACAATGGACTGCAAACACTCAAAACTTCATCATCATAAGGTCGCAAGAATGACACCAAGTACATGCTCACTGAAGCTAAAATGGAAAACTTTCAGCATCGTCAAGGATGAAATCAGATCATTTCAAGTCACTTTCTTATCAAGCAGTAAGGAAGTAGTGCACTAAATGGTTCAACATCAATCATGTCGACCTTTTTGGTCTGACATCAAGACCATTTGCATAAACCTGCAAAAAAAAATGTAGATGGAACACATCTACGGTGTTGACCGGATGAAGCTTCTCGGTTCTACGCGGATTAATGTCAATACGTGAAACTTTTATTGGCGATAAGTGTCGGTACCAAACGCATGATGCTTCGATTTGGCATGATCAACATTGGGAGAAACACATCATTTTAGTTCAACATAGCTGATATCGATGTCAATTAGCATGAAATTTGATTTTCAACCATTGATCTTCTATGCCGAGATGCAGGGAGTTTTCTATTCCAAGATTTAAGGAAATAGGCACAATCTTCTTGCCAAAGATAGAAAAGAGTTGCTCCGAGTGTCCGTTTTCAAGCCGTGACAGGGAATATTGCCCGCCAAATCCTCGAGAAAATGGGTGAAGCACTTAGTTGTTGCTCATTAAAAACTGCGACTCAAAAAATAATGTCTCAAGCGGTTCTTGACCAATCATCCGGATAATGTTTGTATATGCTTGGTGTGATATTGAAACCACTTGCATTTTTTTATGAACCTACAAAAAAAAAGAACGAAGTAAAGAGGAGTGATCACGAACATGCAATCTGGAGTCACGACATGTCAGCTTATACCGTCAACTTCAAAAAATGATTCTCGTCAATACAAAAGAAGTTTGACATTGAATTTTGGATATGACGCAGCAATAGAAGTCTAGCCGCTCCAGAACTAAGTCATTCAACATTTGGACATTCCTACAGTCAGATGTGATTTTTACTCTGTGAGCATTTGAAGCTGAAAATAGGGAAAGGCACTCCATGTACTTCTTCGGTCGGTATTGCGAGGAGCTTGTATACTTTACATGACGTCCACCAACGCTGTCAAAAAGGTTGAGGTGCACTAGCAGTGCTCCCCAAATACATAGTCACAAAAAAGCCAAGGGATGTCTTTGCAAAGGTTACAGATTTTAAAAGATTGTGGTTGATGTGATTTCATAACATCCCCTTATATAGAGGCTCCTATGAAGAATTTTCAGTTTGTGTACAAGGAATGTTGTGGTGAAATTAGAAGATGAGAATCCCTGAAAATTTCAAATTGCCAATCAGTTGAAAAATTACCATGTTGAGGAGATTTCTTTGGAGGTGATTTTAATTCTTTCTTGTAGTTAAAAGGAAAGTTAATATTTTTTTCCTTTGGTACATGAAACCAAAATGGAAGTTGATATTTTCCTTTGGTACATGAAATCAAAAGGAAAGTTAATATTTTTCTTTGGTACAAAAAGATCAAGTCAATTTTTTTCCTTCATATGTGCAATATGTCAAGTGAGGAAGTTGTATTGATCCTTTTAATTCAAATACATTGAAAGTGTCACATTGTTGTGCAAGTAAAAACTACTTAAATAAATATTACAGTGGTGATTTCTCATGTTCATATTTATCCAAGAAGAGTAAAAAAAAAATCAAGTTGGTCATTTTTTTTAATACTCTTGAAATAATATCGAGTTTGTACTTGATTGTGGACGAAAAATGAGGATCACCACAAACAAATCGTTGGTTGCTTTGACGAAGACTTTCACGATATGAAAGTTTATGGAGGAAACTTTAGTTAGACCACTTGCAAGAATTGGTCTAACTAGGATGCACTGATGAGAAATAATACCTTTGAAGTCACGAGAATAAAAGCACATTCATAAGTACTTCAAGTCTCGCCACCAAGTTTCGGCAAGCTTACACGTCGACCAACCTTGAAGTAGGGGGCATCTGTGGACACATAAAATTTATTGGATCAAATTCATATAAATTTAAATTAGATCCATATTTTATTGGGTTTAAACTTATTTTGGGCTTAAAAAAATACTAAGCCTATTGTATTCCTCATCAAGGTCCATCTCACCTTGAAACCCAAACTCATCAAGTGACGTGGCATCCCAGTCAAATCCAAGACCAATGAGACGCCGCCACATGTACAAATGATGTGGAAATCTCATTCAAATTTAACAACCAGTCAAAAGACGCCAAGTTACAAAGTGACATGTTTCGGCCAATCACAAGCAACTAGGCCTACCCCTACAACTATAAATAGGGGAATAACATAACATTCTAGGGAGGAAAAAGGAGGACATTCTTCAAGCATTGGAGGAAGCTTCTGCATTGACTACACAACTCTTCCACGAATTGACTAACAGAGTTCTTCCCGGAGATCAACTCGACAAGATGAAGTGCTGTCAGACAATTTCCGGAGATCCAAACACATTTTTAGGAGGCTCAAATCATCCTACAAAAAATCACGCTGCAAAGGCCCTCGAATCACGGAAAAACTTAGGAGAGAAGAATCGAGAGAATAACGGAATTGTACCCGCAAAATTCATTTATATAAAATTATTCTTTTTGTTTATTTTATTTTTGTTTGCCGTTAATTTTCAGCGTTAACGAAAATTTGTTGCGAACAACTTTATTACTTATAAGTTTGTTTGGTACAAAATAAAACTAATCATTTACTTTTTGTTTTTGTGTGTCAATCTAGGCTATTTATGCGTCACAAATCGTCCCAATATTTTATATTTGCTGACTTGAATTATGCCCAGTCTAACCCCCTCCATTGAAGTTTGGACGAATTAAGTGACACTTATACTTTCATGTGTTAAATTTGATGAAATTTGATATCCTTAGTTTTGAACTGTAGAACCCCATATACAAGTTCGGCCCAACTTAGTAACTCTTGCTCAAACTGTTATTTGTCAAACTAGTTCACAGTGAAGTCTTTTTTAGTTATTTGTGCAGGCCTACAGGGGCCTCATCTTTGATACTCACTTTTCAAAATGTGTAGGGGAACCATTGTGCTAAAATATTTTACAATAATCTTGGTCATATTTCTGCAGATTCCTCAACTATGCAATGCTAGAAAGAGCAAAAACCACTGTCCCCCTTCTTCTTGTGGGCATATCCATAATATACACCATCCTTTTCGCTTAAAGACTGATCCAAAACATTGCGGTTTCTCAGAAGTTGTATGTGCAAGCCATCAACTACGATAACCAGACAATTCGCCTGGTAGATCCAACGTTACAAAGACTTGATCTGTGCTCTCTAATACCTCCTCAGCTTCCTTTCAACCAATACGGCAGTATCATTGATTTTACTTCATATGACATCAGTCTATCATGGAGAAGATTAGCAGAGCCCATCTTCATGTTCAACTGTCCATTTGCTGTAAATAATTCTTCGACATTTAAGGAAATTGGTGCCTGCAAATCAAGCAGAAACACTTATTTAAAGATTGGAGAAATGAATGCATCAGAAGTCAGTGATGGATGCAGAGTACAACTTATAGGCCTGACCTCTTGGCGTAATATTAAAGATCATGTCCACAACAAAATTTCCCTTTCTGATTTTCATCAAGCAATCCTCCATGGATTTGAGCTCCATTATTATAATAAAGTTATGGGATTAACATTTGCTGGTAAGGACTACATTTTGTTTACTACTTCAATACATATATGCTCTTAAAAACAGATTTTTATCCTCCATATGATATGCAACAAATTATCAAAACAGTGGATTTACTCACCTGAATCTAAATCGGCTAACTCTTGGACTTCAATCTAACCAGGAATCTCGCCGTTGCTAGTTAATTAAACGAGTAAGCTCTTATCCTTTTACCAAGCTGGACATGAATTAGCATTCCATTAATCTTAGTTAGTGAAAATAATCAAGTGTTTAAATGGCCTCCGTGGCCCAAATATGCATCTGATAACAATAACAATTCAAAATTCAAATGATAGAACAATTCGAAATATAATATTGTTGGACTGGAAATCACAATCTAAATTTTGTGAAAACAAATTTCTTCGAATCCTTGACAATTCAAAATAGTATTTAACTTCTCAAATGTGCAGTACTTTCAGGAGCAAGATTCGTGATTGGCCTATCATTCATAATTGTATTTCTGGTCTACAAATTCAGAAGGAGGCATTTGTCAATGTATGACGAGATTGAAGGTTTTTTGCAAACACAAAACAATTTCATGCCAATCAGATATGATTACTCCAACATAAAGAGAATGACAAGAAGTTTCAAAGAGAAATTAGGTGAGGGAGGCTATGGCAGTGTATATAAAGGAAAGCTTCGAAGTGGAAGGGATGTAGCAGTGAAGATGTTGACCAAGCCTAAAGATGGTGGGCAAGATTTCATGAATGAAGTAGCTACCATTGGAAGGATCCATCATGTCAATGTGGTCGGACTCGTGGGTTATTGTGTTGAGAGAACAAAGCGTGCTCTTGTGTATGACTTCATGCCCAATGGATCACTCGACAAGTACATCAGCACCAGTAAAGAAGAAAGTCCTCTGTTAAGTTGGCAGAGGAAGTATGACATTATTCTTGGAGTGGCTCGAGGAATCGAGTATTTGCATGGAGGCTGTGACGTACGGATTTTGCACTTTGACATCAAGCCACACAACATTCTTCTAGATGAGAACTTCATTCCAAAGATTTCTGACTTTGGGTTAGCCAAATTATATCCAACAGATAACAGCATAGTGACTCTCACAGCTGCTCGTGGAACGATTGGGTATGTAGCTCCAGAGCTGATCAGCAGAAGCATTGGAGCAATCTCTTACAAAGCTGATGTTTACAGCTTCGGAATGCTACTAATGGAAATGCTCGACTTGAAGAGAAATGTAGCTGCAAATGAAGAAAATACTAGCCAATATTTTCCTTATTGGATATACGATAAGTTCAACAAGGGGAAGGAGATCGTGGTGGATGAAGAAGCGAATGAAGATGAAAAGGAGATGGCGAGAAAGATGAGTTTAGTTGCGTTGTGGTGCATACAAACAAATCCAGCACAACGCCCTTCGATGAGTAAAGTAGTAGAAATGCTTGAAGGTGAAGTTGAAGTGCTAGAGGCACCTCCTCAGCCTATTCAATCTCAACCGATTGGTCCGCTGTTTAATCAGATCATGGAAAATTCCATGACGTTTTCGTCTGATTCAATTGCTTTATTAGAAAATTCTGCTAATAATACCGTTGAATTAGAAATGTGCTATGATTGATTCATAGTTGATGTAATGTTTATGTGAAATGATATACATTCCAAGTGTTTGTTGTATTAATTACGCCTGTTCTAGTAGCCAACACATGATCCTCTTTAGCTCGATGTCTCTGGTTTGAGCACTAGAAATGGAGAAACTTTAAAGAGTGCTTCCCTTTCAGTGGTCCCTATGCGGGGTAAATCCAGATTTATCGAATTAATGGATAATCAGTAGTCAGTGCTTAAATAAAAGAAAAGAAAGGGGAATAGAAAATGGAGGGATGCATGAAGAGAGAATGAGTCTGCTTATTGTTCAGCTAATGCAATTGCAGTTATTAGGGTTGCATAAAACCGGATACTACTATTCAGTCTGATGGCCTCTTTTGAGCCACCAAGTTGCGACTACAACCTTCATTTTCCTCGGACTTTAAAGTTTTGGAGCCAAAAAGTGATAGCTTCATGAAAACAATTATATGAACCATTTTTTAGTCTGAATTGATCAAACTTAGGAGATTGCTAGCTCCAGGCTTGAATCATTGAGAACAAACCTTTTAATTTTATTCTTTATGATATTTGACCAAGCACATTTAACCTTCAATTACTTGAAATCTGCACTTTTGATCCCTTCACAATTTTAATCCTTATAGTCCACTTTTTGTGAGCTGGTCATCTTTCATATAGAGCCATTGAAGCAGTGAGTCGTGCTATAATAGATCTATGTTTAACTGGTGAATCAAGTTTTGAAAAGCTCATTTGTTTCAAGTGTTTCTTTCATAGTAGATAAAAGTACTACTTACATAGAAGCACTATGTACTATTAAATAATCACACTGCAGAGATCATGCGGTAGACAACTGGCCTTGGCTTACAACAGACCTCATCAATATTTGTCATTTTAAATAAACAGTGAATCAATCAGAACATATGTCTAATTCAACGGGATTATTAGCAGAATGTTCTAACAAAGCAATTGAATCAGACGAAAACGTCATAGAACTTCCCATGATCTGATGAAACAATGGACCAATCGGTCGAGATTGAATAGGCTGAGGAGGTACCTCTAGCACTTCAACTTCGCCTTCAAGCATTTCTACTACCTTACTCATCGAAGGGCGTTGTACTGGATTTGTTTGTATGCACCATAATGCAACTAAAGTCATCTTTCTAGCCATCTTCTTTTCATCATCATTTGCTTCTTCATCCACCACTATCTCCTTGCCTTTGTTGAACTTATCATAAACCCAATAAGGAAAGTATTGGCTAGACTTTTCTTCAGTTTCAACTACATTTCCCTTCAAGTCCAGCATTTCCATTAGCAGCATTCCGAAACTGTAAACATCAGCTTTATAAGAGATAGCTCCAATGCTTCTGCTGATCAACTCTGGAGCAACATATCCAATCGTTCCACGAGCAGCTGTGAGAGTCACAATGCTATTATCTGTTGGATATAATTTTGCGAGCCCAAAGTCAGAAATCTTTGGAATGAAATTCTCATCCAGAAGAATGTTGTGTGGCTTGATGTCAAAGTGCAAAATTCGTATGTCACAGCCTCGATGCAAATACTCAATTCCTCGAGCCACTCCAAGAACAATGTCATACTTCCTCTGCCAACTTAACAGTGGACTTTGTTCTTGACTGGTGCTAGTGTACTTATCAAGTGATCCGTTTGGCATGAAGTCGTATACAAGAGCATGCTTTGTTCCCTCAACACAATATCCCACGAGTCCGACCACGTTGACATGATGAATCCTTCCAATGGTAGCTATTTCATTCACGAAATCTTGTCCACCAGCTTTAGGCTTGCTCAACATCTTCACTGCTACATCCCCACCACTTCGAAGTTTTCCTTTGTATACACTGCCCATACCCTCCCTCGCCTAATTTCTCTTTTAACCCTCTGGTCATTCTCTTTATGTTGGAGTAATTATATCTGATTGGCATGAAATTGTTTTGTGTTTGCAGAAAGCCTTCAATCTTATCATACATCGACAAATGCCTCCTTCTGAATTTGAACACCAGAAATGCAATTATGAAAGGAAGGCCGATCACAAACTTTGCCCCCGAATACACTGCACATTTGAGATGTCATACAAAGTAACTTCCTCTTTAGCCAACAAAACATAGAGATGATAAGGAAATAGAAAGTCACAAAACTTTGATTTTTACTTTATAGTCACTTAACTTAACATGGCTATTTTAATTACAAAGTCACTCAACTTATTTAATTACTAATATTTTTTAATTAAAATTTATGAAATTTTATTTAAAAACAAAAATTCTAAAAAAGTTAAAAAAAACATTTGAACCATATTATTACATATTCTCATGTTTACTTTATATTTAACCCTCTGCAATTTTAAAATATCCTAAATGGTTTATATCAATTCACTTATAAACTAATATTAGCTTTTAAGATTTTCATAATCATATTCATTTAGCT
Source organism: Capsicum pubescens (assembly GCA_030864215.1). Classification (NCBI taxonomy): domain Eukaryota; kingdom Viridiplantae; phylum Streptophyta; class Magnoliopsida; order Solanales; family Solanaceae; genus Capsicum; species Capsicum pubescens. Next base: position 180,152,023 of record CM061539.1, on the reverse strand, counting down.
GATTAAATTTAATTAACTTTCAATATGATACTTATTTACGGAATTGATCATCCTATCTCGATGCAATTTTTTATATTGCCACTTGTATAATATACAGATGCATCAAATGAATACAATTAATTTTATTCCTAATAAGTTGATAAAAGGGAATTTTATAAATTTTAAACTAAAATGATATCATATAAAACATTATCAAATGTTATTAAACGTTAAGAGCATTATAATATATATACTGCAACGAAGTGAAATTAGCAGTAAAAATTGTACAATCAAATGATTGTGATTTTAGGATATCTTTTAGGATATTAATTGATTATCTATATGACTATATATAGACTATAGTACTTTGGAGCATAAATTAATCATTGGATAAGAAAATTGCGAAAAATAATCGTAAAACCAAAATTTTGAAGAAATAAAAAAGATATTCATTTAAACCATTTAAATGAATTTTGGATATGAGTGGGTCATTAAATTGATTATTTAAATATTTCTCTCTGTTTCTTAAAATTTTTGCTTTAAATAAAAATTACATGTTAGCAAATTTTAATGAAAGAAAATCAAGTAAATAGCTTGAGTGACTTTGTAAGTAAGACATTCATAGATGAATGACTTTTGGAGTAAAAAACTAAAGTTGAGTGATTTTCTGGAAAAAAAAAATCATAGTTGAGTGACTTTCTGAGAAGACGTTTCATAGTTGAGTGATTTTTAAAGTAAGAATCAAAGTTAAGCGATTTTTTGAGAGAAAAATCATAAGTTGAGTGACCGTTTAAGTTATTAACTCGGAAATAGAAGGCTCTTTTTGTTAATGTGAACCATTTTATTCCTCAGAAATTATGACTTTTTTCAAATTCAACACTTCCTCTTGTCTCCTCATATGGCATCAGTTGAATATATACATGCAAAATACTTAAGCATAAGTTTTATAAACTATGTCAAATTGGAGGGAAATCTTAGTAGCTCGGTTAGTTGGCTATCTAGACTTTCACCTTGTTTACGAGGATTCGATTCCCCACCTTGTCATCCCCTCCCCGATTTCCCCTTTAAGATAATGTGTAATAAAAACACACATGTCAAATTAGAGGAAAGTCAGTGGAATGATCATGGTAATACTAATCTTTTTTCAGTTTTGAACACGTCTTTTCACAAATATTTTTGCCATTAACAGCTCTCTAAAGTTTAACACTATTTTGAAGTATCAAGGATTCGAAGAAATTAATTTTCACAAATTCACATTGCCATTGACATGAACTTTACCAAATATTGTAATTCAAATTGTTCTATTTTGAATTTTTGTGTTGTGGTCACTTGTGTTAGATCATATATGCCAGAGAGGTCATTAAGCACATAATTATATTCACAAAATTTAAGATCAATGATGCTAATCTGTGTCCAGCTAAATAGCATACAGCTTGCTAAAGGGTATAGGAGCTTACTCACAAAAACCTGAGGTAGCAACCAAGTGATGATCCCTGGTTAGAATAAAGTGCAAAAATTAGCAGATTTATAATGGAAAAAATTAATATATAGAGAGAGAAAAGATGAAGTTTGAGTCCTCACATCTAATCCATTCAATAACACCTACAAAGACAAGAAGAAATTAAATTGTAGTGAGTGAATCAGTTGTTTTCCTAATTTCTTTGTATGATTGAGGATGGAAAAGAATGTAAACTAAGGAGCATATATAATAATTGAAGAAGTAAACAAACATGTAGTCCTTACTCATCCTTGGACCAAAACGCAGATTCCAATAATTGAGCTTACTCACAAAAACCTGAGGTATCAACCGAGGGATGATCCCTGGTTAGAATAAAGTGCAAAAATTAGCAGATTTATAATGGAAAAAATTAATATATAGAGAGAGAAAAGATGAAGTTTGAGTCCTCACATCTAATAATCCATTCAATAACACCTACAAAGACAAGAAGAAATTAAATTGTAGTGAGTGAATCAGTTGTTTTCCTAATTTCTTTGTATGATTGAGGATGGAAAAGAATGTAAACTAAGGAGCATATATAATAATTGAAGAAGTAAACAAACATGTAGTCCTTACTCATCCTTCGACCAAAACGCAGATTACAATAATGGAGCTCAAATCCATAGAGGATTGCTTGATGAAAATCAGAAAGGGAAATGTTGTTGTGGACATGATCTTTAATATCAGGCCAAGAGGTCCTGGCTATAATTTCCACTATGCATCCATCACTCACTTCAGATGCTTTCATTTCCCCCATCTTTAAATAAGTGTATCTGCTTGATTTGCAGCCACCAATTTCCAGAAATCTCCAAGAATTATTTACAGCAAGTGGACAGTTGAACATGAAAATAGGCTCTGCTGTTCCTTCAGTAGATAGATAATATTTGTTAAAATGAAAATAATAATTGCCAAAAAGTCCATTAGATCGGTGCAAGGTAGGCTGGGGTCTCAAAGAGCATATATCTTGTGCTTGTAAAGTTGGATCTACCAGTCGAAGTGTCCCGTTATCATAGTTGATGGCTTGCACATAGAAGTTCTTGAAGTTCCACCTTAAAACAGTTTGGTTGCCTTCACAAGCTAATTTAACTATTGTTGGATCATCTCCACAATGTTTTGGATCGGTGTTCAAGCGAAAAGGGAAGCTTATGTTACGGATATGGCCACAAGTAGAAGGGGGACAGTAGTAGTGTTTGCTCTTCCTAGCATTGCATGTATGAGGAATATGCAGAAAGACGATTATAAGGACTAATGTAGAATATTTAAGCAGAATGGCTCCCTTAGACATTTGCCTACTACTACTTTGCTTCTTTTCTTTTATTCTCCCAATACTATTATGAAAGAAGAGGCTTTGTTCAATAGTACAGAAGGGACTTCAATATTATCATGTAAGAGTAAATGCAATTAAACCAGCTAGTTTCTGGGTCCCAATTAATATTTTGAAAAATTGAGTTTAAAGGGCAGCCCAATGCACTAAAGTTGCCGCTATGCGCGGTGTCCGGGGAAGGGTCCCACCACAAGGGTGTATTAGTACTTATCCAAGTAGTGTAAGGTAATTAAGTGAGACATTTAAGGCAGATAAAGAGTATTCCATGCGGATACTAGTGAAGCTAAGGTTATTGAAGACTTGTCTTTTGGTCGTTGATGAGAACGTTGCAATTTGATGAATGGCCCTCAAGAGGAAGACTTAGCCGTTTACCTATTTATTGACGATGGAGATGGAAATGTCATGTTTCCATGTTCAACACTCAACACTAAAGGAGGTGAGCAGAATAGTTGTCCCTCCTTACTTTTCAAAGTCTTGTCCTTCAATTTCAGTCATTGGTGTTTACCTGTTTGGTCATCTTGTGCCTATTGAGGTCTTCAATTTTCTTCTCCCCATAATTTCCAACTACCAAACAAGGTAGTCTTGACAGACTAACCTAGTCCACATATTCCAAATATTTAGGATTACAAAAAATAATAACTATGTATCAGTCCCAAAAAGCGATACTAGGGAATAATCATCCGTGTTCATTTGTGTGGAAAAGTTTAACTTGGGACTTGGGAGTAATTGAAGGATTAATGCCACATGAGGCATACGCGCAGAATGTTACACTCTATGCACATTAGTTTAACTGTTTTCCATCCTGTGTTCCTAACCAATTGATGATCGAATGTAGTCGATATATAGTTTAATGGTATGCTAATTTTTGTCAGCCAAAATGCAGAGGGTAGCTTCTTAATGGTGTGTACTTGTACTGATTTTGCATCTACCATCAGAAACAATATGTACATTGGTACTCCACATCCATTGTCTCAAAATCCTAAATTCGTCTTTGGAAAAATTGACTATTTTTATTATAGTATTGGATAATGCTTTGAGAGAACAGATGATTGTAGTTCCTTTAAGATCATATGCATCAGCTTCTTTGCAACGACTATTTCTCCATTTATCATTCAATGCTTTTTTTACCTTTGTGGAAATCTGATAAAATTGGAATGATATATAAAAGATTAACACGGTTTAGTGCAAGAATCTAACACACACAAATTGAGATATAAATCTTTAAGTATTTATCATTCCGCTTGTAATCACTAATATGAAAGAAAACACTTGTAATTCTTACACGATTGTAACTTTTGATCTGCCTGTCCCGTTTCTGGAGAATGTTTAATATAAGACTATAAGTAGATAGATTACTCTCTAGTTCACCCAAAAATACTTAGAATCTAAACCTTTTAAGTCTGCCATGTTCTTCCCTATTCTTTAAAGTCAGAATCGTTCTGAGCAGACAATAACACCTCTTCTAGTTCCTTACTGAAGTCTTCATTGCCATTCTGCTCTTCAGCCGCTTCCTGTTGGGAGAACTTATCCTGCTCTTCTTGAGCAGCATCAAGGCTGATGATGAATGCCTGTTTTTTGATAAAACAATTCCTTCTGAGCTTTGAGCTTTCCAGTCTTCGGGACCATTTCTCCTATCAATGTCTGGTTCGCTGTTGATGTGATTTATATTTTCTACATCAGCGTCAAATCGTTCACTCCATGCTCAAGCATTTTTAAGCTGTTAAATTCTTCTAATGGTCGAAAAAGATTTATTGGGTTTTGGTAACAAATACGGCTGCATTTTGGCAGAATAGTGCGTCAATATTTGGCTCATTAAAAGTCAGGAAGAGTTTGGGGTGCGTGGTAAAGAAATAACATAAAGAGGATAGTCCTTCACTACAACTATTATGTGGTTGGCAACAGACCTTTGCATTAATAGTACAACAATAACAACTTCTCACTTCCCAGATACATTTTTTATTTTTTCCTTAAAAGGGGCTGTGAGTCCATTCATTCCCCCAGATACATTGGGTTACCAATATTTGTATAAATCAATCAGAACATATGTCTAATTCAACGGGATTATTGGCAGAATTTTCTAATAAAGCCATTGAATCAGACGAAAATGTTGTGGAACTCCCCATCTGATGAAACAACGGACCAATCGGCTGAGATTGAATAGGCTGAGGTGGTACCTCTAGGGCTTCAAGTTCACCTACAAGCATTTCTACTACTTTACTCATCGAAGGGCGTTGTGCTGGATTTGTTTGTATGCACCATAATGCAACTAAACTCAGCTTTCTCGCCATGTTCTTTTCATCATCAGTTGCTGCTTCATCCACCACCATCTCCTTGCCCTTGTTGAACTTATCATAAATCCAATAAGGAAAATATTGGCTAGAGGTTGCTTCGTTTGCAACTACGTTTCTTTTCAAGTCCAGCATTTCCATTAGTAACATTCCGAAGCTGTAAACATCAGCTTTAGAAGAGATTGCTCCAATGCTTCTGCTGATCAACTCTGGAGCAACATATCCAATCGTTCCACGAGCAGCTGTGAGAGTCACAATGCTATTATCTGTTGGATATAATTTTGCAAGCCCAAAGTCAGAAATCTTCGGAATGAAATTCTCATTCAGAAGAATGTTGTGTGGCTTGATGTCAAAATGCAAAATTCGTACATCACAGCCTCGATGTAAATACTCGATTCCTCGAGCCACTCCAAGGACAATGTCATATTTCCTCTGCCAACTTAACAAAGGACTTTCTTGTTGACTGGTGCTGATGTACTTGTCGAGTGATCCATTGGGCATGAAGTCATACACAAGAGCACGCTTTGTTCTATCAACACAATACCCCACGAGCCCGACCACATTGACATGATGAATTCTTCCAATGGTAGCTACTTCATTCATGAAATCCTGACCACCAGATTTAGGCTTACTCAACATCTTCACTGCTACATTTCTACCACTTCGAAGCTTTCCTTTGTATACACTGCCGTAGCCTCCCTCACCTAACTTTTCTTTGAACCCTCTGGTCATTCTCTTTATGTTGTAGTAATTATATCTGATTGGCATGAAATTGTTTTGTGTTTGCAAAAAACCTTCAATAGTATCATACATTGACAAATGCCTCCTTCTGAATTTGAACACCAGAAATGCAATTATGAAAGGAAGGCCGATCACAAATTTTGCTTCCAAATATCCTGCACGTTTGAGAAGTCATAACTTCCTCTTAAGCCAACACATATCATGGAGATGAATGATGATCAGGAAAAACAAAAAAATTTGACGACGACATTGTTAAGTGTCCCACACTAGTTGAGGGAAAGATTGCTGTCTAATCTTGAACAATCATCATCTCATGAGCTACCTTTTTGGGATGAGCAGACCGGCTCTAAAGTAAGGCAAGTGTATTAAACACCCAAAAAATTAACAATATTTCGAATCTTTCAACTTTTATCTTGTGCTCACTTGTGTTAGAGCCTAGAGGTAGGGTGATAATTTCAGTCCATATTTGTGAAAAGAATTCATTTAATCCATATTTATTGAGTTGGATCACTCATATTTCAAATGGGTAAATATGGATATCAATTCATTTTATAAACACATACAAATATGGACAAAATGGGTAAAATATTGGTATCCATTTAAACACTGAGATCGCCCATCTATGGTTAAAATTTCAGGATTTTTTTTCATTTTCTTTAATTTTTTTCTTTTTCGTTTTTTTTTCCTTTTTATTTTCTACTCGTTTCTTATATTTTCTTTTTTTTCTTTCTCGTTTTGTTCATCTATTTTATTTCTTTTTTTGTTTTATTTTTTCTTTCTTTTTTTCTTTAATTTACATTTTTTACTTTTTGTTTTTTTCCTTTTCATTTTTTACTCGTTTCTTATATTTTCTCTTTTTTTCTTTCTCGTTTTTTCATCTAATTTTTTCTTTATTATTTTTATTTCTTTTTTCTTTGCCTTTTTTTTTTTGTATTTTCGTTTTCCCCTTTTTCTTCTTGTTTCGTCATTTTTATCATTTTTCTTCTTTTTTGTATTTCTTTTCATCTTTTCTATTGTCATTGCATTTTATATTTTATATATTTTTTATACTTTATATTTATTTGTATCATACTATATATTTCAAATAAATTTATTATTTATATTTGAATAGTTTAGTCGTGAATATGTACAATTTATCATTTGTATTTATATACAAACAATATATGAATTAATTGTATTTTCTTGAGACTAAAATATATAAATATACAATGTATCATTCAATGGAAATATATCGTTAGCATTTGTATATCCAATTTATCATTTATATTCATATATAAACAAATATCAATTATATGCGTATGGTTCAAGTTGTATAAACATTTATCATTTGATACAAATGTAACATTTGTATAATTTAACAATTGATTTGCATAATTTATCATTTTTATTTGCATTGTTCAATTTATAATAAAATTCAATTTGTATCAATATATATAAATACAAGTGTTCGTAGAAAGAAAAATAACTATTCTTTTTCAATTGTTTAAAAATATAAATGATACTATCAACTACTAATGCAAATACAAATAAATAAAACAAATGCAATTATAAATACAAATATAATATACGGTCAACTTACAAATACAAATATGAAATAGTTCTTTAAAAATATAAGTTCGTCAATGAAAATAGAATACAAGTACAAATACAAATATAAGCAAAATGAAACCACAAAATACAAATATAATAGAGTAGGTTATTAAGTTTAGCTTCTGGGTTAAAGAATTAGGCTTGCTATAGATAGTTACATTTTCAGTAGGTTGCTGAGCCTGATGTTGTAAACACACAAGTTAAAACTCTTTTTTCTATTTTCCTAACCAATGGACACTCGAATAATGTAGACATGATGAGATCAAATTAATATTCTGACAAGCAAATCGATAGAAATACAGATTGTTAAAGTAAAAAAGAGCGTACTTTTGAATAATGAAGGTAGCAGTCTCATGATCCCTCTTTCTAGCACTGCATGTTTGCAGAGACATGATTGTAAGAATTAATGTAAAACATTGTAGCAGAGAGGTTCTCCTACACATTTTGAAAAGTCAGTAGCAGAAGACCTCACAAGTAACTAAAACAAAGTCAGTAGCAGAAGACCTCACAAGTAACTAAAACTTCATTCCCTCCATTCCACACTACTTATCATGCTTACTGAAAATAGACGGTCACAATAATATTTGTCATTTTAGAAAAAAAAAAATCAAAATATAATTAATTATTTACTTTCATTTTTATCCTTATTCTAAATTATAAAGAGATGTTAATATGATACAAAATAGAGAAGTATTCTCTCTTTTCTAAAATAATTAAATTATTGGGTACGACACACCCCTTAAGAATTTTTTTTTAGGACATAATGTGAAGTACTCAGAATCTCATTAAATGAAAAGGTAAAATTGGAAGAAATTTTCAACATATCTCTCAAAGAACGAACAATTCATTTATTTTCGACATTAAGAAATAACCCAATAATTCATTTATTTTGAAATGAACGCGCAAAATAAAACCTAAAAAGTAGAACGAAACTGAAGGAGTAAATGGAAAAGAGTTATCTATTTGAGTTAATTACTCTTCCATTAAATAATTACTACTAGTATTATGAAAAGGAGTTATCTATTTGAGTAAATTACTATTTGAGTTAATTACTCTTCCATTAAATTTTAATATCGCTAATGTAAAGTCCACACTTCAAGTCTCCAACAACTACATTTACTCCTTTAGTTTCGTTCTACTTTTCAGGTTTTATTTTGGTTGTCTCTCTATTTAATACTTTCTCCATTTCAAAATAAGTAAATTGTTCAGTTATTTTTCAATGTTCAAAATAAATAAATAAATAAATAAATATGTTTGAAATTTCTTTCAATTTTACCTTTTCATTTAATAAAATTCTTAAGTACTTCACATTGTCTATGAGAGTAAATTATGAACAATTAAAAGAGTAATAGTAAAAAGTAACCTATAATTTATATTCTAAAAAAAATTTCTTAAGGGGTGTGTCATAACCCAATAATTCAATTATTTTGGTATAGGGAAAGTAGTAAACATGTAAGTAATATGAGATGGAGGGAGTAATTATACATTGGAAAGTTGAGTTTGTTTCAAAATATTTGACAATTGAAGAAAACAAGATGTTACCTATTAGATTTCTTGTAATTTACTTTTGGGAAAATATTTTTCAATATATTTAAACTTTAACGAAATTTATTATAACACGTCTGAACTTTATAGGGATCTTATAACTCTCCTAGAACTTTGCGAGGGTCCTCAATTTGCACTCCTTATAATTTTTCTTTTTAATAGTTATACAAAAATGCCTAGTAATTTAAGGCGGAGAAAGTATTAAAAGACTCCAATGAGCACGTCTGAAGACTTTTGTATGGTCCTTATGAGAAAATTCCAACTTGAAGGACCCTCAAGAGGAAGACTTGCCGTTTACCTATTTATTAGATTAGTGAGTGGACATTAAATTTACTCATGTCTCATCAATCATCTCCTTTAGGCGCATTCTTTTACGTAACACATCAATTGATAAACAGGTTGTGTTATGGGTTCAATTCAGAAAAAACAATGGATTATAACTCAATTTGTCCAACTCAAAATAATTTTTCTATCAAATTCATATAAAATTTAAATTTGATCCATATTTTATTGGGTTTAAATTTATTTTAGACTTAAAAAAATAATAAGCCTATTTTATTTTCCATCAAGACCCATCTCACCTTGAAGCCCAAACTCATCAAGTGACGTGACATCCCAGTCAAATCCAAGATCAATGAGACGCCGCCACATGTACAAATGATTTGGAAATCTCATTCAAATTCAACAACCAGTCAAAAGGCGTCAAGTGGCAAAGTGACATGTTTCGGTCAATCATAAACAACTAGGTCTACCCCCTATAACTATAAATAGGGGAATAACATAACATTCTAGGGAGGAAAAAAGAGGACATTCTGCAAGCATTAGAGGAAACTTCTGCATTGACTACACAGCTCTTCAACGAATTAACTAATGAAGTTCTGCCCAGAGATCAACTCGACAAGACGAAGTGCTGTCAGACAATTCCCGGAGATCCAAACACATTTCTAAGAGGCTCAAATCATCCTACAAAAAATCACGCTGCAAAGACCCTCGAATCATAGAAAAACTTAGGAGAGAAGAATCGAGAGAATAACGGAATTGTACCCGCAAAATTCATTTATATAAAATTATTGTTTTTGTTTATTTTATTTTTGCTTGCAGTTAATTTTCAGTGTTAACGAAAATTTGTTGCGATCAAATTTTGGCACACCTAGTGGATCAGTTCTGCTTTTCATCTCTTCCTCCTACAAGTCGAAAAATCACAAATTCAACTACTACAATGGACTTCAGAAAATCAATGAAGTTTCGTGCAAGAAGTCTACTACTGCCACGTCTACTGAGATCAAACTTGTTGGCCCCATCAATTGACGCAATCTCAACGCTTTTACTTTGGATGGATCCCAATACTTCACCTTTTTGGAGATGACAAAAAGGAGAAAATCTCAAATTTTGGCAGTAACTACAACCCCTGGGGGCAACTTTGCATTTATATTATCAGAAGAACCGTCTGAAACTGGCTGCAACTTTGGAGAATCTGAAAACTTAATGAATTCTCCAACTTTAACGAAAGTCAACACATTCATGGTTGATGCAATTGACTTGGACGAGAAATTTGCAATGATGGAACAAACCATTGAAGCCTTGAAGAAGTCCGTTGATGAGAAAGATCATCAAATCGCCTGACTTATGAGCAAGTTAGATCTCTACAATCCCGGAGAGTCAAATTATAATCTAACACCGCGAGAAAAAGTTGATGGTGAATCTCTCATCAAGACAAGTGACAATTATTGCGATGATCGATCCGCTTCAATGTCTACTCTAACAGTTCAACAACTGTAAGATATGATTGAAAACACCATCAAGGCACAATATGACGGTCCGTCACAAAATTTCGTAGGATAATCAAAGCCGTATTCTAAGCGAATCGAGGGCTTACCGATGCCAATTGGATATCAATCGCCAAAGTTTCAACAATTTGATGGAAAGGGAAATCCAAGGCAACACATCGCTCATTTCGTTGAGACTTGTAGCAGTGCTGATACACATGGTGATCTTCTTGTCAAGCAGTTTGTTTTCTCTTTGAAAGGCAACACTTTTGATTGGTACACGGACTTGGAGTCTGAATCAATTGATTGTTGGGAGTAACTAGAAAGTCAGTTCCTAAATTATTTCTACAGCACCCGTCGTACGGTCAGCATGATGGAGTTGACAAACACAAAACAAAGTAAAGATGAGCATGTAGTGGACTACATAAATCGCTGGCGAACATTGAGCTTCAACTGCAAGGATCAACTTTCTGAAACTTCCGCAATTGAAGTTTGCATTCAAGGGATGCATTGGGGCCTTGTGTATATCCTCCAGGGAATTAAACCTCAAACTTTTGAAGAATTAGCTAAGCGAGCTCATGACATGGAGCTAAGCATTACAAATCATAGAATGTCGTCACCTGTTTTTGATTCTAGAAAAGAAGTCGCGAAATTCAAAGACTCGTCAAAAGATCAAATTGGGGAATCTATGACTACAACAATGAGTTTTATGAAGGCCTCCACAAGACAAAAGTTAAAAGAGGAAGCTCCAAAGCAATAAATGCAAGAGGTAAAAAATCAATCAACCTTGAAGGAGTTACAAGCAAGGGTATATACTTTCCCCGACTCTGATGTTCCTAGGATTCTTGACGATTTACTAGCCAAAGAAGTCATTGAACTTCCTAAGTCAAAGTGACCTGAAAAATCAAACAAAGTCGACGATCCTAAATATTGCAAATTTCACCGCATTGTTGGTCATCACACCACAAAATGCTTCATCCTAAAGGAAAAGATCACGACATTAATGCAAAAGGGAAAAATCATCATCGATGATGGCGATACAGTTGATGCAAATCATGTTAGCGCCGAACTGGATCATAAAAAGGATCAATTTCAAAAGTTCTACAACCCATGTGCTCTGTGGCATCACTGAAAGGTGAGGGAATCATCATGCTACAATTTGGGAGTTTTGACCCAATTGAGGTTCCTACCACGAAGAAAATGACAAGTAAATTCATGCAAAATGACTTTTCCAATAGAAAGAAGGGTGATACTTGGACATTGATCGCTCGCAAAAGAAAAAATGTCAAAGGGCTTCTAAACTCCAACATTCAAAAGTCGACACAAGATCAAGTGCAAATCTGCTTCAACCAATGGGGGTAATAATTACAAAACTAAAGTGCAACAGTACTCCATTACAAAGGGTTAGAAGGCAAGTCAAGACGCTCCTTGATGCACGAGCCTAAACCGCAAGTCAAAAATGCTCCTCGATGCACGAACCTAAACTACAAGTCAAAACGCTTCCTAAGGCATGAGCTTAAACTGCATGTCACTCCTGCTCCGCATGAGTCTAAACTGTGAATGAACCTCTAAAAAAAGAAAGAAAGAAAAAGAGAAATGAAAGAAAAAGATTTTTTTATAAAAAAAAGTAAATTAACTCATCATGCCCGAACTACGCTATGACTTGATCCTCCTAGGTACGTAGTAGGCAGCTTAGAGTATTTTTACTCTAAGTTCAGTCGTATGAGTTAAAAAAATAAAAAATAAAAAATAAAGAGGAAAAACATGTGTCATTATTTGAGCACGACAATAACACTTTGAATTGATATGGATATCACATGAGGATAGACATTTCTTCGCTAAGTTTACCGCAGACGCACAAAGGTGAAGAGACCAGCAAGGCAAAGCTGATTTCGCATATTTGTATAAATTCGTATAGGTGTTCACATCATTTTTACATATTTGGTAGATCTTAGAGACTTCTCCACAACAAAAAAATGATGGCTCATGATTCAAAGGTTCTTATGCCAAGTTATAAATTTTCCATCATAGCCGCTCAAAGTTGCAAAATAGGCCATCAGATTCTGAACTAAGCTGATTTTGATGATGTATCTGTATAAATACATAAGGGCGTTAAGTGTGGTTTTTTTAATTTATGTCGTAGCTCTGTGAATCTACTTTCTAATGCAAAAAACAGCACCTGATTTCAATACTTCCACATCGAGATATGGAATTTATGGTGACGCTGCGCAAAACTGAAATAACTAGCGAACTAAGATTAGAAGACCATTTTTGGAGAAATATCTGGGACGATTTGGGTACAATCTGATTGTGATTCCTATGTGAGACGTAGCTCAATGAGTCTAGTTTCCAACACAAAAAAAACGGCTCCTGATTTCGATACTCCTACATCAAAATACGAAATTTACCGTGACGCTGTGCAAAGCTAATAAAATAGACGTATCAGGACATTGAATTCCATTTGTATAAATCAAACAACTCATATTTTTGTTCTCTCATCGGAGAATAAATATTTTTGTGGACGTGTGCCTAGTACTTGCTCACCAAAGTCAGAAAAGGCTACTCCCTGTGTCAATATTATCAATCTGGATGACACCACGTACGTGCTCCTTGAAAAGAATGAGATGCTCTCACTCGAAGCCTCTTTATCGCCGAGCCCCACGGATGAGATGCACCACATGCTTGCTTTACAACAATGGACTGCAAACACTCAAAACTTCATCATCATAAGGTCGCAAGAATGACACCAAGTACATGCTCACTGAAGCTAAAATGGAAAACTTTCAGCATCGTCAAGGATGAAATCAGATCATTTCAAGTCACTTTCTTATCAAGCAGTAAGGAAGTAGTGCACTAAATGGTTCAACATCAATCATGTCGACCTTTTTGGTCTGACATCAAGACCATTTGCATAAACCTGCAAAAAAAAATGTAGATGGAACACATCTACGGTGTTGACCGGATGAAGCTTCTCGGTTCTACGCGGATTAATGTCAATACGTGAAACTTTTATTGGCGATAAGTGTCGGTACCAGACGCATGATACTTCGATTTGGCATGATCAACATTGTGAGAAACACATCATTTTAGTTCAACATAGCTGATATCGATGTCAATTAGCAGGAAATTTGATTTTCAACCATTGATCTTCTATGCCGAGATGCAGGGAGTTTTCTATTCCAAGATTTAAGGAAATAGGCACAATCTTCTTGCCAAAGATAGAAAAGAGTTGCTCCGAGTGTCCGTTTTCAAGCCGTGACAGGGAATATTGCCCGCCAAATCCTCGAGAAAATGGGTGAAGCACTTAGTTGTTGCTCATTAAAAACTGCGACTCGAAAAATAATGTCTCCAGCGGTTCTTGACCAATCATCCGGATAATGTTTGTATATGCTTGGTGTGATATCGAAACCACTTGCATTTTTTTATGAACCTACAAAAAAAAGAACGAAGTAAAGAGGAGTGATCACGAACATGCAATCTGGAGTCACGACATGACAGCTAATAGCGTCAACTTCAAAAAATGATTCTCGTCAATACAAAAGAAGTTTGACATTGAATTTTGGATATGACGCAGCAATAGAAGTCTAGCCGCTCCAAAACTAAGTCATTCAACATTTGGACATTCCTACAGTCAGATGTGATTTTTACTCTGTGAGCATTTGAAGCTGAAAAAGGGAAAGACACTCCATGTACTTCTTCGGTCGGTATTGCGAGGAGCTTGTATACTTTACATGACGTCCATCAACGCTGTCAAAAAGGTTGAGGTGCACTAGCAGTGCTCCCCAAATACATAGTCACAAAAAAGCCAAAAGATGTCTTTGCAAAGGTTACAGATTTTAAAAGATTGTGGTTGATGTGATTTCATAACATCCCCTTATATAGAGGCTCCTATGAAGAATTTTCAGTTTGTGTACAAGGAATGTTGCGGTGAAATTAGAAGATGAGAATCCCTGAAAATTTCAAATTGCCAATCAGTTGAAAAATTACCATGTTGAGGAGATTTCTTTGGAGGTGATTTTAATTCTTTCTTGAAGTTAAAAGGAAAGTTAATATTTTTTTCCTTTGGTACATGAAACCAAAATGGAAGTTGATATTTTCCTTTGGTACATGAAATCAAAAGGAAAGTTGATATTTTCCTTTGGTACATGAAATCAAAAGGAAAGTTAATATTTTCCTTTGGTACAAAAAGATCAAGTCAATTTTTTTCCTTCATATGTGCAATATGTCAAGTGAGGAAGTTGTATTGATCCTTTTAATTCAAATACATTGAAAGTGTCACATTGTTGTGCAAGTAAAAACTACTTAAATAAATATTACAGTGGTGATTTCTCATGTTCATATTTATCCAAGAAGAGTAAAAAAAAAAATCAAGTTGGTCATTTTTTTTAATACTCTTGAAATAATATCGAGTTTGTACTTGATTGTGGACGAAAAATGAGGATCACCACAAACAAATCGTTGGTTGCTTTGACGAAGACTTTCACGATATGAAAGTTTATGGAGGAAACTTTAGTTAGACCACTTGCAAGAATTGGTCTAACTAGGATGCACTGATGAGAAATAATACCTTTGAAGTCACGAGAATAAAAGCACATTCATAAGTACTTCAAGTCTCGCCACCAAGTTTCGGTAAGCTTACACGTCGACCAACCTTGAAGTAGGGGGCATCTGTGGACACATAAAATTTATTGGATCAAATTCATATAAAATTTAAATTAGATCCACATTTTATTGGGTTTAAACTTATTTTGGGCTTAAAAAAATACTAAGCCTATTGTATTCCTCATCAAGGTCCATCTCACCTTGAAACCCAAACTCATCAAGTGACGTGGCATCCCAGTCAAATCCAAGACCAATGAGACGCCGCCACATGTACAAATGATGTGGAAATCTCATTCAAATTTAACAACCAGTCAAAAGACGTCAAGTTACAAAGTGACATGTTTCGGTCAATCACAAGCAACTAGGCTTACCCCTACAACTATAAATAGGGGAATAACATAACATTCTAGGGAGGAAAAAGGAGGACATTCTTCAAGCATTGGAGGAAACTTCTGCATTGACTACACAACTCTTCAACGAATTGACTAACGGAGTTCTGCCCGGAGATCAACTCGACAAGATGAAGTGTTGTCAGACAATTTCCGGAGATCCAAACACATTTTTAGGAGGCTCAAATCATCCTACAAAAAATCACGCTGCAAAGGCCCTCGAATCACGGAAAAACTTAGGAGAGAAGAATCGAGAGAATAACGGAATTGTACCCGCAAAATTCATTTATATAAAATTATTCTTTTTGTTTATTTTATTTTTGTTTGCCGTTAATTTTCAGCGTTAACGAAAATTTGTTGCGAACAACTTTATTACATATAAGTTTGTTTGGTACAAAATAAAACTAATCATTTACTTTTTGTTTTTGTGTGTCAATCTAGGCTATTTATGCGTCACAAATCGTCCCAATATTTTATATGTGCTGACTTGAATTATGCCCAGTCTAACCCCCTCCATTGAAGTTTGGACGAATTAAGTGACACTTATACTTTCATGTGTTAAATTTGATGAAATTTGATATCCTTAATTTTGAACTGTAGAACCCCATATACAAGTTCGGCCCAACTTAGTAACTCTTGCTCAAACTGTTATTTGTCAAACTAGTTCACAGTGAAGTCTTTTTTAGTTATTTGTGCAGGCCTACAGGGGCCTCATCTTTGATACTCACTTTTCAAAATGTGTAGGGGAACCATTGTGCTAAAATATTTTACAATAATCTTGGTCATATTTCTGCAGATTCCTCAAATATGCAATGCTAGAAAGAGCAAAAACCACTGTCCCCCTTCTTCTTGTGGGCATATCCATAATATACACCATCCTTTTCGCTTAAAGACTGATCCAAAACATTGCGGTTTCTCAGAAGTTGTATGTGCAAGCCATCAACTACGATAACCAGACAATTCGCCTGGTAGATCCAACGTTACAAAGACTTGATCTGTGCTCTCTAATACCTCCTCAGCTTCCTTTCAACCAATACGGCAGTATCATTGATTTTACTTCATATGACATCAGTCTATCATGGAGAAGATTAGCAGAGCCCATCTTCATGTTCAACTGTCCATTTGCTGTAAATAATTCTTCGACATTTAAGGAAATTGGTGTCTGCAAATCAAGCAGAAACACTTATTTAAAGATTGGAGAAATGAATGCATCAGGAGTCAGTGATGGATGCAGAGTACAACTTATAGG
Organism: Capsicum pubescens; assembly: GCA_030864215.1. Lineage (NCBI taxonomy): Eukaryota > Viridiplantae > Streptophyta > Magnoliopsida > Solanales > Solanaceae > Capsicum > Capsicum pubescens. Next base: position 180,135,052 of record CM061539.1, on the reverse strand, counting down.
CCTGACCTCTTGGCGTAATATTAAAGATCATGTCCACAACAAAATTTCCCTTTCTGATTTTCATCAAGCAATCCTCTATGGATTTGAGCTCCATTATTATAATAAAGTTATGGGATTAACATTTGCTGGTAAGGACTACATTTTGCTTACTACTTCAATACATATATGCTCTTAAAAACAGATTTTTATCCTCCATATGATATGCAACAAATTATCAAAACAGTGGATTTACTCACCTGAATCTAAATCGGCTAACTCTTGGACTTCAATCTAACCAGGAATCTCGCCGTTGCTAGTTAATTAAACGAGTAAGCTCTTATCCTTTTACCAAGCTGGACATGAATTAGCATTCCATTAATCTTAGTTAGTGAAAATAATCAAGTGTTTAAATGGCCTCCGTGGCACAAATATGCATCTGATAACAATTCAAAATTCAAATGATAGAACAATTCGAAATATAATATTGTTGGACTGGAAATCACAATCTAAATTTATGAAAACAAATTTCTTCGAATCCTTGATAATTCAAAATAGTATTTAACTTCTCAAATGTGCAGTACTTTCAGGAGCAAGATTCGTGATTGGCCTATCATTCATAATTGTATTTCTGGTCTACAAATTCAGAAGGAGGCATTTGTCAATGTATGACGAGATTGAAGGTTTTTTGCAAACACAAAACAATTTCATGCCAATCAGATATGATTACTCCAACATAAAGAGAATGACAAGAAGTTTCAAAGAGAAATTAGGTGAGGGAGGCTATGGCAGTGTATATAAAGGAAAGCTTCGAAGTGGAAGGGATGTAGCAGTGAAGATGTTGACCAAGCCTAAAGATGGTGGGCAAGATTTCATGAATGAAGTAGCTACCATTGGAAGGATCCATCATGTCAATGTGGTCGGACTCGTGGGTTATTGTGTTGAGAGAACAAAGCGTGCTCTTGTGTATGACTTCATGCCCAATGGATCACTCGACAAGTACATCAGCACCAGTAAAGAAGAAAGTCCTCTGTTAAGTTGGCAGAGGAAGTATGACATTATTCTTGGAGTGGCTCGAGGAATCGAGTATTTGCATCGAGGCTGTGACGTACGGATTTTGCACTTTGACATCAAGCCACACAACATTCTTCTAGATGAGAACTTCATTCCAAAGATTTCTGACTTTGGGCTCGCAAAATTATATCCAACAGATAACAGCATAGTGACTCTCACAGCTGCTCGTGGAACGATTGGGTATGTAGCTCCAGAGCTGATCAGCAGAAGCATTGGAGCAATCTCTTACAAAGCTGATGTTTACAGCTTCGGAATGCTACTAATGGAAATGCTCGACTTGAAGAGAAATGTAGCTGCAAATGAAGAAAATTCTAGCCAATATTTTCCTTATTGGATATACGATAAGTTCAACAAGGGGAAGGAGATCGTGGTGGATGAAGAAGCGAATGAAGATGAAAAGGAGATGGCGAGAAAGATGAGTTTAGTTGCGTTGTGGTGCATACAAACAAATCCAGCACAACGCCCTTCGATGAGTAAAGTAGTAGAAATGCTTGAAGGTGAAGTTGAAGTGCTAGAGGCACCTCCTCAGCCTATTCAATCTCAACCGATTGGTCCGCTGTTTAATCAGATCATGGAAAATTCCATGACGTTTTCGTCTGATTCAATTGCTTTATTAGAAAATTCTGCTAATAATACCGTTGAATTAGAAATGTGCTATGATTGATTCATAGTTGATGTAATGTTTATGTGAAATGATATACATTCCAAGTGTTTGTTGTATTAATTACGCCTGTTCTAGTAGCCAACACATGATCCTCTTTAGCTCGATGTCTCTGGTTTGAGCACTAGAAATGGAGAAACTTTAAAGAGTGCTTCCCTTTCAGTGGTCCCTATGCGGGGTAAATCCAGATTTATCGAATTAATGGATAATCAGTAGTCAGTGCTTAAATAAAAGAAAAGAAAGGGGAATAGAAAATGGAGGGATGCATGAAGAGAGAATGAGTCTGCTTATTGTTCAGCTAATGCAATTGCAGTTATTAGGGTTGAATAAAACTGGATACTACTATTCAGTCTGATGGCCTCTTTTGAGCCACCAAGTTGCGACTACAACCTTCATTTTCCCCGGACTTTGAAGTTTTAGGAGCCAAAAAGTGATAGCTTCATGAAAACAATTTTATATGAACCATTTTTTAGTCTGAATTGATCAAACTTAGGAGATTGCTAGCTCCAGGCTTGAATCATTGAGAACAAACCTTTTAATTTTATTCTTTATGATATTTGACCAAGCACATTTAACCTTCAATTACTTGAAATCTGCACTTTTGATCCCTTCACAATTTTAATCCTTATAGTCCACTTTTTGTGAGCTGGTCATCTTTCATATAGAGCCATTGAAGCAGTGAGTCGTGCTATAATAGATCTATGTTTAACTGGTGAATCAAGTTTTGAAAAGCTCATTTGTTTCAAGTGTTTCTTTCATAGTAGATAAAAGTACTACTTACATAGAAGCACTATGTACTATTAAATAATCACACTGCAGAGATCATGCGGTAGACAACTGGCCTTGGCTTACAACAGACCTCATCAATATTTGTCATTTTAAATAAACAGTGAATCAATCAGAACATATGTCTAATTCAACGGGATTATTAGCAGAATGTTCTAACAAAGCAATTGAATCAGACGAAAACGTCATAGAACTTCCCATGATCTGATGAAACAATGGACCAATCGGTCGAGATTGAATAGGCTGAGGAGGTACCTCTAGCACTTCAACTTCGCCTTCAAGCATTTCTACTACCTTACTCATCGAAGGGCGTTGTACTGGATTTGTTTGTATGCACCATAATGCAACTAAAGTCATCTTTCTAGCCATCTTCTTTTCATCATCATTTGCTTCTTCATCCACCACTATCTCCTTGCCTTTGTTGAACTTATCATAAACCCAATAAGGAAAGTATTGGCTAGACTTTTCTTCAGTTTCAACTACATTTCCCTTCAAGTCCAGCATTTCCATTAGCAGCATTCCGAAACTGTAAACATCAGCTTTATAAGAGATAGCTCCAATGCTTCTGCTGATCAACTCTGGAGCAACATATCCAATCGTTCCACGAGCAGCTGTGAGAGTCACAATGCTATTATCTGTTGGATATAATTTTGCGAGCCCAAAGTCAGAAATCTTTGGAATGAAATTCTCATCCAGAAGAATGTTGTGTGGCTTGATGTCAAAGTGCAAAATTCGTACGTCACAGCCTCGATGCAAATACTCGATTCCTCGAGCCACTCCAAGAACAATGTCATACTTCCTCTGCCAACTTAACAGTGGACTTTGTTCTTGACTGGTGCTAGTGTACTTATCAAGTGATCCGTTTGGCATGAAGTCGTATACAAGAGCATGCTTTGTTCCCTCAACACAATATCCCACGAGTCCGACCACGTTGACATGATGAATCCTTCCAATGGTAGCTATTTCATTCACGAAATCTTGTCCACCAGCTTTAGGCTTGCTCAACATCTTCACTGCTACATCCCCACCACTTCGAAGTTTTCCTTTGTATACACTGCCATACCCTCCCTCGCCTAATTTCTCTTTGAACCCTCTGGTCATTCTCTTTATGTTGGAGTAATCATATCTGATTGGCATGAAATTGTTTTGTGTTTGCAGAAAGCCTTCAATCTTATCATACATCGACAAATGCCTCCTTCTGAATTTGAACACCAGAAATGCAATTATGAAAGGAAGGCCGATCACAAACTTTGCCACCGAATACACTGCACATTTGAGATGTCATACAAAGTAACTTCCTCTTTAGCCAACAAAACATAGAGATGATAAGGAAATAGAAAGTCACAAAACTTTGATTTTTACTTTATAGTCACTTAACTTAACATGGCTATTTTAATTACAAAGTCACTCAACTTATTTAATTACTAATATTTTTTAATTAAAATTTATGAAATTTTATTTAAAAACAAAAATTCTAAAAAAGTTAAAAAAACATTTGAACCATATTATTACATATTCTCATGTTTACTTTATATTTAACCCTCTGCAATTTTAAAATATCCTAAATGGTTTATATCAATTCACTTATAAAGTTAATATTAGCTTTTAAGATTTTCATAATCATATTCATTTAGCTGATTAAATTTAATTAACTTTCAATATGATACTTATTTACGGAATTGATCATCCTATCTCGATGCAATTTTTTATATTGCCACTTGTATAATATACAGATGCATCAAATGAATACAATTAATTTTATTCCTAACAAGTTGATAAAAGGGAATTTTATAAATTTTAAACTAAAATGATATCATATAAAACATTATCAAATGTTATTAAACGTTAAGAGCATTATAATATATATACTGCAACGAAGTGAAATTAGCAGTAAAAATTGTACAATCAAATGATTGTGATTTTAGGATATCTTTTAGGATATTAATTGATTATCTATATGACTATATATAGACTATAGTACTTTGGAGCATAAATTAATCATTGGATAAGAAAATTGCAAAAAATAATCGTAAAACCAAAATTTTGAAGAAATAAAAAAGATATTCATTTAAACCATTTAAATGAATTTTGGATATGAGTGGGTCATTAAATTGATTATTTAAATATTTCTCTCTGTTTCTTAAAATTTTTGCTTTAAATAAAAATTACATGTCAGCAAATTTTAATGAAAGAAAATCAAGTAAATAGCTTGAGTGACTTTGTAAGTAAGACATTCATAGATGAATGACTTTTGGAGTAAAAAACTAAAGTTGAGTGATTTTCTGGAAAAAAAAAAATCATAGTTGAGTGACTTTCTGAGAAGACGTTTCATAGTTGAGTGACTTTTAAAGTAAGAATCAAAGTTAAGCGATTTTTTGAGAGAAAAATCATAAGTTGAGTGACCGTTTAGGTTATTAACTCGGAAATAGAATGCTCTTTTTGTTAATGTGAACCATTTTATTCCTCAGAAATTATGACTTTTTTCAAATTCAACACTTCCTCTTGTCTCCTCATATGGCATCAGTTGAATATATACATGCAAAATACTTAAGCATAAGTTTTATAAACTATGTCAAATTGGAGGGAAATCTTAGTAGCTCGGTTAGTTGGCTATCTAGACTTTCACCTTGTTTACGAGGATTCGATTCCCCACCTTGTCATCCCCTCCCCGATTTCCCCTTTAAGATAATGTGTAATAAAAACACACATGTCAAATTAGAGGAAAGTCAGTGGAATGATCATGGTAATACTAATCTTTTTTCAGTTTTGAACACAAGTCTTTTCACAAATATTTTTGCTATTAACAGCTCTCTAAAGTTTAACACTATTTTGAAGTATCAAGGATTCGAAGAAATTAATTTTCACAAATTCACATTGCTATTGACATGAACTTTACCAAATATTGTAATTCAAATTGTTCTATTTTGAATTTTTGTGTTGTGGTCACTTGTGTTAGATCGATCATATATGCCAGAGAGGTCATTAAGCACATAATTATATTCACAAAATTTAAGATCAATGATGCTAATCTGTGTCCAGCTAAATAGCATACAGCTTGCTAAAGGGTATAGGAGCTTACTCACAAAAACCTGAGGTAGCAACCAATTGATGATCCCTGGTTAGAATAAAGTGCAAAAATTAGCAGATTTATAATGGAAAAAATTAATATATAGAGAGAGAAAAGATGAAGTTTGAGTCCTCACATCTAATCCATTCAATAACACCTACAAAGACAAGAAGAAATTAAATTGTAGTGAGTGAATCAGTTGTTTTCCTAATTTCTTTGTATGATTGAGGATGGAAAAGAATGTAAACTAAGGAGCATATATAATAATTGAAGAAGTAAACAAACATGTAGTCCTTACTCATCCTTGGATTAAAACGCAGATTCCAATAATGGAGCTTACTCACAAAAACCTGAGGTAGCAACCGAGGGATGATCCCTGGTTAGAATAAAGTGCAAAAATTAGCAGATTTATAATGGAAAAATTAATATATAGAGAGAGAAAAGATGAAGTTTGAGTCCTCACATCTAATAATCCATTCAATAACACCTACAAAGACAAGAAGAAATTAAATTGTAGTGAGTGAATCAGTTGTTTTCCTAATTTCTTTGTATGATTGAGGATGGAAAAGAATGTAAACTAAGGAGCATATATAATAATTGAAGAAGTAAACAAACATGTAGTCCTTACTCATCCTTCGACCAAAACACAGATTCCAATAATGGAGCTCAAATCCATAGAGGATTGCTTGATGAAAATCAGAAAGGGAAATGTTGTTGTGGACATGATCTTTAATATCAGGCCAAGAGGTCCTGGCTATAATTTCCACTATGCATCCATCACTCACTTCAGATGCTTTCATTTCCCCCATCTTTAAATAAGTGTATCTGCTTAATTTGCAGTCACTGATTTCCAAAAGTGTCGCAGTCGTATTAATAGCAAATGGACAGTTGAATATGAAAATAGGCTCTGTTGTTCTTGTAAGATATAGATGATAAGGAAAATAATAGCCAAATCTAGCATGTCTGTAGAAGGTAAGCTGGGGTCTCAAAGAGCATATATCTTGTGCTTGTAAAGTTGGATCTACCAGTCGAAGTGTCCCGTTATCATAGTTGATGGCTTGCACATAGAAGTTCTTGAAGTTCCACCTTAAAACAGTTTGGTTGCCTTCACAAGCTAATTTAACTATTGTTGGATCATCTCCACAATGTTTTGGATCGGTGTTCAAGCGAAAAGGGAAGCTTATGTTACGGATATGGCCACAAGTAGAAGGGGGACAGTAGTAGTGTTTGCTCTTCCTAGCATTGCATGTATGAGGAATATGCAGAAAGACGATTATAAGGACTAATGTAGAATATTTAAGCAGAATGGCTCCCTTAGACATTTGCCTACTACTACTTTGCTTCTTTTCTTTTATTCTCCCAATACTATTATGAAAGAAGAGGCTTTGTTCAATAGTACAGAAGGGACTTCAATATTATCATGTAAGAGTAAATGCAATTAAACCAGCTAGTTTCTGGGTCCCAATTAATATTTTGAAAAATTGAGTTTAAAGGGCAGCCCAATGCACTAAAGTTGCCGCTATGCGCGGTGTCCGGGGAAGGGTCCCACCACAAGGGTGTATTAGTACTTATCCAAGTAGTGTAAGGTAATTAAGTGAGACATTTAAGGCAGATAAAGAGTATTCCATGCGGATACTAGTGAAGCTAAGGTTATTGAAGACTTGTCTTTTGGTCGTTGATGAGAACGTTGCAATTTGATGAATGGCCCTCAAGAGGAAGACTTAGCCGTTTACCTATTTATTGACGATGGAGATGGAAATGTCATGTTTCCATGTTCAACACTCAACACTAAAGGAGGTGAGCAGAATAGTTGTCCCTCCTTACTTTTCAAAGTCTTGTCCTTCAATTTCAGTCATTGGTGTTTACCTGTTTGGTCATCTTGTGCCTATTGAGGTCTTCAATTTTCTTCTCCCCATAATTTCCAACTACCAAACAAGGTAGTCTTGACAGACTAACCTAGTCCACATATTCCAAATATTTAGGATTACAAAAAATAATAACTATGTATCAGTCCCAAAAAGCGATACTAGGGAATAATCATCCGTGTTCATTTGTGTGGAAAAGTTTAACTTGGGACTTGGGAGTAATTGAAGGATTAATGCCACATGAGGCATACGCGCAGAATGTTACACTCTATGCACATTAGTTTAACTGTTTTCCATCCTGTGTTCCTAACCAATTGATGATCGAATGTAGTCGATATATAGTTTAATGGTATGCTAATTTTTGTCAGCCAAAATGCAGAGGGTAGCTTCTTAATGGTGTGTACTTGTACTGATTTTGCATCTACCATCAGAAACAATATGTACATTGGTACTCCACATCCATTGTCTCAAAATCCTAAATTCGTCTTTGGAAAAATTGACTATTTTTATTATAGTATTGGATAATGCTTTGAGAGAACAGATGATTGTAGTTCCTTTAAGATCATATGCATCAGCTTCTTTGCAACGACTATTTCTCCATTTATCATTCAATGCTTTTTTTACCTTTGTGGAAATCTGATAAAATTGGAATGATATATAAAAGATTAACACGGTTTAGTGCAAGAATCTAACACACACAAATTGAGATATAAATCTTTAAGTATTTATCATTCCGCTTGTAATCACTAATATGAAAGAAAACACTTGTAATTCTTACACGATTGTAAGTTTTGATCTGCCTGTCCCGTTTCTGGAGAATGTTTAATATAAGACTATAAGTAGATAGATTACTCTCTAGTTCACCCAAAAATACTTAGAATCTAAACCTTTTAAGTCTGCCATGTTCTTCCCTATTCTTTAAAGTCAGAATCGTTCTGAGCAGACAATAACACCTCTTCTAGTTCCTTACTGAAGTCTTCATTGCCATTCTGCTCTTCAGCCGCTTCCTGTTGGGAGAACTTATCCTGCTCTTCTTGAGCAGCATCAAGGCTGATGATGAATGCCTGTTTTTTGATAAAACAATTCCTTCTGAGCTTTGAGCTTTCCAGTCTTCGGGACCATTTCTCCTATCAATGTCTGGTTCGCTGTTGATGTGATTTATATTTTCTACATCAGCGTCAAATCGTTCACTCCATGCTCAAGCATTTTTAAGCTGTTAAATTCTTCTAATGGTCGAAAAAGATTTATTGGGTTTTGGTAACAAATACGGCTGCATTTTGGCAGAATAGTGCGTCAATATTTGGCTCATTAAAAGTCAGGAAGAGTTTGGGGTGCGTGGTAAAGAAATAACATAAAGAGGATAGTCCTTCACTACAACTATTATGTGGTTGGCAACAGCCCTTTGCATTAATAGTACAACAATAACAACTTCTCACTCCCCAGATACATTTTTTATTTTTTCCTTAAAAGGGGCTGTGAGCCCATTCATTCCCCTTCCCCAGATACACTGGGTTACCAATATTTGTATAAATCAATCAGAACATATGTCTAATTCAACGGGATTATTGGCAGAATTTTCTGATAAAGCCATTGAATCAGACGAAAATGTTGTGGAACTCCCCATCTGATGAAACAACGGAACAGTTGGTTGAGATTGAATAGGCTGAGGTGGTACCTCTAGGGCTTCAAGTTCACCTACAAGCATTTCTACTACTTTACTCATCGAAGGGCGTTGTGCTGGATTTGTTTGTATGCACCATAATGCAACTAAACTCAGCTTTCTCGCCATGTTCTTTTCATCATCAGTTGCTGCTTCATCCACCACCATCTCCTTGCCCTTGTTGAACTTATCATAAATCCAATAAGGAAAATATTGGCTAGAGGTTGCTTCGTTTGCAACTACGTTTCTTTTCAAGTCCAGCATTTCCATTAGTAACATTCCGAAGCTGTAAACATCAGCTTTAGAAGAGATTGCTCCAATGCTTCTGCTGATCAACTCTGGAGCAACATATCCAATCGTTCCACGAGCAGCTGTGAGAGTCACAATGCTATTATCTGTTGGATATAATTTTGCAAGCCCAAAGTCAGAAATCTTCGGAATGAAATTCTCATTCAGAAGAATGTTGTGTGGCTTGATGTCAAAATGCAAAATTCGTACATCACAGCCTCGATGTAAATACTCGATTCCTCGAGCCACTCCAAGGACAATGTCATATTTCCTCTGCCAACTTAACAAAGGACTTTCTTGTTGACTGGTGCTGATGTACTTGTCGAGTGATCCATTGGGCATGAAGTCATACACAAGAGCACGCTTTGTTCTATCAACACAATACCCCACGAGCCCGACCACATTGACATGATGAATTCTTCCAATGGTAGCTACTTCATTCATGAAATCCTGACCACCAGATTTAGGCTTACTCAACATCTTCACTGCTACATTTCTACCACTTCGAAGCTTTCCTTTGTATACACTGCCGTAGCCTCCCTCACCTAACTTTTCTTTGAACCCTCTGGTCATTCTCTTTATGTTGTAGTAATTATATCTGATTGGCATGAAATTGTTTTGTGTTTGCAAAAAACCTTCAATAGTATCATACATTGACAAATGCCTCCTTCTGAATTTGAACACCAGAAATGCAATTATGAAAGGAAGGCCGATCACAAATTTTGCTTCCAAATATCCTGCACGTTTGAGAAGTCATAACTTCCTCTTAAGCCAACACATATCATGGAGATGAATGATGATCAGGAAAAACAAAAAAATTTGACGACGACATTGTTAAGTGTCCCACACTAGTTGAGGGAAAGATTGCTGTCTAATCTTGAACAATCATCATCTCATGAGCTACCTTTTTGGGATGAGCAGACCGACTCTAAAGTAAGGCAAGTGTATTAAACACCCAAAAAATTAACAATATTTCGAATCTTTCAACTTTTATCTTGTGCTCACTTGTGTTAGAGCCTAGAGGTAGGGTGATAATTTCAGTCCATATTTGTGAAAAGAATTCATTTAATCCATATTTATTGAGTTGGATCACTCATATTTCAGATGGGTAAATATGGATATCAATTCATTTTATAAACACATACAAATATGGACAAAATGGGTAAAATATTGGTATCCATTTAAACACTGAGATCATCCACCTATGGTTAAAATTTCAGGATTTTTTTTCATTTTCTTTAATTTTTTTCTTTTTCGTTTTTTTTTCCTTTTTATTTTCTACTCGTTTCTTATATTTTCTTTTTTTTCTTTCTCGTTTTGTTCATCTATTTTATTTCTTTTTTTGTTTTATTTTTTCTTTCTTTTTTTCTTTAATTTACATTTTTTACTTTTTGTTTTTTTCCTTTTCATTTTTTACTCGTTTCTTATATTTTCTCTTTTTTTCTTTCTCGTTTTTTCATCTAATTTTTTCTTTATTATTTTTATTTCTTTTTTCTTTGCCTTTTTTTTTTTGTATTTTCGTTTTCCCCTTTTTCTTCTTGTTTCGTCATTTTTATCATTTTTCTTCTTTTTTGTATTTCTTTTCATCTTTTCTATTGTCATTGCATTTTATATTTTATATATTTTTTATACTTTATATTTATTTGTATCATACTATATATTTCAAATAAATTTATTATTTATATTTGAATAGTTTAGTCGTGAATATGTACAATTTATCATTTGTATTTATATACAAACAATATATGAATTAATTGTATTTTCTTGAGACTAAAATATATAAATATACAATGTATCATTCAATGGAAATATATCGTTAGCATTTGTATATCCAATTTATCATTTATATTCATATATAAACAAATATCAATTATATGCGTATGGTTCAAGTTGTATAAACATTTATCATTTGATACAAATGTAACATTTGTATAATTTAACAATTGATTTGCATAATTTATCATTTTTATTTGCATTGTTCAATTTATAATAAAATTCAATTTGTATCAATATATATAAATACAAGTGTTCGTAGAAAGAAAAATAACTATTCTTTTTCAATTGTTTAAAAATATAAATGATACTATCAACTACTAATGCAAATACAAATAAATAAAACAAATGCAATTATAAATACAAATATAATATACGGTCAACTTACAAATACAAATATGAAATAGTTCTTTAAAAATATAAGTTCGTCAATGAAAATAGAATACAAGTACAAATACAAATATAAGCAAAATGAAACCACAAAATACAAATATAATAGAGTAGGTTATTAAGTTTAGCTTCTGGGTTAAAGAATTAGGCTTGCTATAGATAGTTACATTTTCAGTAGGTTGCTGAGCCTGATGTTGTAAACACACAAGTTAAAACTCTTTTTTCTATTTTCCTAACCAATGGACACTCGAATAATGTAGACATGATGAGATCAAATTAATATTCTGACAAGCAAATCGATAGAAATACAGATTGTTAAAGTAAAAAAGAGCGTACTTTTGAATAATGAAGGTAGCAGTCTCATGATCCCTCTTTCTAGCACTGCATGTTTGCAGAGACATGATTGTAAGAATTAATGTAAAACATTGTAGCAGAGAGGTTCTCCTACACATTTTGAAAAGTCAGTAGCAGAAGACCTCACAAGTAACTAAAACAAAGTCAGTAGCAGAAGACCTCACAAGTAACTAAAACTTCATTCCCTCCATTCCACACTACTTATCATGCTTACTGAAAATAGACGGTCACAATAATATTTGTCATTTTAGAAAAAAAAAAATCAAAATATAATTAATTATTTACTTTCATTTTTATCCTTATTCTAAATTATAAAGAGATGTTAATATGATACAAAATAGAGAAGTATTCTCTCTTTTCTAAAATAATTAAATTATTGGGTACGACACACCCCTTAAGAATTTTTTTTTAGGACATAATGTGAAGTACTCAGAATCTCATTAAATGAAAAGGTAAAATTGGAAGAAATTTTCAACATATCTCTCAAAGAACGAACAATTCATTTATTTTCGACATTAAGAAATAACCCAATAATTCATTTATTTTGAAATGAACGCGCAAAATAAAACCTAAAAAGTAGAACGAAACTGAAGGAGTAAATGGAAAAGAGTTATCTATTTGAGTTAATTACTCTTCCATTAAATAATTACTACTAGTATTATGAAAAGGAGTTATCTATTTGAGTAAATTACTATTTGAGTTAATTACTCTTCCATTAAATTTTAATATCGCTAATGTAAAGTCCACACTTCAAGTCTCCAACAACTACATTTACTCCTTTAGTTTCGTTCTACTTTTCAGGTTTTATTTTGGTTGTCTCTCTATTTAATACTTTCTCCATTTCAAAATAAGTAAATTGTTCAGTTATTTTTCAATGTTCAAAATAAATAAATAAATAAATATGTTTGAAATTTCTTTCAATTTTACCTTTTCATTTAATAAAATTCTTAAGTACTTCACATTGTCTATGAGAGTAAATTATGAACAATTAAAAGAGTAATAGTAAAAAGTAACCTATAATTTATATTCTAAAAAAAATTTCTTAAGGGGTGTGTCATAACCCAATAATTCAATTATTTTGGTATAGGGAAAGTAGTAAACATGTAAGTAATATGAGATGGAGGGAGTAATTATACATTGGAAAGTTGAGTTTGTTTCAAAATATTTGACAATTGAAGAAAACAAGATGTTACCTATTAGATTTCTTGTAATTTACTTTTGGGAAAATATTCTTCAATATATTTAAACTTTAACGAAATTTATTATAACAAGTCTGAACTTTATAGGGATCTTATAACTCTCCTAGAACTTTGCGAGGGTCCTCAATTTGCACTCCTTATAATTTTTCTTTTTAATAGTTATACAAAAATGCCTAGTAATTTAAGGCGGAGTAAGTATTAAAAGGAGCACGCCTGAAGACTTTTGTATGGTCCTTATGAGAAAATTCCAACTTGAGTCTTGAAGGGCCCTCAAGAGGAAGACTTGCCTTGCCGTTTACCTATTTATTAGATTAGTGAGTGGACATTAAATTTTCTCATGTCTCATCAATCATCTCCTTTAGGCGCGTTCTTTTACATAACACATCAAATGATAAACAGGTTGTGTTATGGGTTCAATTCAGAAAAAACAATGGATTATAACTCAATTTGTCCAACTCAAAATAATTTTTCTTTTTGTTACGGACACATAAAATTTATTGGATCAAATTCATATAAAATTTAAATTAGATCCACATTTTATTGGGTTTAAACTTATTTTGGGCTTAAAAAAATACTAAGCCTATTGTATTCCTCATCAAGGTCCATCTCACCTTGAAACCCAAACTCATCAAGTGACGTGACATCCCAGTCAAATCCAAGACCAATGAGACGCTGCCACATGTACAAATGATGTGGAAATCTCATTCAAATTTAACAACCAGTCAAAAGGCGTCAAGTGGCAAAGTGACATATTTCGGTCAATCACAAACAACTAGGCCTACCCCTACAACTATAAATAGGGGAATAACATAACATTCTAGAGAGGAAAAAAGAGGACATTCTGCAAGCATTAGAGGAAACTTCTGCATTGACTACACAGCTCTTCAACGAATTAACTAATGAAGTTCTGCCCAGAGATCAACTCGACAAGACGAAGTGCTGTCAGACAATTCCCGGAGATCCAAACACATTTTTAGGAGGCTCAAATCATCCTACAAAAAATCACGCTGCAAAGGCCCTCGAATCACGGAAAAACTTAGGAGAGAAGAATCGAGAGAATAACGGAATTGTACCCGCAAAATTCATTTATATAAAATTGTTATTTTTGTTTATTTTATTTTTGCTTGCAGTTAATTTTCAGTGTTAACGAAAATTTGTTGCGATCAAATTTTGGCACACCTAGTGGACCAGTTCTGCTTTTCATCTCTTCCTCCTACAAGTCGAAAAATCACAAATTCAACTACTACAATGGACTTCAGAAAAATCAATGAAGTTTCGTGCAAGAAGTCTACTACTGCCACGTCTACTGAGATCAAACTTGTTGGCCCCATCAATTGACGCAATCTCAACGCTTTTACTTTGGATGGATCCCAATACTTCACCTTTTTGGAGATGACAAAAAGGAGAAAATCTCAAATTTTGGCAGTAACTACAACCTCTGGGGGCAACTTTGCATTTATATTATCAGAAGAACCGTCTGAAACTGGCTGCAACTTTGGAGAATCTGAAAACTTAATGAATTCTCCAACTTTAACGAAAGTCAACACATTCATGGTTGATGCAATTGACTTGGACGAGAAATTTGCAATGATGGAACAAACCATTGAAGCCTTGAAGAAGTCCGTTGATGAGAAAGATCATCAAATCGCCCGACTTATGAGCAAGTTAGATCTCTACAATTCCGGAGAGTCAAATTATAATCTAACACCGCGAGAAAAAGTTGATGGTGAATCTCTCATCAAGACAAGTGACAATTATTGCGATGATCGATCCGCTTCAGTGTCTACTCTAACAGTTCAACAACTGCAAGATATGATTGAAAACACCATCAAGGCACAATATGACGGTCCGTCACAAAGTTTCGTAGGATAATCAAAACCGTATTCTAAGCGAATCGAGGGCTTACCGATGCCAATTGGATATCAATCGCCAAAGTTTCAACAATTTGATGGAAAGGGAAATCCAAGGCAACACATCGCTCATTTCGTTGAGACTTGTAGCAGTGCTGGTACACATGGTGATCTTCTTGTCAAGCAGTTTGTTTCTCTTTGAAAGGCAACACTTTTGATTGGTACACGGACTTGGAGTCTGAATCAATTGATTGTTGGGAGTAACTAGAAAGTCAGTTCCTAAATTATTTCTACAGCACCCGTCGTACGGTCAGCATGATGGAGTTGACAAACACAAAACAAAGTAAAGATGAGCATGTAGTGGACTACATAAATCGCTGGCGAACATTGAGCTTCAACTGCAAGGATCAACTTTCTGAAACTTCCGCAATTGAAGTTTGCATTCAAGGGATGCATTGGGGCCTTGTGTATATCCTCCAGGGAATTAAACCTCGAACTTTTGAAGAATTAGCTAAGCGAGCTCATGACATGGAGCTAAGCATTACAAATCATAGAATGCCGTCACCTGTTTTTTATTCTAGGAAAGAAGTCGCGAAATTCAAAGACTCGTCAAAAGATCAAATTGGGGAATCTATGACTACAACAATGAGTTTTATGAAGGCCTCCACAAGACAAAAGTTAAAAGAGGAAGCTCCAAAGCAATAAATGCAAGAGGTAAAAAATCAATCAACCTTGAAGGAGTTACAAGCAAGGGTATATCCTTTTCCCGACTCTGATGTTCCTAGGATTCTTGACGAGTTACTAGCCAAATAAGTCATTGAACTTCCTAAGTCAAAGTGACCTGAAAAATCAAACAAAGTCGACGATCCTAAATATTGCAAATTTCACCGCGTTGTTGGTCATCACACCACAAAATGCTTCATCCTAAAGGAAAAGATCACGACATTAATGCAAAAGGGAAAAATCATCATCGATGATGGCGATACAGTTGATGCAAATCATGTTAGCGCCGAACTGGATCATAAAAAGGATCAATTTCAAAAGTTCTACAACCCATGTGCTCTGTGGCATCACTGAAAGGTGAGGGAATCATCATGCTACAATTTGGGAGTTTTGACCCAATTGAGGTTCCTACCACGAAGAAAATGACAAGCAAATTCATGCAAAATGACTTTTCCAATAGAAAGAAGGGTGATACTTGGACATTGATCGCTCGCAAAAGGAAAAATGTCAAAGGGCTTCTAAACTCCAACTTTCAAAAGTCGACACAAGATCAAGTGCAAATCTGCTTCAACCAATGGGGGTAATAATTACAAAACTAAAGTGCAACAGTACTCCATTACAAAGGGTTAGAAGGCAAGTCAAGACGCTCCTTGATGCACGAGCCTAAACCGCAAGTCAAAAATGCTCCTCGATGCACGAGCCTAAACTACAAGTCAAAACGCTTCTTAAGGCATGAGCTTAAACTGCATGTCACTCCTGCTCCGCATGAGTCTAAACTGTGAATGAACCTCTAAAAAAAAGAAAGAAAGAAAAAGAGAAATGAAAGAAAAAGATTTTTTTATAAAAAAAAGTAAATTAACTCATCATGCCCGAACTACGCTATGACTTGATCCTCCTAGGTACGTAGTAGGCAGCTTAGAGTATTTTTACTCTAAGTTCAATTGTATGAGTTAAAAAAATAAAAAATAAAAAATAAAGAGGAAAAACATGTGTCATTATTTGAGCACGGCAATAACACTTTGAATTGATATGGATATCACATGAGGATAGACATTTCTTCGCTAAGTTTACCGCAGACGCGCAAAGGTGAAGAGACCAGCAAGGCAAAGCTGATTTCGCATATTTGTATAAATTCGTATAGGTGTTCACATCATTTTTACATATTTGGTAGATCTTAGAGACTTCTCCACAACAAAAAAAAGATGGCTCATGATTCAAAGGTTCTTATGCCAAGTTATAAATTTTCCATCATAGCCGCTCAAAGTTGCAAAATAGGCCATCAGATTTTGAACTAAGCTGATTTTGATGATGTATCTGTATAAATACATAAGGGCGTTAAGTTTTTTTTTTTTATTTATGTCGTAGCTCTGTGAATCTATTTTCTAATGCAAAAAACGGCACCTGATTTCAATACTTTCACATCGAGATATGGAATTTATGGTGACGCTGCGCAAAACTGAAATAACTAGCGAACTAAGATTAGAAGACCATTTTTGGAGAAATATCTGGGACGATTTGGGTACAATCTGATTGTGATTCCTATGTGAGACGTAGCTCAATGAGTCTAGTTTCCAACACAAAAAAAAACGGCTCCTGATTTCGATACTCCTACATCAAAATACGAAATTTACCGTGACGCTGCGCAAAGCTAATAAAATAGACGTATCAGGACATTGAATTCCATTTGTATAAATCAAACAACTCATATTTTTGTTCTCTCATCGGAGAATAAATATTTTTGTGGACGTGTGCCTAGTACTTGCTCACCAAAGTCAGAAAAGGCTACTCCCTGTGTCAATATTATCAATCTGGATGACACCACGTACGTGCTCCTTGAAAAGAATGAGATGCTCTCACTCGAAGCCTCTTTATCGCCGAGCCCCACGGATGAGATGCACCACATGCTTGCTTTACAACAATGGACTGCAAACACTCAAAACTTCATCATCATAAGGTCGCAAGAATGACACCAAGTACATGCTCACTGAAGCTAAAATGGAAAACTTTCAGCATCGTCAAGGATGAAATCAGATCATTTCAAGTCACTTTCTTATCAAGCAGTAAGGAAGTAGTGCACTAAATGGTTCAACATCAATCATGTCGACCTTTTTGGTCTGACATCAAGACCATTTGCATAAACCTGCAAAAAAAAATGTAGATGGAACACATCTACGGTGTTGACCGGATGAAGCTTCTCGGTTCTACGCGGATTAATGTCAATACGTGAAACTTTTATTGGCGATAAGTGTCGGTACCAAACGCATGATGCTTCGATTTGGCATGATCAACATTGGGAGAAACACATCATTTTAGTTCAACATAGCTGATATCGATGTCAATTAGCATGAAATTTGATTTTCAACCATTGATCTTCTATGCCGAGATGCAGGGAGTTTTCTATTCCAAGATTTAAGGAAATAGGCACAATCTTCTTGCCAAAGATAGAAAAGAGTTGCTCCGAGTGTCCGTTTTCAAGCCGTGACAGGGAATATTGCCCGCCAAATCCTCGAGAAAATGGGTGAAGCACTTAGTTGTTGCTCATTAAAAACTGCGACTCAAAAAATAATGTCTCAAGCGGTTCTTGACCAATCATCCGGATAATGTTTGTATATGCTTGGTGTGATATTGAAACCACTTGCATTTTTTTATGAACCTACAAAAAAAAAGAACGAAGTAAAGAGGAGTGATCACGAACATGCAATCTGGAGTCACGACATGTCAGCTTATACCGTCAACTTCAAAAAATGATTCTCGTCAATACAAAAGAAGTTTGACATTGAATTTTGGATATGACGCAGCAATAGAAGTCTAGCCGCTCCAGAACTAAGTCATTCAACATTTGGACATTCCTACAGTCAGATGTGATTTTTACTCTGTGAGCATTTGAAGCTGAAAATAGGGAAAGGCACTCCATGTACTTCTTCGGTCGGTATTGCGAGGAGCTTGTATACTTTACATGACGTCCACCAACGCTGTCAAAAAGGTTGAGGTGCACTAGCAGTGCTCCCCAAATACATAGTCACAAAAAAGCCAAGGGATGTCTTTGCAAAGGTTACAGATTTTAAAAGATTGTGGTTGATGTGATTTCATAACATCCCCTTATATAGAGGCTCCTATGAAGAATTTTCAGTTTGTGTACAAGGAATGTTGTGGTGAAATTAGAAGATGAGAATCCCTGAAAATTTCAAATTGCCAATCAGTTGAAAAATTACCATGTTGAGGAGATTTCTTTGGAGGTGATTTTAATTCTTTCTTGTAGTTAAAAGGAAAGTTAATATTTTTTTCCTTTGGTACATGAAACCAAAATGGAAGTTGATATTTTCCTTTGGTACATGAAATCAAAAGGAAAGTTAATATTTTTCTTTGGTACAAAAAGATCAAGTCAATTTTTTTCCTTCATATGTGCAATATGTCAAGTGAGGAAGTTGTATTGATCCTTTTAATTCAAATACATTGAAAGTGTCACATTGTTGTGCAAGTAAAAACTACTTAAATAAATATTACAGTGGTGATTTCTCATGTTCATATTTATCCAAGAAGAGTAAAAAAAAAATCAAGTTGGTCATTTTTTTTAATACTCTTGAAATAATATCGAGTTTGTACTTGATTGTGGACGAAAAATGAGGATCACCACAAACAAATCGTTGGTTGCTTTGACGAAGACTTTCACGATATGAAAGTTTATGGAGGAAACTTTAGTTAGACCACTTGCAAGAATTGGTCTAACTAGGATGCACTGATGAGAAATAATACCTTTGAAGTCACGAGAATAAAAGCACATTCATAAGTACTTCAAGTCTCGCCACCAAGTTTCGGCAAGCTTACACGTCGACCAACCTTGAAGTAGGGGGCATCTGTGGACACATAAAATTTATTGGATCAAATTCATATAAATTTAAATTAGATCCATATTTTATTGGGTTTAAACTTATTTTGGGCTTAAAAAAATACTAAGCCTATTGTATTCCTCATCAAGGTCCATCTCACCTTGAAACCCAAACTCATCAAGTGACGTGGCATCCCAGTCAAATCCAAGACCAATGAGACGCCGCCACATGTACAAATGATGTGGAAATCTCATTCAAATTTAACAACCAGTCAAAAGACGCCAAGTTACAAAGTGACATGTTTCGGCCAATCACAAGCAACTAGGCCTACCCCTACAACTATAAATAGGGGAATAACATAACATTCTAGGGAGGAAAAAGGAGGACATTCTTCAAGCATTGGAGGAAACTTCTGCATTGACTACACAACTCTTCCACGAATTGACTAACAGAGTTCTTCCCGGAGATCAACTCGACAAGATGAAGTGCTGTCAGACAATTTCCGGAGATCCAAACACATTTTTAGGAGGCTCAAATCATCCTACAAAAAATCACGCTGCAAAGGCCCTCGAATCACGGAAAAACTTAGGAGAGAAGAATCGAGAGAATAACGGAATTGTACCCGCAAAATTCATTTATATAAAATTATTCTTTTTGTTTATTTTATTTTTGTTTGCCGTTAATTTTCAGCGTTAACGAAAATTTGTTGCGAACAACTTTATTACTTATAAGTTTGTTTGGTACAAAATAAAACTAATCATTTACTTTTTGTTTTTGTGTGTCAATCTAGGCTATTTATGCGTCACAAATCGTCCCAATATTTTATATTTGCTGACTTGAATTATGCCCAGTCTAACCCCCTCCATTGAAGTTTGGACGAATTAAGTGACACTTATACTTTCATGTGTTAAATTTGATGAAATTTGATATCCTTAGTTTTGAACTGTAGAACCCCATATACAAGTTCGGCCCAACTTAGTAACTCTTGCTCAAACTGTTATTTGTCAAACTAGTTCACAGTGAAGTCTTTTTTAGTTATTTGTGCAGGCCTACAGGGGCCTCATCTTTGATACTCACTTTTCAAAATGTGTAGGGGAACCATTGTGCTAAAATATTTTACAATAATCTTGGTCATATTTCTGCAGATTCCTCAACTATGCAATGCTAGAAAGAGCAAAAACCACTGTCCCCCTTCTTCTTGTGGGCATATCCATAATATACACCATCCTTTTCGCTTAAAGACTGATCCAAAACATTGCGGTTTCTCAGAAGTTGTATGTGCAAGCCATCAACTACGATAACCAGACAATTCGCCTGGTAGATCCAACGTTACAAAGACTTGATCTGTGCTCTCTAATACCTCCTCAGCTTCCTTTCAACCAATACGGCAGTATCATTGATTTTACTTCATATGACATCAGTCTATCATGGAGAAGATTAGCAGAGCCCATCTTCATGTTCAACTGTCCATTTGCTGTAAATAATTCTTCGACATTTAAGGAAATTGGTGCCTGCAAATCAAGCAGAAACACTTATTTAAAGATTGGAGAAATGAATGCATCAGAAGTCAGTGATGGATGCAGAGTACAACTTATAGGCCTGACCTCTTGGCGTAATATTAAAGATCATGTCCACAACAAAATTTCCCTTTCTGATTTTCATCAAGCAATCCTCCATGGATTTGAGCTCCATTATTATAATAAAGTTATGGGATTAACATTTGCTGGTAAGGACTACATTTTGTTTACTACTTCAATACATATATGCTCTTAAAAACAGATTTTTATCCTCCATATGATATGCAACAAATTATCAAAACAGTGGATTTACTCACCTGAATCTAAATCGGCTAACTCTTGGACTTCAATCTAACCAGGAATCTCGCCGTTGCTAGTTAATTAAACGAGTAAGCTCTTATCCTTTTACCAAGCTGGACATGAATTAGCATTCCATTAATCTTAGTTAGTGAAAATAATCAAGTGTTTAAATGGCCTCCGTGGCCCAAATATGCATCTGATAACAATAACAATTCAAAATTCAAATGATAGAACAATTCGAAATATAATATTGTTGGACTGGAAATCACAATCTAAATTTTGTGAAAACAAATTTCTTCGAATCCTTGACAATTCAAAATAGTATTTAACTTCTCAAATGTGCAGTACTTTCAGGAGCAAGATTCGTGATTGGCCTATCATTCATAATTGTATTTCTGGTCTACAAATTCAGAAGGAGGCATTTGTCAATGTATGACGAGATTGAAGGTTTTTTGCAAACACAAAACAATTTCATGCCAATCAGATATGATTACTCCAACATAAAGAGAATGACAAGAAGTTTCAAAGAGAAATTAGGTGAGGGAGGCTATGGCAGTGTATATAAAGGAAAGCTTCGAAGTGGAAGGGATGTAGCAGTGAAGATGTTGACCAAGCCTAAAGATGGTGGGCAAGATTTCATGAATGAAGTAGCTACCATTGGAAGGATCCATCATGTCAATGTGGTCGGACTCGTGGGTTATTGTGTTGAGAGAACAAAGCGTGCTCTTGTGTATGACTTCATGCCCAATGGATCACTCGACAAGTACATCAGCACCAGTAAAGAAGAAAGTCCTCTGTTAAGTTGGCAGAGGAAGTATGACATTATTCTTGGAGTGGCTCGAGGAATCGAGTATTTGCATGGAGGCTGTGACGTACGGATTTTGCACTTTGACATCAAGCCACACAACATTCTTCTAGATGAGAACTTCATTCCAAAGATTTCTGACTTTGGGTTAGCCAAATTATATCCAACAGATAACAGCATAGTGACTCTCACAGCTGCTCGTGGAACGATTGGGTATGTAGCTCCAGAGCTGATCAGCAGAAGCATTGGAGCAATCTCTTACAAAGCTGATGTTTACAGCTTCGGAATGCTACTAATGGAAATGCTCGACTTGAAGAGAAATGTAGCTGCAAATGAAGAAAATACTAGCCAATATTTTCCTTATTGGATATACGATAAGTTCAACAAGGGGAAGGAGATCGTGGTGGATGAAGAAGCGAATGAAGATGAAAAGGAGATGGCGAGAAAGATGAGTTTAGTTGCGTTGTGGTGCATACAAACAAATCCAGCACAACGCCCTTCGATGAGTAAAGTAGTAGAAATGCTTGAAGGTGAAGTTGAAGTGCTAGAGGCACCTCCTCAGCCTATTCAATCTCAACCGATTGGTCCGCTGTTTAATCAGATCAT
Organism: Capsicum pubescens; assembly: GCA_030864215.1. Lineage (NCBI taxonomy): Eukaryota > Viridiplantae > Streptophyta > Magnoliopsida > Solanales > Solanaceae > Capsicum > Capsicum pubescens. Next base: position 180,112,331 of record CM061539.1, on the reverse strand, counting down.
GGAAAATTCCATGACGTTTTCGTCTGATTCAATTGCTTTATTAGAAAATTCTGCTAATAATACCGTTGAATTAGAAATGTGCTATGATTGATTCATAGTTGATGTAATGTTTATGTGAAATGATATACATTCCAAGTGTTTGTTGTATTAATTACGCCTGTTCTAGTAGCCAACACATGATCCTCTTTAGCTCGATGTCTCTGGTTTGAGCACTAGAAATGGAGAAACTTTAAAGAGTGCTTCCCTTTCAGTGGTCCCTATGCGGGGTAAATCCAGATTTATCGAATTAATGGATAATCAGTAGTCAGTGCTTAAATAAAAGAAAAGAAAGGGGAATAGAAAATGGAGGGATGCATGAAGAGAGAATGAGTCTGCTTATTGTTCAGCTAATGCAATTGCAGTTATTAGGGTTGCATAAAACCGGATACTACTATTCAGTCTGATGGCCTCTTTTGAGCCACCAAGTTGCGACTACAACCTTCATTTTCCTCGGACTTTAAAGTTTTGGAGCCAAAAAGTGATAGCTTCATGAAAACAATTATATGAACCATTTTTTAGTCTGAATTGATCAAACTTAGGAGATTGCTAGCTCCAGGCTTGAATCATTGAGAACAAACCTTTTAATTTTATTCTTTATGATATTTGACCAAGCACATTTAACCTTCAATTACTTGAAATCTGCACTTTTGATCCCTTCACAATTTTAATCCTTATAGTCCACTTTTTGTGAGCTGGTCATCTTTCATATAGAGCCATTGAAGCAGTGAGTCGTGCTATAATAGATCTATGTTTAACTGGTGAATCAAGTTTTGAAAAGCTCATTTGTTTCAAGTGTTTCTTTCATAGTAGATAAAAGTACTACTTACATAGAAGCACTATGTACTATTAAATAATCACACTGCAGAGATCATGCGGTAGACAACTGGCCTTGGCTTACAACAGACCTCATCAATATTTGTCATTTTAAATAAACAGTGAATCAATCAGAACATATGTCTAATTCAACGGGATTATTAGCAGAATGTTCTAACAAAGCAATTGAATCAGACGAAAACGTCATAGAACTTCCCATGATCTGATGAAACAATGGACCAATCGGTCGAGATTGAATAGGCTGAGGAGGTACCTCTAGCACTTCAACTTCGCCTTCAAGCATTTCTACTACCTTACTCATCGAAGGGCGTTGTACTGGATTTGTTTGTATGCACCATAATGCAACTAAAGTCATCTTTCTAGCCATCTTCTTTTCATCATCATTTGCTTCTTCATCCACCACTATCTCCTTGCCTTTGTTGAACTTATCATAAACCCAATAAGGAAAGTATTGGCTAGACTTTTCTTCAGTTTCAACTACATTTCCCTTCAAGTCCAGCATTTCCATTAGCAGCATTCCGAAACTGTAAACATCAGCTTTATAAGAGATAGCTCCAATGCTTCTGCTGATCAACTCTGGAGCAACATATCCAATCGTTCCACGAGCAGCTGTGAGAGTCACAATGCTATTATCTGTTGGATATAATTTTGCGAGCCCAAAGTCAGAAATCTTTGGAATGAAATTCTCATCCAGAAGAATGTTGTGTGGCTTGATGTCAAAGTGCAAAATTCGTATGTCACAGCCTCGATGCAAATACTCAATTCCTCGAGCCACTCCAAGAACAATGTCATACTTCCTCTGCCAACTTAACAGTGGACTTTGTTCTTGACTGGTGCTAGTGTACTTATCAAGTGATCCGTTTGGCATGAAGTCGTATACAAGAGCATGCTTTGTTCCCTCAACACAATATCCCACGAGTCCGACCACGTTGACATGATGAATCCTTCCAATGGTAGCTATTTCATTCACGAAATCTTGTCCACCAGCTTTAGGCTTGCTCAACATCTTCACTGCTACATCCCCACCACTTCGAAGTTTTCCTTTGTATACACTGCCCATACCCTCCCTCGCCTAATTTCTCTTTGAACCCTCTGGTCATTCTCTTTATGTTGGAGTAATTATATCTGATTGGCATGAAATTGTTTTGTGTTTGCAGAAAGCCTTCAATCTTATCATACATCGACAAATGCCTCCTTCTGAATTTGAACACCAGAAATGCAATTATGAAAGGAAGGCCGATCACAAACTTTGCCCCCGAATACACTGCACATTTGAGATGTCATACAAAGTAACTTCCTCTTTAGCCAACAAAACATAGAGATGATAAGGAAATAGAAAGTCACAAAACTTTGATTTTTACTTTATAGTCACTTAACTTAACATGGCTATTTTAATTACAAAGTCACTCAACTTATTTAATTACTAATATTTTTTAATTAAAATTTATGAAATTTTATTTAAAAACAAAAATTCTAAAAAAGTTAAAAAAAACATTTGAACCATATTATTACATATTCTCATGTTTACTTTATATTTAACCCTCTGCAATTTTAAAATATCCTAAATGGTTTATATCAATTCACTTATAAACTAATATTAGCTTTTAAGATTTTCATAATCATATTCATTTAGCTGATTAAATTTAATTAACTTTCAATATGATACTTATTTACGGAATTGATCATCCTATCTCGATGCAATTTTTTATATTGCCACTTGTATAATATACAGATGCATCAAATGAATACAATTAATTTTATTCCTAATAAGTTGATAAAAGGGAATTTTATAAATTTTAAACTAAAATGATATCATATAAAACATTATCAAATGTTATTAAACGTTAAGAGCATTATAATATATATACTGCAACGAAGTGAAATTAGCAGTAAAAATTGTACAATCAAATGATTGTGATTTTAGGATATCTTTTAGGATATTAATTGATTATCTATATGACTATATATAGACTATAGTACTTTGGAGCATAAATTAATCATTGGATAAGAAAATTGCGAAAAATAATCGTAAAACCAAAATTTTGAAGAAATAAAAAAGATATTCATTTAAACCATTTAAATGAATTTTGGATATGAGTGGGTCATTAAATTGATTATTTAAATATTTCTCTCTGTTTCTTAAAATTTTTGCTTTAAATAAAAATTACATGTTAGCAAATTTTAATGAAAGAAAATCAAGTAAATAGCTTGAGTGACTTTGTAAGTAAGACATTCATAGATGAATGACTTTTGGAGTAAAAAACTAAAGTTGAGTGATTTTCTGGAAAAAAAAAATCATAGTTGAGTGACTTTCTGAGAAGACGTTTCATAGTTGAGTGATTTTTAAAGTAAGAATCAAAGTTAAGCGATTTTTTGAGAGAAAAATCATAAGTTGAGTGACCGTTTAAGTTATTAACTCGGAAATAGAAGGCTCTTTTTGTTAATGTGAACCATTTTATTCCTCAGAAATTATGACTTTTTTCAAATTCAACACTTCCTCTTGTCTCCTCATATGGCATCAGTTGAATATATACATGCAAAATACTTAAGCATAAGTTTTATAAACTATGTCAAATTGGAGGGAAATCTTAGTAGCTCGGTTAGTTGGCTATCTAGACTTTCACCTTGTTTACGAGGATTCGATTCCCCACCTTGTCATCCCCTCCCCGATTTCCCCTTTAAGATAATGTGTAATAAAAACACACATGTCAAATTAGAGGAAAGTCAGTGGAATGATCATGGTAATACTAATCTTTTTTCAGTTTTGAACACGTCTTTTCACAAATATTTTTGCCATTAACAGCTCTCTAAAGTTTAACACTATTTTGAAGTATCAAGGATTCGAAGAAATTAATTTTCACAAATTCACATTGCCATTGACATGAACTTTACCAAATATTGTAATTCAAATTGTTCTATTTTGAATTTTTGTGTTGTGGTCACTTGTGTTAGATCATATATGCCAGAGAGGTCATTAAGCACATAATTATATTCACAAAATTTAAGATCAATGATGCTAATCTGTGTCCAGCTAAATAGCATACAGCTTGCTAAAGGGTATAGGAGCTTACTCACAAAAACCTGAGGTAGCAACCAAGTGATGATCCCTGGTTAGAATAAAGTGCAAAAATTAGCAGATTTATAATGGAAAAAATTAATATATAGAGAGAGAAAAGATGAAGTTTGAGTCCTCACATCTAATCCATTCAATAACACCTACAAAGACAAGAAGAAATTAAATTGTAGTGAGTGAATCAGTTGTTTTCCTAATTTCTTTGTATGATTGAGGATGGAAAAGAATGTAAACTAAGGAGCATATATAATAATTGAAGAAGTAAACAAACATGTAGTCCTTACTCATCCTTGGACCAAAACGCAGATTCCAATAATTGAGCTTACTCACAAAAACCTGAGGTATCAACCGAGGGATGATCCCTGGTTAGAATAAAGTGCAAAAATTAGCAGATTTATAATGGAAAAAATTAATATATAGAGAGAGAAAAGATGAAGTTTGAGTCCTCACATCTAATAATCCATTCAATAACACCTACAAAGACAAGAAGAAATTAAATTGTAGTGAGTGAATCAGTTGTTTTCCTAATTTCTTTGTATGATTGAGGATGGAAAAGAATGTAAACTAAGGAGCATATATAATAATTGAAGAAGTAAACAAACATGTAGTCCTTACTCATCCTTCGACCAAAACGCAGATTACAATAATGGAGCTCAAATCCATAGAGGATTGCTTGATGAAAATCAGAAAGGGAAATGTTGTTGTGGACATGATCTTTAATATCAGGCCAAGAGGTCCTGGCTATAATTTCCACTATGCATCCATCACTCACTTCAGATGCTTTCATTTCCCCCATCTTTAAATAAGTGTATCTGCTTGATTTGCAGCCACCAATTTCCAGAAATCTCCAAGAATTATTTACAGCAAGTGGACAGTTGAACATGAAAATAGGCTCTGCTGTTCCTTCAGTAGATAGATAATATTTGTTAAAATGAAAATAATAATTGCCAAAAAGTCCATTAGATCGGTGCAAGGTAGGCTGGGGTCTCAAAGAGCATATATCTTGTGCTTGTAAAGTTGGATCTACCAGTCGAAGTGTCCCGTTATCATAGTTGATGGCTTGCACATAGAAGTTCTTGAAGTTCCACCTTAAAACAGTTTGGTTGCCTTCACAAGCTAATTTAACTATTGTTGGATCATCTCCACAATGTTTTGGATCGGTGTTCAAGCGAAAAGGGAAGCTTATGTTACGGATATGGCCACAAGTAGAAGGGGGACAGTAGTAGTGTTTGCTCTTCCTAGCATTGCATGTATGAGGAATATGCAGAAAGACGATTATAAGGACTAATGTAGAATATTTAAGCAGAATGGCTCCCTTAGACATTTGCCTACTACTACTTTGCTTCTTTTCTTTTATTCTCCCAATACTATTATGAAAGAAGAGGCTTTGTTCAATAGTACAGAAGGGACTTCAATATTATCATGTAAGAGTAAATGCAATTAAACCAGCTAGTTTCTGGGTCCCAATTAATATTTTGAAAAATTGAGTTTAAAGGGCAGCCCAATGCACTAAAGTTGCCGCTATGCGCGGTGTCCGGGGAAGGGTCCCACCACAAGGGTGTATTAGTACTTATCCAAGTAGTGTAAGGTAATTAAGTGAGACATTTAAGGCAGATAAAGAGTATTCCATGCGGATACTAGTGAAGCTAAGGTTATTGAAGACTTGTCTTTTGGTCGTTGATGAGAACGTTGCAATTTGATGAATGGCCCTCAAGAGGAAGACTTAGCCGTTTACCTATTTATTGACGATGGAGATGGAAATGTCATGTTTCCATGTTCAACACTCAACACTAAAGGAGGTGAGCAGAATAGTTGTCCCTCCTTACTTTTCAAAGTCTTGTCCTTCAATTTCAGTCATTGGTGTTTACCTGTTTGGTCATCTTGTGCCTATTGAGGTCTTCAATTTTCTTCTCCCCATAATTTCCAACTACCAAACAAGGTAGTCTTGACAGACTAACCTAGTCCACATATTCCAAATATTTAGGATTACAAAAAATAATAACTATGTATCAGTCCCAAAAAGCGATACTAGGGAATAATCATCCGTGTTCATTTGTGTGGAAAAGTTTAACTTGGGACTTGGGAGTAATTGAAGGATTAATGCCACATGAGGCATACGCGCAGAATGTTACACTCTATGCACATTAGTTTAACTGTTTTCCATCCTGTGTTCCTAACCAATTGATGATCGAATGTAGTCGATATATAGTTTAATGGTATGCTAATTTTTGTCAGCCAAAATGCAGAGGGTAGCTTCTTAATGGTGTGTACTTGTACTGATTTTGCATCTACCATCAGAAACAATATGTACATTGGTACTCCACATCCATTGTCTCAAAATCCTAAATTCGTCTTTGGAAAAATTGACTATTTTTATTATAGTATTGGATAATGCTTTGAGAGAACAGATGATTGTAGTTCCTTTAAGATCATATGCATCAGCTTCTTTGCAACGACTATTTCTCCATTTATCATTCAATGCTTTTTTTACCTTTGTGGAAATCTGATAAAATTGGAATGATATATAAAAGATTAACACGGTTTAGTGCAAGAATCTAACACACACAAATTGAGATATAAATCTTTAAGTATTTATCATTCCGCTTGTAATCACTAATATGAAAGAAAACACTTGTAATTCTTACACGATTGTAACTTTTGATCTGCCTGTCCCGTTTCTGGAGAATGTTTAATATAAGACTATAAGTAGATAGATTACTCTCTAGTTCACCCAAAAATACTTAGAATCTAAACCTTTTAAGTCTGCCATGTTCTTCCCTATTCTTTAAAGTCAGAATCGTTCTGAGCAGACAATAACACCTCTTCTAGTTCCTTACTGAAGTCTTCATTGCCATTCTGCTCTTCAGCCGCTTCCTGTTGGGAGAACTTATCCTGCTCTTCTTGAGCAGCATCAAGGCTGATGATGAATGCCTGTTTTTTGATAAAACAATTCCTTCTGAGCTTTGAGCTTTCCAGTCTTCGGGACCATTTCTCCTATCAATGTCTGGTTCGCTGTTGATGTGATTTATATTTTCTACATCAGCGTCAAATCGTTCACTCCATGCTCAAGCATTTTTAAGCTGTTAAATTCTTCTAATGGTCGAAAAAGATTTATTGGGTTTTGGTAACAAATACGGCTGCATTTTGGCAGAATAGTGCGTCAATATTTGGCTCATTAAAAGTCAGGAAGAGTTTGGGGTGCGTGGTAAAGAAATAACATAAAGAGGATAGTCCTTCACTACAACTATTATGTGGTTGGCAACAGACCTTTGCATTAATAGTACAACAATAACAACTTCTCACTTCCCAGATACATTTTTTATTTTTTCCTTAAAAGGGGCTGTGAGTCCATTCATTCCCCCAGATACATTGGGTTACCAATATTTGTATAAATCAATCAGAACATATGTCTAATTCAACGGGATTATTGGCAGAATTTTCTAATAAAGCCATTGAATCAGACGAAAATGTTGTGGAACTCCCCATCTGATGAAACAACGGACCAATCGGCTGAGATTGAATAGGCTGAGGTGGTACCTCTAGGGCTTCAAGTTCACCTACAAGCATTTCTACTACTTTACTCATCGAAGGGCGTTGTGCTGGATTTGTTTGTATGCACCATAATGCAACTAAACTCAGCTTTCTCGCCATGTTCTTTTCATCATCAGTTGCTGCTTCATCCACCACCATCTCCTTGCCCTTGTTGAACTTATCATAAATCCAATAAGGAAAATATTGGCTAGAGGTTGCTTCGTTTGCAACTACGTTTCTTTTCAAGTCCAGCATTTCCATTAGTAACATTCCGAAGCTGTAAACATCAGCTTTAGAAGAGATTGCTCCAATGCTTCTGCTGATCAACTCTGGAGCAACATATCCAATCGTTCCACGAGCAGCTGTGAGAGTCACAATGCTATTATCTGTTGGATATAATTTTGCAAGCCCAAAGTCAGAAATCTTCGGAATGAAATTCTCATTCAGAAGAATGTTGTGTGGCTTGATGTCAAAATGCAAAATTCGTACATCACAGCCTCGATGTAAATACTCGATTCCTCGAGCCACTCCAAGGACAATGTCATATTTCCTCTGCCAACTTAACAAAGGACTTTCTTGTTGACTGGTGCTGATGTACTTGTCGAGTGATCCATTGGGCATGAAGTCATACACAAGAGCACGCTTTGTTCTATCAACACAATACCCCACGAGCCCGACCACATTGACATGATGAATTCTTCCAATGGTAGCTACTTCATTCATGAAATCCTGACCACCAGATTTAGGCTTACTCAACATCTTCACTGCTACATTTCTACCACTTCGAAGCTTTCCTTTGTATACACTGCCGTAGCCTCCCTCACCTAACTTTTCTTTGAACCCTCTGGTCATTCTCTTTATGTTGTAGTAATTATATCTGATTGGCATGAAATTGTTTTGTGTTTGCAAAAAACCTTCAATAGTATCATACATTGACAAATGCCTCCTTCTGAATTTGAACACCAGAAATGCAATTATGAAAGGAAGGCCGATCACAAATTTTGCTTCCAAATATCCTGCACGTTTGAGAAGTCATAACTTCCTCTTAAGCCAACACATATCATGGAGATGAATGATGATCAGGAAAAACAAAAAAATTTGACGACGACATTGTTAAGTGTCCCACACTAGTTGAGGGAAAGATTGCTGTCTAATCTTGAACAATCATCATCTCATGAGCTACCTTTTTGGGATGAGCAGACCGGCTCTAAAGTAAGGCAAGTGTATTAAACACCCAAAAAATTAACAATATTTCGAATCTTTCAACTTTTATCTTGTGCTCACTTGTGTTAGAGCCTAGAGGTAGGGTGATAATTTCAGTCCATATTTGTGAAAAGAATTCATTTAATCCATATTTATTGAGTTGGATCACTCATATTTCAAATGGGTAAATATGGATATCAATTCATTTTATAAACACATACAAATATGGACAAAATGGGTAAAATATTGGTATCCATTTAAACACTGAGATCGCCCATCTATGGTTAAAATTTCAGGATTTTTTTTCATTTTCTTTAATTTTTTTCTTTTTCGTTTTTTTTTCCTTTTTATTTTCTACTCGTTTCTTATATTTTCTTTTTTTTCTTTCTCGTTTTGTTCATCTATTTTATTTCTTTTTTTGTTTTATTTTTTCTTTCTTTTTTTCTTTAATTTACATTTTTTACTTTTTGTTTTTTTCCTTTTCATTTTTTACTCGTTTCTTATATTTTCTCTTTTTTTCTTTCTCGTTTTTTCATCTAATTTTTTCTTTATTATTTTTATTTCTTTTTTCTTTGCCTTTTTTTTTTTGTATTTTCGTTTTCCCCTTTTTCTTCTTGTTTCGTCATTTTTATCATTTTTCTTCTTTTTTGTATTTCTTTTCATCTTTTCTATTGTCATTGCATTTTATATTTTATATATTTTTTATACTTTATATTTATTTGTATCATACTATATATTTCAAATAAATTTATTATTTATATTTGAATAGTTTAGTCGTGAATATGTACAATTTATCATTTGTATTTATATACAAACAATATATGAATTAATTGTATTTTCTTGAGACTAAAATATATAAATATACAATGTATCATTCAATGGAAATATATCGTTAGCATTTGTATATCCAATTTATCATTTATATTCATATATAAACAAATATCAATTATATGCGTATGGTTCAAGTTGTATAAACATTTATCATTTGATACAAATGTAACATTTGTATAATTTAACAATTGATTTGCATAATTTATCATTTTTATTTGCATTGTTCAATTTATAATAAAATTCAATTTGTATCAATATATATAAATACAAGTGTTCGTAGAAAGAAAAATAACTATTCTTTTTCAATTGTTTAAAAATATAAATGATACTATCAACTACTAATGCAAATACAAATAAATAAAACAAATGCAATTATAAATACAAATATAATATACGGTCAACTTACAAATACAAATATGAAATAGTTCTTTAAAAATATAAGTTCGTCAATGAAAATAGAATACAAGTACAAATACAAATATAAGCAAAATGAAACCACAAAATACAAATATAATAGAGTAGGTTATTAAGTTTAGCTTCTGGGTTAAAGAATTAGGCTTGCTATAGATAGTTACATTTTCAGTAGGTTGCTGAGCCTGATGTTGTAAACACACAAGTTAAAACTCTTTTTTCTATTTTCCTAACCAATGGACACTCGAATAATGTAGACATGATGAGATCAAATTAATATTCTGACAAGCAAATCGATAGAAATACAGATTGTTAAAGTAAAAAAGAGCGTACTTTTGAATAATGAAGGTAGCAGTCTCATGATCCCTCTTTCTAGCACTGCATGTTTGCAGAGACATGATTGTAAGAATTAATGTAAAACATTGTAGCAGAGAGGTTCTCCTACACATTTTGAAAAGTCAGTAGCAGAAGACCTCACAAGTAACTAAAACAAAGTCAGTAGCAGAAGACCTCACAAGTAACTAAAACTTCATTCCCTCCATTCCACACTACTTATCATGCTTACTGAAAATAGACGGTCACAATAATATTTGTCATTTTAGAAAAAAAAAAATCAAAATATAATTAATTATTTACTTTCATTTTTATCCTTATTCTAAATTATAAAGAGATGTTAATATGATACAAAATAGAGAAGTATTCTCTCTTTTCTAAAATAATTAAATTATTGGGTACGACACACCCCTTAAGAATTTTTTTTTAGGACATAATGTGAAGTACTCAGAATCTCATTAAATGAAAAGGTAAAATTGGAAGAAATTTTCAACATATCTCTCAAAGAACGAACAATTCATTTATTTTCGACATTAAGAAATAACCCAATAATTCATTTATTTTGAAATGAACGCGCAAAATAAAACCTAAAAAGTAGAACGAAACTGAAGGAGTAAATGGAAAAGAGTTATCTATTTGAGTTAATTACTCTTCCATTAAATAATTACTACTAGTATTATGAAAAGGAGTTATCTATTTGAGTAAATTACTATTTGAGTTAATTACTCTTCCATTAAATTTTAATATCGCTAATGTAAAGTCCACACTTCAAGTCTCCAACAACTACATTTACTCCTTTAGTTTCGTTCTACTTTTCAGGTTTTATTTTGGTTGTCTCTCTATTTAATACTTTCTCCATTTCAAAATAAGTAAATTGTTCAGTTATTTTTCAATGTTCAAAATAAATAAATAAATAAATAAATATGTTTGAAATTTCTTTCAATTTTACCTTTTCATTTAATAAAATTCTTAAGTACTTCACATTGTCTATGAGAGTAAATTATGAACAATTAAAAGAGTAATAGTAAAAAGTAACCTATAATTTATATTCTAAAAAAAATTTCTTAAGGGGTGTGTCATAACCCAATAATTCAATTATTTTGGTATAGGGAAAGTAGTAAACATGTAAGTAATATGAGATGGAGGGAGTAATTATACATTGGAAAGTTGAGTTTGTTTCAAAATATTTGACAATTGAAGAAAACAAGATGTTACCTATTAGATTTCTTGTAATTTACTTTTGGGAAAATATTTTTCAATATATTTAAACTTTAACGAAATTTATTATAACACGTCTGAACTTTATAGGGATCTTATAACTCTCCTAGAACTTTGCGAGGGTCCTCAATTTGCACTCCTTATAATTTTTCTTTTTAATAGTTATACAAAAATGCCTAGTAATTTAAGGCGGAGAAAGTATTAAAAGACTCCAATGAGCACGTCTGAAGACTTTTGTATGGTCCTTATGAGAAAATTCCAACTTGAAGGACCCTCAAGAGGAAGACTTGCCGTTTACCTATTTATTAGATTAGTGAGTGGACATTAAATTTACTCATGTCTCATCAATCATCTCCTTTAGGCGCATTCTTTTACGTAACACATCAATTGATAAACAGGTTGTGTTATGGGTTCAATTCAGAAAAAACAATGGATTATAACTCAATTTGTCCAACTCAAAATAATTTTTCTATCAAATTCATATAAAATTTAAATTTGATCCATATTTTATTGGGTTTAAATTTATTTTAGACTTAAAAAAATAATAAGCCTATTTTATTTTCCATCAAGACCCATCTCACCTTGAAGCCCAAACTCATCAAGTGACGTGACATCCCAGTCAAATCCAAGATCAATGAGACGCCGCCACATGTACAAATGATTTGGAAATCTCATTCAAATTCAACAACCAGTCAAAAGGCGTCAAGTGGCAAAGTGACATGTTTCGGTCAATCATAAACAACTAGGTCTACCCCCTATAACTATAAATAGGGGAATAACATAACATTCTAGGGAGGAAAAAAGAGGACATTCTGCAAGCATTAGAGGAAACTTCTGCATTGACTACACAGCTCTTCAACGAATTAACTAATGAAGTTCTGCCCAGAGATCAACTCGACAAGACGAAGTGCTGTCAGACAATTCCCGGAGATCCAAACACATTTCTAAGAGGCTCAAATCATCCTACAAAAAATCACGCTGCAAAGACCCTCGAATCATAGAAAAACTTAGGAGAGAAGAATCGAGAGAATAACGGAATTGTACCCGCAAAATTCATTTATATAAAATTATTGTTTTTGTTTATTTTATTTTTGCTTGCAGTTAATTTTCAGTGTTAACGAAAATTTGTTGCGATCAAATTTTGGCACACCTAGTGGATCAGTTCTGCTTTTCATCTCTTCCTCCTACAAGTCGAAAAATCACAAATTCAACTACTACAATGGACTTCAGAAAATCAATGAAGTTTCGTGCAAGAAGTCTACTACTGCCACGTCTACTGAGATCAAACTTGTTGGCCCCATCAATTGACGCAATCTCAACGCTTTTACTTTGGATGGATCCCAATACTTCACCTTTTTGGAGATGACAAAAAGGAGAAAATCTCAAATTTTGGCAGTAACTACAACCCCTGGGGGCAACTTTGCATTTATATTATCAGAAGAACCGTCTGAAACTGGCTGCAACTTTGGAGAATCTGAAAACTTAATGAATTCTCCAACTTTAACGAAAGTCAACACATTCATGGTTGATGCAATTGACTTGGACGAGAAATTTGCAATGATGGAACAAACCATTGAAGCCTTGAAGAAGTCCGTTGATGAGAAAGATCATCAAATCGCCTGACTTATGAGCAAGTTAGATCTCTACAATCCCGGAGAGTCAAATTATAATCTAACACCGCGAGAAAAAGTTGATGGTGAATCTCTCATCAAGACAAGTGACAATTATTGCGATGATCGATCCGCTTCAATGTCTACTCTAACAGTTCAACAACTGTAAGATATGATTGAAAACACCATCAAGGCACAATATGACGGTCCGTCACAAAATTTCGTAGGATAATCAAAGCCGTATTCTAAGCGAATCGAGGGCTTACCGATGCCAATTGGATATCAATCGCCAAAGTTTCAACAATTTGATGGAAAGGGAAATCCAAGGCAACACATCGCTCATTTCGTTGAGACTTGTAGCAGTGCTGATACACATGGTGATCTTCTTGTCAAGCAGTTTGTTTTCTCTTTGAAAGGCAACACTTTTGATTGGTACACGGACTTGGAGTCTGAATCAATTGATTGTTGGGAGTAACTAGAAAGTCAGTTCCTAAATTATTTCTACAGCACCCGTCGTACGGTCAGCATGATGGAGTTGACAAACACAAAACAAAGTAAAGATGAGCATGTAGTGGACTACATAAATCGCTGGCGAACATTGAGCTTCAACTGCAAGGATCAACTTTCTGAAACTTCCGCAATTGAAGTTTGCATTCAAGGGATGCATTGGGGCCTTGTGTATATCCTCCAGGGAATTAAACCTCAAACTTTTGAAGAATTAGCTAAGCGAGCTCATGACATGGAGCTAAGCATTACAAATCATAGAATGTCGTCACCTGTTTTTGATTCTAGAAAAGAAGTCGCGAAATTCAAAGACTCGTCAAAAGATCAAATTGGGGAATCTATGACTACAACAATGAGTTTTATGAAGGCCTCCACAAGACAAAAGTTAAAAGAGGAAGCTCCAAAGCAATAAATGCAAGAGGTAAAAAATCAATCAACCTTGAAGGAGTTACAAGCAAGGGTATATACTTTCCCCGACTCTGATGTTCCTAGGATTCTTGACGATTTACTAGCCAAAGAAGTCATTGAACTTCCTAAGTCAAAGTGACCTGAAAAATCAAACAAAGTCGACGATCCTAAATATTGCAAATTTCACCGCATTGTTGGTCATCACACCACAAAATGCTTCATCCTAAAGGAAAAGATCACGACATTAATGCAAAAGGGAAAAATCATCATCGATGATGGCGATACAGTTGATGCAAATCATGTTAGCGCCGAACTGGATCATAAAAAGGATCAATTTCAAAAGTTCTACAACCCATGTGCTCTGTGGCATCACTGAAAGGTGAGGGAATCATCATGCTACAATTTGGGAGTTTTGACCCAATTGAGGTTCCTACCACGAAGAAAATGACAAGTAAATTCATGCAAAATGACTTTTCCAATAGAAAGAAGGGTGATACTTGGACATTGATCGCTCGCAAAAGAAAAAATGTCAAAGGGCTTCTAAACTCCAACATTCAAAAGTCGACACAAGATCAAGTGCAAATCTGCTTCAACCAATGGGGGTAATAATTACAAAACTAAAGTGCAACAGTACTCCATTACAAAGGGTTAGAAGGCAAGTCAAGACGCTCCTTGATGCACGAGCCTAAACCGCAAGTCAAAAATGCTCCTCGATGCACGAACCTAAACTACAAGTCAAAACGCTTCCTAAGGCATGAGCTTAAACTGCATGTCACTCCTGCTCCGCATGAGTCTAAACTGTGAATGAACCTCTAAAAAAAGAAAGAAAGAAAAAGAGAAATGAAAGAAAAAGATTTTTTTATAAAAAAAAGTAAATTAACTCATCATGCCCGAACTACGCTATGACTTGATCCTCCTAGGTACGTAGTAGGCAGCTTAGAGTATTTTTACTCTAAGTTCAGTCGTATGAGTTAAAAAAATAAAAAATAAAAAATAAAGAGGAAAAACATGTGTCATTATTTGAGCACGACAATAACACTTTGAATTGATATGGATATCACATGAGGATAGACATTTCTTCGCTAAGTTTACCGCAGACGCACAAAGGTGAAGAGACCAGCAAGGCAAAGCTGATTTCGCATATTTGTATAAATTCGTATAGGTGTTCACATCATTTTTACATATTTGGTAGATCTTAGAGACTTCTCCACAACAAAAAAATGATGGCTCATGATTCAAAGGTTCTTATGCCAAGTTATAAATTTTCCATCATAGCCGCTCAAAGTTGCAAAATAGGCCATCAGATTCTGAACTAAGCTGATTTTGATGATGTATCTGTATAAATACATAAGGGCGTTAAGTGTGGTTTTTTTAATTTATGTCGTAGCTCTGTGAATCTACTTTCTAATGCAAAAAACAGCACCTGATTTCAATACTTCCACATCGAGATATGGAATTTATGGTGACGCTGCGCAAAACTGAAATAACTAGCGAACTAAGATTAGAAGACCATTTTTGGAGAAATATCTGGGACGATTTGGGTACAATCTGATTGTGATTCCTATGTGAGACGTAGCTCAATGAGTCTAGTTTCCAACACAAAAAAAACGGCTCCTGATTTCGATACTCCTACATCAAAATACGAAATTTACCGTGACGCTGTGCAAAGCTAATAAAATAGACGTATCAGGACATTGAATTCCATTTGTATAAATCAAACAACTCATATTTTTGTTCTCTCATCGGAGAATAAATATTTTTGTGGACGTGTGCCTAGTACTTGCTCACCAAAGTCAGAAAAGGCTACTCCCTGTGTCAATATTATCAATCTGGATGACACCACGTACGTGCTCCTTGAAAAGAATGAGATGCTCTCACTCGAAGCCTCTTTATCGCCGAGCCCCACGGATGAGATGCACCACATGCTTGCTTTACAACAATGGACTGCAAACACTCAAAACTTCATCATCATAAGGTCGCAAGAATGACACCAAGTACATGCTCACTGAAGCTAAAATGGAAAACTTTCAGCATCGTCAAGGATGAAATCAGATCATTTCAAGTCACTTTCTTATCAAGCAGTAAGGAAGTAGTGCACTAAATGGTTCAACATCAATCATGTCGACCTTTTTGGTCTGACATCAAGACCATTTGCATAAACCTGCAAAAAAAAATGTAGATGGAACACATCTACGGTGTTGACCGGATGAAGCTTCTCGGTTCTACGCGGATTAATGTCAATACGTGAAACTTTTATTGGCGATAAGTGTCGGTACCAGACGCATGATACTTCGATTTGGCATGATCAACATTGTGAGAAACACATCATTTTAGTTCAACATAGCTGATATCGATGTCAATTAGCAGGAAATTTGATTTTCAACCATTGATCTTCTATGCCGAGATGCAGGGAGTTTTCTATTCCAAGATTTAAGGAAATAGGCACAATCTTCTTGCCAAAGATAGAAAAGAGTTGCTCCGAGTGTCCGTTTTCAAGCCGTGACAGGGAATATTGCCCGCCAAATCCTCGAGAAAATGGGTGAAGCACTTAGTTGTTGCTCATTAAAAACTGCGACTCGAAAAATAATGTCTCCAGCGGTTCTTGACCAATCATCCGGATAATGTTTGTATATGCTTGGTGTGATATCGAAACCACTTGCATTTTTTTATGAACCTACAAAAAAAAGAACGAAGTAAAGAGGAGTGATCACGAACATGCAATCTGGAGTCACGACATGACAGCTAATAGCGTCAACTTCAAAAAATGATTCTCGTCAATACAAAAGAAGTTTGACATTGAATTTTGGATATGACGCAGCAATAGAAGTCTAGCCGCTCCAAAACTAAGTCATTCAACATTTGGACATTCCTACAGTCAGATGTGATTTTTACTCTGTGAGCATTTGAAGCTGAAAAAGGGAAAGACACTTCATGTACTTCTTCGGTCGGTATTGCGAGGAGCTTGTATACTTTACATGACGTCCACCAACGCTGTCAAAAAGGTTGAGGTGCACTAGCAGTGCTCCCCAAATACATAGTCACAAAAAAGCCAAAAGATGTCTTTGCAAAGGTTACAGATTTTAAAAGATTGTGGTTGATGTGATTTCATAACATCCCCTTATATAGAGGCTCCTATGAAGAATTTTCAGTTTGTGTACAAGGAATGTTGCGGTGAAATTAGAAGATGAGAATCCCTGAAAATTTCAAATTGCCAATCAGTTGAAAAATTACCATGTTGAGGAGATTTCTTTGGAGGTGATTTTAATTCTTTCTTGAAGTTAAAAGGAAAGTTAATATTTTTTTCCTTTGGTACATGAAACCAAAATGGAAGTTGATATTTTCCTTTGGTACATGAAATCAAAAGGAAAGTTGATATTTTCCTTTGGTACATGAAATCAAAAGGAAAGTTAATATTTTCCTTTGGTACAAAAAGATCAAGTCAATTTTTTTCCTTCATATGTGCAATATGTCAAGTGAGGAAGTTGTATTGATCCTTTTAATTCAAATACATTGAAAGTGTCACATTGTTGTGCAAGTAAAAACTACTTAAATAAATATTACAGTGGTGATTTCTCATGTTCATATTTATCCAAGAAGAGTAAAAAAAAAAATCAAGTTGGTCATTTTTTTTAATACTCTTGAAATAATATCGAGTTTGTACTTGATTGTGGACGAAAAATGAGGATCACCACAAACAAATCGTTGGTTGCTTTGACGAAGACTTTCACGATATGAAAGTTTATGGAGGAAACTTTAGTTAGACCACTTGCAAGAATTGGTCTAACTAGGATGCACTGATGAGAAATAATACCTTTGAAGTCACGAGAATAAAAGCACATTCATAAGTACTTCAAGTCTCGCCACCAAGTTTCGGTAAGCTTACACGTCGACCAACCTTGAAGTAGGGGGCATCTGTGGACACATAAAATTTATTGGATCAAATTCATATAAAATTTAAATTAGATCCACATTTTATTGGGTTTAAACTTATTTTGGGCTTAAAAAAATACTAAGCCTATTGTATTCCTCATCAAGGTCCATCTCACCTTGAAACCCAAACTCATCAAGTGACGTGGCATCCCAGTCAAATCCAAGACCAATGAGACGCCGCCACATGTACAAATGATGTGGAAATCTCATTCAAATTTAACAACCAGTCAAAAGACGTCAAGTTACAAAGTGACATGTTTCGGTCAATCACAAGCAACTAGGCTTACCCCTACAACTATAAATAGGGGAATAACATAACATTCTAGGGAGGAAAAAGGAGGACATTCTTCAAGCATTGGAGGAAACTTCTGCATTGACTACACAACTCTTCAACGAATTGACTAACGGAGTTCTGCCCGGAGATCAACTCGACAAGATGAAGTGTTGTCAGACAATTTCCGGAGATCCAAACACATTTTTAGGAGGCTCAAATCATCCTACAAAAAATCACGCTGCAAAGGCCCTCGAATCACGGAAAAACTTAGGAGAGAAGAATCGAGAGAATAACGGAATTGTACCCGCAAAATTCATTTATATAAAATTATTCTTTTTGTTTATTTTATTTTTGTTTGCCGTTAATTTTCAGCGTTAACGAAAATTTGTTGCGAACAACTTTATTACATATAAGTTTGTTTGGTACAAAATAAAACTAATCATTTACTTTTTGTTTTTGTGTGTCAATCTAGGCTATTTATGCGTCACAAATCGTCCCAATATTTTATATGTGCTGACTTGAATTATGCCCAGTCTAACCCCCTCCATTGAAGTTTGGACGAATTAAGTGACACTTATACTTTCATGTGTTAAATTTGATGAAATTTGATATCCTTAATTTTGAACTGTAGAACCCCATATACAAGTTCGGCCCAACTTAGTAACTCTTGCTCAAACTGTTATTTGTCAAACTAGTTCACAGTGAAGTCTTTTTTAGTTATTTGTGCAGGCCTACAGGGGCCTCATCTTTGATACTCACTTTTCAAAATGTGTAGGGGAACCATTGTGCTAAAATATTTTACAATAATCTTGGTCATATTTCTGCAGATTCCTCAAATATGCAATGCTAGAAAGAGCAAAAACCACTGTCCCCCTTCTTCTTGTGGGCATATCCATAATATACACCATCCTTTTCGCTTAAAGACTGATCCAAAACATTGCGGTTTCTCAGAAGTTGTATGTGCAAGCCATCAACTACGATAACCAGACAATTCGCCTGGTAGATCCAACGTTACAAAGACTTGATCTGTGCTCTCTAATACCTCCTCAGCTTCCTTTCAACCAATACGGCAGTATCATTGATTTTACTTCATATGACATCAGTCTATCATGGAGAAGATTAGCAGAGCCCATCTTCATGTTCAACTGTCCATTTGCTGTAAATAATTCTTCGACATTTAAGGAAATTGGTGTCTGCAAATCAAGCAGAAACACTTATTTAAAGATTGGAGAAATGAATGCATCAGGAGTCAGTGATGGATGCAGAGTACAACTTATAGGCCTGACCTCTTGGCGTAATATTAAAGATCATGTCCACAACAAAATTTCCCTTTCTGATTTTCATCAAGCAATCCTCTATGGATTTGAGCTCCATTATTATAATAAAGTTATGGGATTAACATTTGCTGGTAAGGACTACATTTTGCTTACTACTTCAATACATATATGCTCTTAAAAACAGATTTTTATCCTCCATATGATATGCAACAAATTATCAAAACAGTGGATTTACTCACCTGAATCTAAATCGGCTAACTCTTGGACTTCAATCTAACCAGGAATCTCGCCGTTGCTAGTTAATTAAACGAGTAAGCTCTTATCCTTTTACCAAGCTGGACATGAATTAGCATTCCATTAATCTTAGTTAGTGAAAATAATCAAGTGTTTAAATGGCCTCCGTGGCACAAATATGCATCTGATAACAATTCAAAATTCAAATGATAGAACAATTCGAAATATAATATTGTTGGACTGGAAATCACAATCTAAATTTATGAAAACAAATTTCTTCGAATCCTTGATAATTCAAAATAGTATTTAACTTCTCAAATGTGCAGTACTTTCAGGAGCAAGATTCGTGATTGGCCTATCATTCATAATTGTATTTCTGGTCTACAAATTCAGAAGGAGGCATTTGTCAATGTATGACGAGATTGAAGGTTTTTTGCAAACACAAAACAATTTCATGCCAATCAGATATGATTACTCCAACATAAAGAGAATGACAAGAAGTTTCAAAGAGAAATTAGGTGAGGGAGGCTATGGCAGTGTATATAAAGGAAAGCTTCGAAGTGGAAGGGATGTAGCAGTGAAGATGTTGACCAAGCCTAAAGATGGTGGGCAAGATTTCATGAATGAAGTAGCTACCATTGGAAGGATCCATCATGTCAATGTGGTCGGACTCGTGGGTTATTGTGTTGAGAGAACAAAGCGTGCTCTTGTGTATGACTTCATGCCCAATGGATCACTCGACAAGTACATCAGCACCAGTAAAGAAGAAAGTCCTCTGTTAAGTTGGCAGAGGAAGTATGACATTATTCTTGGAGTGGCTCGAGGAATCGAGTATTTGCATCGAGGCTGTGACGTACGGATTTTGCACTTTGACATCAAGCCACACAACATTCTTCTAGATGAGAACTTCATTCCAAAGATTTCTGACTTTGGGCTCGCAAAATTATATCCAACAGATAACAGCATAGTGACTCTCACAGCTGCTCGTGGAACGATTGGGTATGTAGCTCCAGAGCTGATCAGCAGAAGCATTGGAGCAATCTCTTACAAAGCTGATGTTTACAGCTTCGGAATGCTACTAATGGAAATGCTCGACTTGAAGAGAAATGTAGCTGCAAATGAAGAAAATTCTAGCCAATATTTTCCTTATTGGATATACGATAAGTTCAACAAGGGGAAGGAGATCGTGGTGGATGAAGAAGCGAATGAAGATGAAAAGGAGATGGCGAGAAAGATGAGTTTAGTTGCGTTGTGGTGCATACAAACAAATCCAGCACAACGCCCTTCGATGAGTAAAGTAGTAGAAATGCTTGAAGGTGAAGTTGAAGTGCTAGAGGCACCTCCTCAGCCTATTCAATCTCAACCGATTGGTCCGCTGTTTAATCAGATCATGGAAAATTCCATGACGTTTTCGTCTGATTCAATTGCTTTATTAGAAAATTCTGCTAATAATACCGTTGAATTAGAAATGTGCTATGATTGATTCATAGTTGATGTAATGTTTATGTGAAATGATATACATTCCAAGTGTTTGTTGTATTAATTACGCCTGTTCTAGTAGCCAACACATGATCCTCTTTAGCTCGATGTCTCTGGTTTGAGCACTAGAAATGGAGAAACTTTAAAGAGTGCTTCCCTTTCAGTGGTCCCTATGCGGGGTAAATCCAGATTTATCGAATTAATGGATAATCAGTAGTCAGTGCTTAAATAAAAGAAAAGAAAGGGGAATAGAAAATGGAGGGATGCATGAAGAGAGAATGAGTCTGCTTATTGTTCAGCTAATGCAATTGCAGTTATTAGGGTTGAATAAAACTGGATACTACTATTCAGTCTGATGGCCTCTTTTGAGCCACCAAGTTGCGACTACAACCTTCATTTTCCCCGGACTTTGAAGTTTTAGGAGCCAAAAAGTGATAGCTTCATGAAAACAATTTTATATGAACCATTTTTTAGTCTGAATTGATCAAACTTAGGAGATTGCTAGCTCCAGGCTTGAATCATTGAGAACAAACCTTTTAATTTTATTCTTTATGATATTTGACCAAGCACATTTAACCTTCAATTACTTGAAATCTGCACTTTTGATCCCTTCACAATTTTAATCCTTATAGTCCACTTTTTGTGAGCTGGTCATCTTTCATATAGAGCCATTGAAGCAGTGAGTCGTGCTATAATAGATCTATGTTTAACTGGTGAATCAAGTTTTGAAAAGCTCATTTGTTTCAAGTGTTTCTTTCATAGTAGATAAAAGTACTACTTACATAGAAGCACTATGTACTATTAAATAATCACACTGCAGAGATCATGCGGTAGACAACTGGCCTTGGCTTACAACAGACCTCATCAATATTTGTCATTTTAAATAAACAGTGAATCAATCAGAACATATGTCTAATTCAACGGGATTATTAGCAGAATGTTCTAACAAAGCAATTGAATCAGACGAAAACGTCATAGAACTTCCCATGATCTGATGAAACAATGGACCAATCGGTCGAGATTGAATAGGCTGAGGAGGTACCTCTAGCACTTCAACTTCGCCTTCAAGCATTTCTACTACCTTACTCATCGAAGGGCGTTGTACTGGATTTGTTTGTATGCACCATAATGCAACTAAAGTCATCTTTCTAGCCATCTTCTTTTCATCATCATTTGCTTCTTCATCCACCACTATCTCCTTGCCTTTGTTGAACTTATCATAAACCCAATAAGGAAAGTATTGGCTAGACTTTTCTTCAGTTTCAACTACATTTCCCTTCAAGTCCAGCATTTCCATTAGCAGCATTCCGAAACTGTAAACATCAGCTTTATAAGAGATAGCTCCAATGCTTCTGCTGATCAACTCTGGAGCAACATATCCAATCGTTCCACGAGCAGCTGTGAGAGTCACAATGCTATTATCTGTTGGATATAATTTTGCGAGCCCAAAGTCAGAAATCTTTGGAATGAAATTCTCATCCAGAAGAATGTTGTGTGGCTTGATGTCAAAGTGCAAAATTCGTACGTCACAGCCTCGATGCAAATACTCGATTCCTCGAGCCACTCCAAGAACAATGTCATACTTCCTCTGCCAACTTAACAGTGGACTTTGTTCTTGACTGGTGCTAGTGTACTTATCAAGTGATCCGTTTGGCATGAAGTCGTATACAAGAGCATGCTTTGTTCCCTCAACACAATATCCCACGAGTCCGACCACGTTGACATGATGAATCCTTCCAATGGTAGCTATTTCATTCACGAAATCTTGTCCACCAGCTTTAGGCTTGCTCAACATCTTCACTGCTACATCCCCACCACTTCGAAGTTTTCCTTTGTATACACTGCCATACCCTCCCTCGCCTAATTTCTCTTTGAACCCTCTGGTCATTCTCTTTATGTTGGAGTAATCATATCTGATTGGCATGAAATTGTTTTGTGTTTGCAGAAAGCCTTCAATCTTATCATACATCGACAAATGCCTCCTTCTGAATTTGAACACCAGAAATGCAATTATGAAAGGAAGGCCGATCACAAACTTTGCCACCGAATACACTGCACATTTGAGATGTCATACAAAGTAACTTCCTCTTTAGCCAACAAAACATAGAGATGATAAGGAAATAGAAAGTCACAAAACTTTGATTTTTACTTTATAGTCACTTAACTTAACATGGCTATTTTAATTACAAAGTCACTCAACTTATTTAATTACTAATATTTTTTAATTAAAATTTATGAAATTTTATTTAAAAACAAAAATTCTAAAAAAGTTAAAAAAACATTTGAACCATATTATTACATATTCTCATGTTTACTTTATATTTGACCCTCTGCAATTTTAAAATATCCTAAATGGTTTATATCAATTCACTTATAAAGTTAATATTAGCTTTTAAGATTTTCATAATCATATTCATTTAGCTGATTAAATTTAATTAACTTTCAATATGATACTTATTTACGGAATTGATCATCCTATCTCGATGCAATTTTTTATTGCCACTTGTATAATATACAGATGCATCAAATGAATACAATTAATTTTATTCCTAATAAGTTGATAAAAGGGAATTTTATAAATTTTAAACTAAAATGATATCATATAAAACATTATCAAATGTTATTAAACGTTAAGAGCATTATAATATATATACTGCAACGAAGTGAAATTAGCAGTAAAAATTGTACAATCAAATGATTGTGATTTTAGGATATCTTTTAGGATATTAATTGATTATCTATATGACTATATATAGACTATAGTACTTTGGAGCATAAATTAATCATTGGATAAGAAAATTGCAAAAAATAATCGTAAAACCAAAATTTTGAAGAAATGAAAAAGATATTCATTTAAACCATTTAAATGAATTTTGGATATGAGTGGGTCATTAAATTGATTATTTAAATATTTCTCTCTGTTTCTTAAAATTTTTGCTTTAAATAAAAATTACATGTTAGCAAATTTTAATGAAAGAAAATCAAGTAAATAGCTTGAGTGACTTTGTAAGTAAGACACTCATAGTTGAATGACTTTTGGAGTAAAAAAACTAAAGTTGAGTGATTTTCTGGAAAAAAAAATCATAGTTGAGTGACTTTCTGCGAAGACGTTTCATAGTTGAGTGACTTTTAAAGTAAGAATCAAAGTTAAGCGATTTTTTGAGAGAAAAATCATAAGTTGAGTGACCGTTTAGGTTATTAACTCGGAAATAGAAGGCTCTTTTTGTTAATGTGAACCATTTTATTCTTCAGAAATTATGACTTTTTTCAAATTCAACACTTCCTCTTGTCTCCTTATATGGCATCAGTTGAATATATACATGCAAAATACTTAAGCATAAGTTTTATAAACTATGTCAAATTGGAGGGAAATCTTAGAAGCTCGGTTAGTTGGCTATCTAGACTTTCACCTTGTTTACGAGGATTTGATTCCCCACCTTGTCATCCCCTCCCCGATTTCCCCTTTAAGATAATGTGTAATAAAAACACACATGTCAAATTAGAGGAAAGTCAGTGGAATGATCATGGTAATACTAATCTTTTTTCAGTTTTGAACACAAGTCTTTTCACAAATATTTTTGCTATTAACAGCTCTCTAAAGTTTAACACTATTTTGAAGTATCAAGGATTCGAAGAAATTAATTTTCACAAATTCACATTGCTATTGACATGAACTTTACCAAATATTGTAATTCAAATTGTTCTATTTTGAATTTTTGTGTTGTGGTCACTTGTGTTAGATCGATCATATATGCCAGAGAGGTCATTAAGCACATAATTATATTCACAAAATTTAAGATCAATGATGCTAATCTGTGTCCAGCTAAATAACATACAGCTTGCTAAAGGGATATAGGAGCTTACTCACAAAAACCAGAGGTAGCGAAGTGATGATCGCTGGTTAGAATAAAGTGCAAAAATTAGCAGATTTATAATGGAAAAATTAATATAGAGAGAGAGAAAAGATGAAGTTTGAGTCCTCACATCTAATCCATTCAATAACACCTACAAAGACAAGAAGAAATTAAATTGTAGTGAGTGAATCAGTTGTTTTCCTAATTTCTTTGTATGATTGAGGATGGAAAAGAATGTAAACTAAGGAGCATATATAATAATTGAAGAAGTAAACAAACATGTAGTCCTTACTCATCCTTCGACCAAAACGCAGATTCCAATAATCGAACTCAAATCCATAGAGGATTGCTTGATGAAAATCAGAAAGGGAAATGTTGTTGTGGACATGATCTTTAATATTAGGCCAAGAGGTCAGGCCTATAAGTTCTGCTCTGCATCCATCACTCACTTCAGAGACATTCACTTCTCCAATCTTTAAATAAGTGTATCTGCTTGATTTGCAGCCGCCAATTTCCAGAAATCTCGAGGAATTATTAACAGCAAGGGGACAGTTGAACATGAAAATAGGCTCTGCTGTTCTTTTAAGATATAGATAATATTTGTAAAAATTAAAATAATAATTGCCAAAAAATCCATTAGATCGGTGCAAGGTAGGCTGGGGTCTCAAAGAGCATATATCTTGTGCTTGTAAAGTTGGATCTACCAGTCGAAGTGTCCCGTTATCATAGTTGATGGCTTGCACATAGAAGTTCGTCAAGTGCCACCTTAAAACAGTTTGGTCGCCTTCACAAGATAATTCATATTCTGGAAAACCGCAATGTTTTGGATCGGTGTTTAAGCGAAAAGGGTAGCTTATGTTACGGATATGGTCGCAAGTAGAAGGGGGACAGTAGTGTTTGCTCTTCCTAGCATTGCATCCATGAGGAATATGCAGAAAGATGATTATAAGGACTAATGTAGAATATTTAAGCAGCATGGCTCCCTTAGACATTTGCCTACTCCTACTACTATGCTTCTTTTCTTTTATTCTCCCAATACTATTACGAAAGAAGCTGGGGCTGCTCAAGCATATTGGAGAGGCCAAATTAAAAACGGAGGCCTTACATTAAAAATAAAAAAAATTAAATTTTCTTATTTAAAATTTATTTTTCTATCTTTTTGAGATGCAAAGTCGTTAATAATTTTTTAATAATCGATCTCTTCGAACAATTCCTTTTCAATTGATAATATAGGCAATCCACTTAATCTTTCTTGAGATATTATTGATCTTAAATAAGATTTTATAATTTTTAATTTTGAAAAAGCTTCTTTCCGCCGAAACGATTGTTACAGGAATTGTTAACATTATTCTATAAGCAATATAAACATTTAGAAATGAATCAAGTTTTTTAATTTGATTGAATATCTCGATTAGAGTATTATTCCATTTATTTCAACATTATTCCATTTTTTCCACATTTCCGTTATCAAATTATCGAATTTTCTTTTTCTTTTAAGTTTTGATTGACCAAATTCATACTTTTTAGTTGGTATTTTAAGATCCTAATAAATATTCTAAACACTATCTACAATATCAATTAAAAAAATAAAAGTAATATAAAAAAGTTAGAATTATATTACTCAATTTAAGAAATATGAAGATTTAATTTCAAAATATCTTTTGAATGCTCTCTTCAAGTTAAAATTATCATAATCTTAAGCCTTTGAATTGTTCAACTATGAACTCTTGAACTTAAGAGGAATAAAGTAAGAAAGAATAGAGAGAGTGAGAAATAAAAATTGAGAAAGAGGTAAAAAAATGATAACCTAAAAAACAAAAAATAAGACTAACGTTCTTTTTTTTCCATAGAAAATGTAAAATGTGGGTCATTCATCAATCAAATTATTTGTCCATCAAATTCCTACTTTTAAGCTATGTACTTTATTTCCCTCCAAAAAGTTTTATCCTTTTATTTTATATAAATGTGTAGGTAGCAATTTTTTTTCAAAAAAAAAAAAACTACTTTAATAATTATAAGAAAATGGGCCCCTAAATTTGGGGGTCTAAGGCAATGACCTTTTTTGTTAGGTTAAATTACATAAATCTCAAGACACTTATTATCCAATATTCCTTATCTTTTTTAAATTTACATAAAATCTCGATTTTACACTTTACTCTCGATACATATCAACAAAATCTCACATCCTATTTTTACTCCACCATTAACTCATGCAAGATATTTTTTTTTCCCAAAGATTATCTTTCCTAAAATCTATCCCAAATTATAATCAATTAAAATATCTTTATTCCCGATTTGCTCTCATCCATTAATGAATGCAACTATTTTTTTTCTCCATAATTTCCTCCCCTAAAATCTCTTCCATTTATTTTTATTTTAAAATCGATTGATACATATATAAATTTATTTAGTTATTCATACATGTTTATTCTTTAATGGTGATTCATATGAATGATAAATATGATATCATTATGTGGGTATTATGGTGATTCATACGATAGATATGGTTTTAATGGTTGATACATATGATATTAATGGGTGATACATATGATATCATTATATGAGTATTATGGTGATTCATACGATAGATATGGTTTTAATGGTTGATACATATGATATTAATGGATAATAATATGGTATTATGGTGATTCATACGATAGATACAGTTATTATTTCAATTATTAGGTGATTCATATGCAATTAATGGGTGATACATTTTATTCACATCGGAGGAGAACGGAGCAGCGATCCTATCACCGAATCTCACTGTTTCGGTGAACGAGAGCCGATCCATTGTTTGAATCATCATGACTATCATGCGTTACCTGTCAAAAACAAAACGAACATAACCAAAAGAGTGAAATCCAGTGGGAGTTGAATAAATAGCTAAGGTCAGACAAAAGCTAATCATCAGGTGGAAGCTGCCTAAGAAAAAAACAATTATCCATGGCTAAGAAGAGAAAAGGAGTAATATAGTTGTTTCAGATATTATCTCCTTGTTTGAAATTTGAAAGTTGATTGGGGTTATTATTGATTTTGTGAATCTAATTAATTCATTGTGTAACTTATTGTGAGTGATTTACTCCATGGAATAAAAGAGAATCTGTTACTTACTTAAATAAATATCTAGTCAGTTTTAAATATATCAATTTTCTATATGTATCACCTTATATTATATGTATCACGATTTAAAAAATCGGAATAACAAGTAATTAACCAAATAGTTGGGATAAAATGTAATATCAATTAAAAATTCGTAAGTTACCCTTTTTGTTAAGTTGTCCAGCCGGCCCTGGAAAGAAGAGGCTTTGATCAATGGTACAGATATCAGTTGAATATATACATGCAAAATACTTAAGCTTAAGTTTTATAAACTATGTCAAATTGGAGGAAAATCTTAGTAGCTCGGTTAGTTGGCTATCTAGACTTTCACCTTGTTTACGAGGATTCGATTCCCCACCTTGTCATCCCCTCCCCGATTTCCCCTTTAAGATAATGTGTAATAAAAACACACATGTCAAATTAGAGGAAAGTCAGTGGAATGATCATGGTAATACTAATCTTTTTTCAGTTTTGAACACAAGTCTTTTCACAAATATTTTTGCTATTAACAGCTCTCTAAAGTTTAACACTATTTTGAAGTATCAAGGATTCGAAGAAATTAATTTTCACAAATTCACATTGCTATTGACATGAACTTTACCAAATATTGTAATTCAAATTGTTCTATTTTGAATTTTTGTGTTGTGGTCACTTGTGTTAGATCGATCATATATGCCAGAGAGGTCATTAAGCACATAATTATATTCACAAAATTTAAGATCAATGATGCTAATCTGTGTCCAGCTAAATAACATACAGCTTGCTAAAGGGATATAGGAGCTTACTCGCAAAAACCTGAGGTAGCAACCGAGGGATGATCCCTGGTTAGAATAAAGTGCAAAAATTAGCAGATTTATAATGGAAAAATTAATATATATAGTGAGAAAAGATGAAGTTTGAGTCCTCACATCTAATAATCAATTCAATAACACCTACAAAGACAAGAAGAAATTAAATTGTAGTGAGTGAATCAGTTGTTTCCTAATTTCTTTGTATGATTGAGGATGGAAAAGGATGTTAACTAAGGGGCATATATAATAATTGAAGAAGTAAACAAACATGTAGTCCTTACTAATCCTTAGACCAAAACGCAGATTCCAATAATGGAGCTCAAATCCGTAGAGGATTGCTTGATGAAAATCAGAAAGGGAAATGTTGTTGTGGACATGATCTTTAATATCAGGCCAAGAGGTCCTGGCTATAATTTCCACTATGCATCCATCACTCACTTCAGAGGCATTCACTTCTCCAATCTTTAAATAAGTGTATCTGCTTGATTTGCAGCCGCCAATTTCCAGAAATCTCGAGGAATTATTTACAGCAAGCGGACAGTTGAACATGAAAATAGGCTCTGCTGTTCCTTCAGGATATAGATAATATTTGTAAAAATTAAAATAATAATTGCCAAAAAATCCATTAGATCGGTGCATGGTAGGCTGGGGTCTCAAAGAGCATATATCTTGTGCTTGTAAAGTTGGATCTACCAGTCGAAGTGTCCCGTTATCATAGTTGATGGCTTGCACATAGAAGTTCTTGAAGTTCCACCTTAAAACAGTTTGGTTGCCTTCACAAGCTAATTCAAATATTGTTGGATCATCTCCACAATGTTTTGGATCGGTGTTCAAGCGAAAAGGGAAGCTTATGTTACGGATATGGCCACAAGTAGAAGGGGGACAGTAGTAGTGTTTGCTCTTCCTAGCATTGCATGTATGAGGAATATGCAGAAAGACGATTATAAGGACTAATGTAGAATATTTAAGCAGAATGGCTCCCTTAGACATTTGCCTACTACTACTTTGCTTCTTTTCTTTTATTCTCCCAATACTATTATGAAAGAAGAGGCTTTGTTCAATAGTACAGAAGGGACTTCAATATTATCATGTAAGAGTAAATGCAATTAAACCAGCTAGTTTCTGGGTCCCAATTAATATTTTGAAAAATTGAGTTTAAAGGGCAGCCCGATGCACTAAAGTTACCGCTATGCGCGGTGTCCGGTGAAGGGCCCCACCACAAGGGTGTATCATACACAGCCTTACCTTGCAATTTACCATTAGTACTTATCCAAGGAGTGTAAGGTAATTAAGTGAGACATTTAAGGCAGATAAAGAGTATTCCATGCGGATACTAGTGAAGCTAAGGTTATTGAAGACTTGTCTTTTGGTCGTTGATGAGAACGTTGCAATTTGATGAAGGGCCCTCAAGAGGAAGACTTAGCCGTTTACCTATTTATTGTCGATGGAGATGGAAATGTCATGTTTCCATGTTCAACACTCAACACTAAAGGAGGTGAGCAGAATGGTTGTCCCTCCTTACTTTTCAAAGGCGTGTCCTTCAATTTCAGTCATTGGTGTTTACCTGTTTAGTCATCTTGTGCCTATTGAGGTCTTCAATTTTCTTCTCCCCATAATTTCCAACTACCAAACAAGGTAGTCTTGACAGACTAACCTAGTCTACATATTCCAAATATTTAGGATTACAAAAAATAATAACTATGTCTCAGTCCCAAAAAGCGATACTAGGGAATAATCATCCGTGTTCATTTGTGTGGAAAAGTTTAACTAGGGACTTGGGAGTAATTGAAGGATTAATGCCACATGAGGCATACGCGCAGAATGTTACACTCTATGCACATTAGTTTAACTGTTTTCCATCCTGTGTTCCTAACCAATTGATGATCGAATGTAGTCGATATATAGTTTAATGGTATGCTAATTTTTGTCGGCCAAAATGCAGCTTGCTAACGGGTAGCTTCTTAATGGTGTGTACTTGTACTGATTTTGCATCTACCATCAGAAACAATATATACATTGGTACTCCACATCCATTGTCTCAAAATCCTAAATTCGTCTTTGGAAAAATTGACTATTTTTATTGTAGTATTGGATAATGCTTTGAGAGAACAGATGATTGTAGTTCCTTTAAGATCATATGCATCAGCTTCTTTGCAACGACTATTTCTCCATTTATCATTCAACGCTTTTTTTACCTTTGTGGAAATCTGATAAAATTGGAATGATACGGAAAAGATTAACATGGTTTGGTGCAAGAATCTAACACACACAAATTGAGATATAAGTCTTTAAGCATTTATCATTCCGCTTGTAATCACTAATATGAAAGAAAACACTTGTAATTCTTACACGATTCCGTTTTCATTGTACAAATGATTTTAAGCTGTTATTCAATTTCTAATATCACGTCTAGATCTTCACTCTGAGGACTTGCATCGAACTTTGGCGTATTAGTAGCCATAAAAGGATTTGGGGACAAGTTGAGATGGCTCCCATCTCCTTCCAGCATCTGAGCAACTTCTTTTATTGAAGGGCGATCGATGGGATGCCACTGAATGCACCAAAGTCCAACAATAGCTAACTTTCTCACAATTGTACTATCGCCTTCTTCCTCTATCCGAATCTTTAATTCTTCCCCTTCCTCCAAATGTGTGTAAATCCATTCCAAAGAATTCAGTTTGCT
The DNA here is from genome assembly GCA_030864215.1 of Capsicum pubescens. NCBI lineage: Eukaryota > Viridiplantae > Streptophyta > Magnoliopsida > Solanales > Solanaceae > Capsicum > Capsicum pubescens. The sequence goes on along the minus strand of CM061539.1, from coordinate 180,080,712 downwards.
GTGGTTGTTCGTCTTAGAATTCATCTTTATCCTCCCACCAACCATTTCTAACAAGAGCATTCCAAAGCTATAAATATCAGACTTATGAGAAACTTTACCAAAGTTTCTTGACAACACTTCTGGTGCAATGTAGCCAATGGTTCCCCTAGCAGCTGTCATAGTGACTGCACTTTTCTCTTTAGAACACAGTTTGGCTAGGCCAAAATCGCATATTTTTGGATTCAAGTTGTGGTCTAAAAGAATGTTTTGTGGTTTGATATCGAAATGGAGGATTTGCTGATCACATCCCTGGTGAAGATACTCAATCCCTCTTGCAGTACCAAGAGCAATATGTTGAAGCTTGTTCCAGCTGATTACTGAGACACTATCCGGGTTCGAGCTCACTGGTAAAATGAACCTTTCAAGTGAATCATTTTGTAGGTATTCATAGATCAGAGCTCGTCTGAATCCATCAGCGCAAAAACCAACCAAGCGGACGACGTTGACATGGTGAATTCTCCCAATTGTTCCGATTTCATTGATAAATTCTTCCCCTTTACCCTTGGAATCACGTAGAACTTTTACCGCAACAAAGATCTCACTGGAAAGTTTGCCTTTATAAACAGTTCCATAACTTCCTTCTCCTAACTTTTCTTTAAAATCATCTGTTATCTTCTTAATATCAGCATAAGAATATCTTGTTGGTCTGATGGCCTTGTAGTCTTCCAAAAACTTCTCGAGTCTAACTCGACTCTCTCTATCATTTTTACTTGTCAAATATAGCTGATAAATTGAGAAAACAATAATGCAAACAAGAGCTGTACCTAAAATTACACCTACAAATAACATGTCATAAGCATAAAGGAAAAATCAAGTAGGAAATTGATGAGAGAGAACTTTGAAGAACTTGAGAAGACTAACCTGCAATCAAGGGCTTCTTAGATGTAGTACCTTTTGGGGTCATAGTTCGATTGAAACAATGAGTTTCTAGCAGCTTTTTTCCATCCTTGAAACCACAATCCATTCCTTTGGATTCACAGTTTCCACAAAGTGGTATAAGCCAATTCAGCTGCAGCTTGTTCTGAACAAATGTTGAGAATGAGTATGGGTACTGATGGATTTTTGTGCAAGGACCATCTAAGAAGGAGTCGAGGCCAACAGTCGAAGAGACAGCATATACTTCGTAACCAGAAGAACCAAGACATGGAACCCAGTAGTAATCACCATAACCTCCATCGGATGGTGTAGAACAATTGAATAGGACCGCGGAATCTTCGACATTTTTGAAATTAGATTGTGACAAATTCAGTTTTGGTAGCTTGGCTGCTATGCATTCTTCAGGATCATAAAGGTGAATTTGTTGTGAGGCATAACCAATTTCTTCAACAACTAAGCGAACAGACGAGGGGAACTCAAGGATGGTGTCTTTTTGATTGTTACACTGTAGTTCAAAGCCAGGATAGCCACAATGTTTTGGTTGATGACTGAGCCTGAATGGAAAATGAACGTTGGGACCATCACTCCTGCACCAAGAATCCTCACATCCCTTCAGTCTGTGTCCAAAACTTAGCAATGGGCAAAATACTAAGAGAAATAAGAGAGATGTAAAGATATACATTTCTAAAACTCTTATTGAGAGATTTACACTTGAATCAATTGTGTTCTTTAGTTAGATGCTAAATCTGTAATCACTAGAACTATATAATGGCCAAGATTTTCCAACTCTTGAGTTTGACTTATCTACACAAATGAGCGTGGATGACCATTCTCCAGAATCATTTTATTTGATACTATGCAATATGTGGACTAGATTTTACCACATACCAGAGGCAGAATTCCAACTTTATGTGTTTTAAATTTTAGAACGACGACTTCAAGTACTAATAACTAGGTTTTAAATTTCATATGTGCACATATAAATGAAATAAAATTTAACACAAATATACAGTTTATGCAAAAGTTACTAGGTTTGTCTGAACTCGTATATGGGCTTCTACCGTGACTAAGGAAATTCAAGAAGGAAAAGTAAATTCAGGAGTAAGGATATTAATAATTCGTGCAAACATGAATGGAGGTGGTTAAACTGGGCATAGGTCAAGTCAACACATCTAAAAGATTGACACATATAAACAAAAAAAATATTTTGTAATTAGACAAAATTTATGCAAGAATAAGCAGAAATTATTTTGAGTTGGACAAATTGGCTTATAATCCATTGTTTTGCCCGAGTTGACCCACCCTCTTGACAGAGTAAACGCTAGGAATCTTATAATCCAACCCCTGTACTATTTGATCTGTTATGTAAAAGAACACGCCACCAAAGGAGATGATTGATAGAGACATAAAAAAAAGGCAGCCCGGTGCACTAAAGCTACCGCTATGTGCGGTGTTCGGGAAGGGCCCACCACAAAGGTGTATTGTACGCAGCCTTACCTTGCATTTCTGCCAGAGGCTGTTTCCAAGGTTCGAACCCGTGACCTATAACAACTTTTCCCGTTACTCCAAGGCTTCCCTTCATGATTGATAGAGACATGAGAAAATTTAATGTCACCAAAGGAGATGATTGATAGAGACATGAGAAAATTTAATGTTCTCTCACTAATCTAATAAATTGATAAAACAGCAGAGTCTTCCTCTTGAGGGAAGTTTAATGTTTACTCACTAATCTATTGAATTGGTAAAATACAGCAAAGTCTTCGTCTTCAGGGCCCTTCAGGTTGGAATTTTCTCAGCAAGGACCATGGACAAGTCTTGAGCTTATATTCTTATGTTGTACTAATATACTACTAGTATTTGCATAGAATACTCTTTAATGACTTCATCAGTTGGACCAGGAATTAAATTCAATTACAAAAAATGTAACAGGTGACTTCTTGTTTTTCTGAAGCTCCAAATATTTTGAAAAAAAAACTGAATTTTCCAAATGTAATATTAATTGGGACCATAGGAGTAATATTGCAAATGGAAAGTGCACGCTTACTTTTCAAAATGTGTAGGGGAACCTTTGTGCTAAAATATTTTACATTAATCCTCATAATCATCTTTCTTCAGATTTCTCAAACCTGCAATGCTTGGATAAAGAAAGAGTACTACTGTCCCCCTTCTGCTTGTGGTCTTATCCGTAACATAAGCTACCCTTTTCACTTAAACACCGATCCAAATCATTGCGGTCCTTCACACTTTGAATTAGTTTGTGAAAGTAACCAAACGGTCATATGGATATTCTCCACGAAGTTGTATGTGCAAGCCATCAACTATGATAATCAGACAATTCACCTGGTAAATCCAACTTTACAAACACAAGATCTGTGCTCTTTGAGACCTCAGCTTTTACCAGGCGGTGATTTCACCTTTTACAGTAGAACAGTTCCCATTTTCATGCTCAACTGTCCATTTGCTATTAATACGACTGCGACACTTTTGGAAATCAGTGACTGCAAATTAAGCAGATACACTTATTTAAAGATGGGGGAAATGAAAGCATCTGAAGTGAGTGATGGATGCATAGTGGAAATTATAGCTAGGACCTCTTGGCCTGATATTAAAGATCATGTCCACAACAACATTTCCCTTTCTGATTTTCATCAAGCAATCCTCTACGGATTTGAGCTCCATTATAATCAAGTAATGGGATTTCCATTTCCTGGTATGGACTACATTTTCTTTACAACAATAAATATATGCTCTTAAAAACAGATTTTCATCCTCCATATGATAATGTAACAAAATTATCAAAACAGTGGATTTACTCACCAGAATTTAATTTCTTGATTTACTTCCGCGGAGACTCAATCATCCCATCTTTTCTTTCTATATATTTATCCTCCATTGATTTCTCATTCTAAATCGGCTAACTCTTGGACTTCAATCTAACCAGGAATCACGCCGCTGCAAGCTACGCTTATAATGAGTAAGCTCTAACCCTTTTTGCAAGCTGTATTATTTGGCTGGACATGAATTAGAATTCCATCAATCTTAGTTAGTGAAAATAATCAAGTGTTTAAGTGGCCTCCGTGGCACATATATGCATCTGATACAAGTGAGGACAACTCAAAATTCAAATAATAGAACAATTCGAAATATAATATTGTTAGACTGGTAATCACAATCTGAATTTGTGAAAATAAATTTCTTCGAATCCTTGATATTTCAAAATAGTAGTACTATTTAACTTCTCAAATGTGCAGTACTTTCAGGAGCAAGATTCACGATTGGGCTATCATTCATAATTATATTTCTGGTCTACAAATTTAAAAGGAGGCATTTGTCAATATATCATATGGTTGAAGGCTTTCTGCGAACACAAAACAATTTCATGCCAATCAGATATAATTACTCCCACATAAAGAGAATGACCAAAGGTTTCAAAGAAAAATTAGGCGAGGGAGGGTATGGCAGTGTATATAAAGGAAAGCTTCGAAGTGGAAGGGATGTAGCAGTGAAGATGTTGACCAAGCCTAAAGATGGTGGGCAAGATTTCATGAATGAAGTAGCTACCATTGGAAGGATCCATCATGTCAATGTGGTTGGACTCGTGGGGTATTGTGTTGAGAGAACAAAGCGTGCTCTTGTATACGACTTCATGCCCAACGGATCACTCGACAAGTACATCACTAATCTCGAAGGAAGTCCCATGTTAAGTTGGCAGAGGAAGTATGACATTATTCTTGGAGTGGCTCGAGGAATCGAGTATTTGCATCGAGGCTGCGACGTACGAATTTTGCACTTTGACATCAAGCCACACAACATTCTTCTGGATGAGAACTTCATCCCAAAGATTTCTGACTTTGGGTTAGCCAAATTATATCCAACAGATAACAGCATAGTGACTCTCACAGCTGCTCGTGGAACGATTGGGTATGTTGCTCCAGAGCTGATCAGCAGAAGCATTGGAGCTATCTCTTACAAAGCTGATGTTTACAGCTTCGGAATGCTACTAATGGAAATGCTCGACTTGAAGAGAAATGTAGGTGCAAGTGAAGAAAACTCTAGCCAATATTTTCCTTATTGGATATACGATAAGTTCAACAAGGGGAAGGAGATCGTGGTGGATGAAGAAGCGAACGATGATGAAAAGGAGATGGCGAGTAAGATGAGTTTAGTTGCGTTATGGTGCATACAAGCAAATCCAGTACAACGCCCTTCGATGAGTAAAGTAGTAGAAATGCTTGAAGGTGAAGTTGAAGTTCTACAAGTACCTCCTCAGCCACTTCAATATCAACCGGTTGCTCCATTGTTTCATCAGCTTATGGAAAATTCCATGACGTTTTCATCTGATTCAATTGCTTTATTAGAAAATTCTGCTAATAATACCGTTGAATTAGTTAGATATGTGTTATGATTGATTCATAGTTGATGTAATGTTTACGTGAAATGTCATGTCTCAGGAAGATTGTTGTAACTAAAAGTACCTGTGTGATATTCAAAGAAAAGGGTGCTTTATTATTTTGTTATGAAATAAAGAGATTATGGTGTAAATCATTAATAATAATAATAGAATATGGTGCAAATTGCAAAAGATGCACATATTAGGGGCCATAAAATGCAAAGAATGCTATTACTGCTAAGATATTATGACAAAAGTGTTTTTTTTAATCAAATACAAATAACTACTTTCTAATAATAGTGGTCGTTTGGTGTGAGGTACTAAGGTAAATTATCTTGGGATAAAAAAATAGTTCCGGAATAAACTTTTTTATAAATTGTTTGGTTGGTAATACTCGGGATAACTTATCCCGGGACTAATAATAATCCCGGGATAAGTTATACCACATATTTAGTGGTATAAGTTATCCCAAGTTAATTTATCCTTGGATAAAATTATAAATGACAAAAATACCCCCAAACCCTTTTCTTTCCACTTTCTCATATATATATATATATATATATATATATATATATATATATATATATATATATAACCTAGTTTAGGTATACGCGCCTCGCGCGTGTACCTCACTATAATGAATTTAAACGCTACACTAAATACGATATTTATTCAAATAGTAAGAGAATTTATTTAATTAGATATATAGTAGTTGTAAATATCAAAAATACAAATGAGGTAGGTGTAAAATATATTGACAACCCCTTAAATTACGGTTAGTGTTTTAGAAAGAAAAAATAATCATAATATTTTATATGACTCAAAATTTTGATCATTAATTGTTTATATCATCATAATCATCATTCATTTTCAAGATACCTACAAAATTGGAAAAAAAAACTACGAAATCAATGCATCTAAGTAAATTAAATATTACAAAAATATACTTCTTTGACGTATCTTGGCGACCAGAAAAAAGAAGAAAATTCAAATCAAATAATAAAGAATCATTTAAGAACAAAAATAAATATATCTTGTTCCATATGTTCACATTAGATATTATTGTATTTTTCTAAAAGAATTCTCAATTTATAGAAGTTCAAAACTTTTTTCTTCAATAAAGAAATTATATAAATATGATTGATTTTTACTTTTTTCATTAATTATTTATCAATAATAGAATATTTTAAATTCCAAATAAACTAAACTAACACAAATAAGAGTGATTTTTTTTAACCCTTTTTAGTTTTTGATAGACTTTTACTTTCCTTTTATTTAATACAAAATAGAGTTCATTTAAAAAAAAAAAATATGCGTAGTCCTAAAAAGGGGGGGGGGGGGGGGGAGAATTCGATTTTAGTTGGGTTTGAAGTCCTAAAATTAATTAAATATTATTAGGTAAATAGTAAAAAGACGTTTTTATCTAAAGGACAATTTTTTAATAAAGGGCAAAAAGTTCAAATCACTTTTTTAAGAGTCTTCACACTTTTAATATATTATAGATATAAATATAGCTTATAGATTATAGATTATAGATTATATATATATATATATATATATATGTATGTGTGTGTGTGTGTGTAGTGCAGTAAAATTTATGTCGTTTCTGCTTGCTGCTGCTAGGCTCTTGATATCTACTAAATTGATATACTGAATCATGGACTCAACACACCAGCTGAGATAGGCGATGAGAACCAATGGCCATAGTTACGGATGGGAAAAAGAGGAAAAAAAAATATAAATACAAACAATATATTGAAGCGAAAAGAAACATATGAATTTCTAACTATGTAAAAAAGACATATTCTAGCTATGCAAAAGAGACATGAATTTCTAATTTGATGGGAAAAAAAATCATATAAATACAAACAAAAACCATATAAATACAAACATAAAAATAATTAACCAAAGTGAGGGTTATTTTTGTAAACAAACAATATATTTTTACAAACAATGCACTATATATTATTTTTAGCACCACTAACCAAACAACCACTAAAACATAATACGAGCATAACTTATCCCAGCACAACTAATCCCAGCATAACTTATCTCAGCATAACTAATCCCGATATAACTTGTTTTCAAACCAAACGACCCCTAAATAGTTTCTTTTTTCGAAAAGTGCTTTTGGAAAAACAACAATAAGCAAATTTTGAGAGTTCACTATTAAGATTTCTAAGCTCTCTTTTTTTGAAAAAATTTATTGAGAGATTTGAAAAACTGAATTTAACTTTTATACAGTTTAAAAGCTTAGTTCCTGCGCACATAATTTGTGAAAATTCAATTTGCTTTGGCAAGCTTATTTAGAAAACTTTCAAACAAAAAACCATCTAATACCTCCGTCCCAAATTGAGATGACACATTAATTAAGAAAAATAATTAATAACATGTCTAGTTTACCATAGTATTCCTATTAAATAATGTTTACATTTTAATTTAAAATAAAAAATTAAAAAACATTAAAAAGCTTTTTTATCTATTATTGATTAATAAAAAAAGATAAATAAAATGAGAAAGTAAATTAAAAAATTTGGGACGGAGGAAGTACTTAATTAAAGCACACATCATTAGTAGTAGAAAATAAAAAGAGAGAGAAGGCTAATTATTAGTAATTATTTTTATTTTTTTATGGAAAGAAAGCTTAATGCCTAAATTCAAGCTTCCACAAGAGCCTAAATTTGCTTTCCCAAAAATTTCAAACTTTAGCTAAATCTAAACATCAAAATTCAGAAAGAGGATTTTGTGAAATCTCAGTTACTTGTCAATTCCAAGATTTGAAGGCGAATTACCATGGATTCATCCGCTGCTATTGCAACTCCTCCTTGGAATCTCCGTCGTCCTTTTCTTACTGGACAATTTTATCAGGTATTCATTCCCCCCATTTTATCGCTTCACATATTTATGCAAAAAAAGAAGAAGAGAAACTCATTGCATTAAAAAGGATTCAACTAATTAGCTACCCTCCCCCAACGATTAGATACTTCTCTCAGTTTGACTGTTCCATTTCAATTAAATTTACTAAATTCGCATCCAAGCGTGTGACATAGTGGTCAATGAAGTTATTGAGAATTATGAGGTCTCGGGTTGACAAAAACACTAGGTGATTTCGCCTTGGACAGATTTACCAGGTACGTGTTGCTGGTGGTGGGGGGGTGATAGGTAACCGGTGGAATTAGCATGGTGCGTGCAACCTGGCCTAGACACCACAGTTATCAAGAAAATTTTTTTACTTCAATCTTCAAATTTTAGCCTTTAATCGACTCTCCACGAACACGAATGCTGTTTTTTTGTTTTCCACCTTTCTTTTATTCTTTTGCTTGGTTTGTTATGTTGAAACTATTTTGCCTCTTGGAAATGCATGCAGGAAGTAAAGGTTACACCTGGAACTACTGAAGGCAAGGGGTTTTCTGTGGACTCAAGGTACCCTACTTGTCCTTGGCTTTCTGCTTTTTTACATAAGTCAATTTTGTTTTTTTAGCAATATGTTTTACCTTGATGTATTTGAAATGCTTATTTTTAAGCCAAACTGGTTACTCCTATTTGGTATATCTCTACTTATTTTCTGTTTCTGTCTGGAATTTTTATTGCAGTTCCGGAACAGATAAAGTGATAGGTTGCTACCATGCCACCATTCAGGTATACCTCTTTTGACTCAACTAGATAGTTACTTGTCCAGTCTTTTTTTTATTTTTGTTCTTACTATTGTTATTACTTGTTATTATCATTGTTTGGTTGCTCTCACTGTTATCATCGAGTATAATGTCAGTAAAGAAGAAGTTATATATTTGACTATAAATTTATGAACTTGGATCATAAGTCTTAACAAGACCGGCGTAGTCAATATATGTCATGTCCTTCTCTTGTGTGTGTGTTGTTATAGTTTGCAATTTAATTTCCTGTGAATATTTGTCATTTGGTCTTAAGTATAAAAGGTTAAGGCCTTAGGGTAGTGGGACTGTTATGTTATGGCCCTTCTAAAATGTTTTTTTCATTAATATGCTATGTCCTAGATAAACTTGACAACCTTGGTTTGTAGTTTGTTCTGGGTCATAATCATTCATTAAAATATTTTCTAAACTCTTATGCAGGAATTGATTGTTATTGATGATCTTCTTTCCGCCTTGCTTGGAATTGAAGGGCGCTATATTTCTATGAAGAAAGTCCGAGGGAAGGAGGATGCCATAACCTTTCAGGTTGATGCATCTATGGATTTAGCTCTTCAGGTACATAAATTTGCTTTGAGAAAAGTGGTTGTGTCTCCACTTCATCTTGAATCTGTTTGTGGGAAAAAGAACTCTCATAGTTGATCTGAGTGAAATCAAGATCTAGATTGTTGTGTTATATCTATTTCAGTTTTGGGGTATGCATCAAGGTCCATAGGAGAATCCGCGCAATAGTTACTAGAATAGGGTGCTTAGAATCTGAAGAGCGAAGATCTGAAGACTCAGAACCTTCTGTCAATATCAGATATCAATTTCGGCGACCAAATAAAGAACTTGTGCATGTGGCCTTGAGTATTTTTTTGAAATCAGCCTTGAGCATAATTTTATCAGAAGATAATAGCAGAAAGAGTCAACATAATGTTTCTAAGATATGGATTTAGTGGAACCGAAGATTTGATATTGCACGGCATTGTGCAATGAACCAATATTTTTGGGTGAGTAAGCCGGCAGGTTTATCATTTAACTTAAGTTAGGAAATGATGTTGCTAGCATGTATTTTCGAAGAACTATCAAACTAAAGAACATAGAGAATAAAGAGATGAGTCCGGAATATATGTTTTCAGTAATAATAGCTAGGGAAAAAATGAGAGATTTCATTCATAATGTTCGAAAGTTAATTAGACAAAGCATTTCTTATGAGTGTAACTTATTTACTTCATAAAAGAAGTATTGGGGGAATATATGAAAAGAGAAATGTAGCTAAATAAGGAAAAATGAGAATGATACCTTCATCTATCTCTAATAGACAAAATTTCCTATGCTTAAATTAGCTAATAAGAGTGGATTCTCTAATTTGTTTGGTGTTCCTTTAAAATCCCAAAGTTTAGAGGAGGATGTCTGAGATTTTCGGTGCGTGAAACTGTTGAGCTGGCTGTTCAGCAAGTTTCCTTCTAAAAGGTGCACGGATTGATGAGGAATTGATTTGTGATGCAGAATGTCTTTTTAAGATCCGTTGGAATTCGTCAACAACAACAACAACAACAAACCCAGTGTATTCCCACCTGGTGGGGTCTGGGGGGGTAAGATGTACGCAGTCCATACCTCTACCTCTAAAGAAGTAGAAAGACTGTTTCCGATAGACCCCCGGCTCAAGACACGAGATACCACACAAATACATAGTAAAGCACAGAACAAGATTACAAGATTACATAACATAAATACGGCACCCATAAGTAAAAGAAAACAGAGGAAAGCACCCAGATTCGTACTAAAACAAGGAACACGGAATCATAACAAGGATACTACCCCCACCAAGTAATTCCCTACACTAGCGACCCAAACTGGCCCTAGTCCTCTGCCCTAATCCGTTGGAATTCGTCATTTTCAAAAATCTATCTTTAAGATACATTGGAATTCATATTGATTTGATATGAAGCTGGATCATTTTTGTAAATATTGCAAGCACAATTTGTGCTACATCTATAATACGTAGCTTCCTCTCAAAAGAAGTACGGGTTAATGCTCAAAGATGATTCTTTCTAGCTTTCTGGTTTTCTTTTCTTTAATTCAAAGATGTAAGTGTAAAAAGTTGTTACTTAAAAACAATGGAAGTGCGTTTATATTTTTTGGTTAGCATTTGTTTTAATAACCGTGGGATCAGCCAACGTGTGCACATCTCAATTAATTCTACGGGGTAGCTGCTATCTTCCACCAGTACAAGTCTCGAGTAACTCTGTCCACCAAGACTTGTACATATGAAAAGAAATCACCTAGTGTTTTTGCCTTCACTGGGATTTGAACCTGAGACATCATGGTTCTCAATCCACTTAATTGACAATTAGGCTAGGTGTTCAGTGTTTAGCATTTTATGCACCGACAATCACAATGCAACACTTTGAATGACAAAAGGAGAAAGGAAGTAAATAAGTGTATATCTGCTTAAAAGCAATGAAATATTTTGAGTCTAAAAGTTGAGTAAACGTGAAGGAACATCCATATTGTATCTAGTTTAAAATATTAGTTGAAATAATTTGGACTATTATTGTAGGAATTCTCAAAAAGGTTGTTCCCGCTATGCGAAAGTTATATCTTGATTAACCAGTTTGTCGAGACAAGGTCACAGTTCAAGACAGGCCTAGTCAATCATGCCTTTGCCGCTGCTCTAAGGGCACTCCTCCTTGTAAGTTTCTTATTTATGGATCCTTCAGTGGTTGCATGGTGGATTATTCTTTTCTCTACTTGTTTATCTGGTATATTAACCATCTTATGTATAAGCTCTTCTTCTCGATATATATATATATATTTGATAAATCACTTCTGGGAGGATGCAATCATCTTCATGATTTCTTAATCTCTTTTTGGATGTTGTAGATTCTTTACTCCTTGGTAGACTGCTTGTAAACGCTTGAGTTTTCCACTTATTAATAAATTATTTACCTTACAAAATAAAAATCTCCTTTTGTGGATAGATAAATGTACTTTCAGAAGATTATCTCTTAGGAAGCTGAGAAAACCTGTCTGCTACCTTGGTTTGGCTCAATTGATTATTTAAGGTTATTTTTAATTTGGATGCCATGAATTGTTTCCATAATTTTCCCATCCTGGACATACATGTGCAATGTAGTAGTGAGAGAAAAACTACTTTAAGAAACGAAAACAATGTAGGAAAGCAAAAAGTGAGAGCTAATCAAAGTCTAGAATATATTTTTTCCAGGACTACCAAGCAATGGTGGCACAACTTGAACATCAATTTCGTTTGGGAAAACTTTCCATCCAAGGATTATGGTTTTACTGCCAGGTAATACTGCTTAAATTAGTTTAATTTCCGTTTAATTGACTCATCATTGTTGGTCTTATGAAGCTATTTCTTGCAGCCAATGATGGGTTCAATGCAAGCGCTGTCTTTGGTGGTGAAAAAGGCTGCAGCCAATAACTGTTCTGGTTCTGCTGTCCTTAACCTCCTGCAAAGCCAGGTCTGGTGTTTTGATGTCACTTTTCATAACTATAAGGAATCTATTGTCTGAGTTCCCCTAGAATTGTGGAATAACATAGATTCAATACCATGGTTTAAACTCCTTATTTGCTCGAACATTGTGGTTTGGTTTTGCATGGTTATCAAAACGAGATCTGCAACTTTTATGTTTTAGTAGTTTTAATCAATTAGTCTTACTCATTCGGAAATTCTTCATGGAAAGTCGAAATTTTTTCAAGTATCCACGATAGACTCTACTTTGATAGTTCAGGATTGTTTAGAAATAAGATAAGGAAGGAATAACCCGGGCTTAGCTCAATTGGTAAAGGTTGGGGAACTTTCGTCTTAAATCACAAGTTCGAGCCCTGTGCCAAATGAACTAAGTCTAGTATTTAAGTGGAGAAGGGTAAAGGGGCGAAGCCATCATCCCGGAGTCTCGAAAGCTGCAGTTGGCCCAAAGAGTTGGCAATGAACAAATTTCGTGGTCATAAAAAACAAAGATAAAGAAGAGTAATTGATTTCCACATAGAACCCACAAAATAGAGAGCTAATGCAAACAGATCTGAAAAATTTGAGGTGGCTATTTTTCTTCTTTCTGGACATTGCTGTGACTGCACAACGAGAATTCATCTCACCAATGCTCTGATACCATTGAGCAAATGAGACATGGAATAATTGAATGAAACTTAGTTTGATTACTCCTTCAAGTTGCTCGACTTAAAAGTGATATACAGGTGCAAAAGTAGGAAAGAATCACTCTAGCTAGTCCTAATTGGTATACAATATCATTTACAATATTCTTGACACAAATTACATATGTTCGATTTGAGGAGGGGGTCTGTACTTATTTCCAGATTAATTATTCTGTTTTAGGCAAAGGCAATGGCTGGTGATCACGTAGTGAGGTCATTGCTGGAAAAGATGTCACAATCAGCAAGCACTGCGTATCTCAGAATATTAGAGAGGTATGTAATCTAGATTCTGTAATAATTATCCAAGTTTGTTTATGAGCTGGCTGACCTCTCATTGATTGGGAATAGTTGCCTAATCAGATATGTCATAACATGTTTCTGTTTTTCTTTCTCCAAAAAAAAAGCACGTTTCTACTTTTTATGAAGTGTAAAAGAAGTTGGTGATACATTAAGCACTAGGGTTGAAGGAGTATTGCTTCCTATATCTGCTATTTGATCTTGATGGGTCCATGCCGATAATGTCTACTTTGAATACCAGCTGATGGAGTTATTACACGTATTAAAAAGTAGTATATATTTCCTTGAATAATGACTTTCAGCTAAATTGGAAATGGACATTTTTCTATCTGTATATTAGTCCCACGATAGTAAGCAAGGAAAGTACTGGTTTTCTTGTCTTCTAGAGTAAATATTAGGTCTTTCCATCAAAAACTGCTTTTGGTATTAAGGTGTGTCGTTTCTTCTCCATTTTTGACAATTGTCTGCTGAACTTCACGTTCTTTTTACTGTGAATTACTGTTGTTGCTCAATGTGAACTACCCTAAAATTTTAGGTGGGTGTATGAAGGAGTGATTGAGGATCCTTATGGTGAATTCTTTATTGCTGAGAACAAGTCTCTTCAGAAGGTACATCTTTTTCAGCAACAACACTTTTTTACTTAGGTGCTGACATCTCATTGACACTGTATTTCCCGCAGGAGAGTCTTACTCAAGATTATGATACCAAGTACTGGCAGCAACGTTACAGCCTGAAAGATGAAATTCCTAGTTTCCTTGCAAATGCAGCTGAAACAATTTTGATCACTGGAAAATATTTGAATGTCATGAGAGAGTGTGGACATAGTATTCAGGTTTTGACAAGATTTCATTGCTGCTATATGTTCACCCAATAAAGCTCTTCCATCTTTCTTTGCATTGCAATTCCATTAGTGATATTAGCAGAAGCTCGTAACCAAATTGTTTCTGTTAGATCCCTGTGGCAGAAAAGTCAAAGTTGACAATTGCAGGCTCAAATCATCACTATTTGGAGTGCATCAAGTCTGCTTATGATTTTGCCAGTGGCGAACTATTAAATCTTGTCAAAAATAAGGTCTGCTGAAGCAAGAAAGTTATTTCTTGACAGTTTTTTTTTCCATATTTCTTGATTTGCTACTGCAAGTGGTTTTACATGGAACTCCTCTCTGATGAACCTTTCTCTTCTTTGGCAGTATGATCTCATGGGTAAACTGCAATCTATTAAGCACTATCTTCTTCTTGATCAGGTACCAGCTAGTGGTTAGAAGATTATATGTATAAAAGCTTATGATAGTCTGCGAATTGGGGTTGGATATGGGGAAAATACATGGCAAACTTTGAATTTAAAGGCTACCAGAGGAATGGTGCAATAACTTTCTTTGTTAACTCGTCAGCCCCTTCGTATTATCTTCTTTTAGTAAGAAGATGTTTCTTGGGCTAAAAGTTGGCATCAAAATGAGTTGCAGGAAGAAGAAAATATTAGACAATTCTTTTCTTTTGATCAGGTAAACGAAAATATTTGACAATTCTTATGCCCATCTTTTCCAAACAAGCAAATCAGTAAATTAAAATGAAAATTCAGAACTATCATACGCTGAAGCTCCCTGCCATTTGGGCCTGGTTTTGAGTTTTTTCTTTTGGTTTCATTCTTTATTTTCTTTATGTGTGCTTTCTGCAGATGGAAATTAAAGTGTTATCCTGGTGCTGGTGTTTTATGTTTTTAGTTGGATGTATTTGGCCTTTAAGAAATTTATCTTCGCACTCACTGCAACTGGTCATGCAGGGTGATTTCTTAGTTCACTTCATGGATACTGCTAGAGAGGAGCTCATGAAGAAGCCTGATGAGATCTCTGTGGAGAAGCTACAGGTTTATACATAGTTCTTTAGTTTTCTGCCTTCCATTATAGGAAATCATTTGAAGCTCTTTATAATGTGGTGTCACCTTCTTTTCTTTCTTCTGAGTAGTCTCTTCTAGACCTTGCTTTGCGATCTACTGCAGCTGCTGCAGATCCTTGCCATGAGGACTTATTGTGTTGTGTGGTGAGTTACTATTACTTTGGCCTGCTTAACCTTGTAGACTTGGAGATAATCTGCAGCATTTATGTAAAAAAGGGTCCATCTTTTCTCAGGAGAGGACTACTTTATTGAAAAGATTGAGTACATTGAAAGATCTTGAGATCAGCCGGTCTGCTCCAGATAGCAACGATTTAGAGGAGCCACTGAGCATTACTGGCTTGGAAACTTTTTCTTTGAATTACAAGGTTTGCCTTTTAATTTCTCTTCTAATCTAAGGAAATTACATCACAGCTCCCACACAACAAAAAGAAAAAAGAGAAGAAAACAGATGAAAGAGCAGAAAATTGCTTCATAAAAGCAGTTCTATATGCCTTCTATATTGATCATAGATCAAGAACAGCAGTTGCTTCCTAGCAGTGGATTGTAATTTAAAATGGGCCCAATTTCTCCTTTGGGCAGTCAAAGAATGCAAAGATAACTCAGTCATATCAAATGAAAGCGACTAACAATGCAAAATTGTCAAGAAAAAATGAAGGATAAACCGATAAAGGACCATGAAAATTGGAAAGAAATAGGCAACTAGGAAATAAAAGGTTTAAAAAGCGTTGGTGCATATAAAATGTCAATACATAACAAGAAAATAAGAGTGGATGTTGGATTTTAAAGACAGAGAAATAAAGCAACTGCAGATTCTTAAAGGAAATAAGGAAAGAACCTCCCTTATTATCCCAAGTGTGGAATCTGTCCAGCAAATCACAGCCAGCTACTTCCCCAGTTATATGATCAAATATGATCAAATGGATCAATTGGCTTGAGAGGGGATATATTATCGAAGTGAGACCATATCTAACTCTCTGTTTTGGAGTCTGCCAACATATATATAACTCCTCCTTACATAAATGTAACTCCTCCTTCGTTCCAGCTCTTTTGACAGACAACTAACATTCCAGTGCCAATTGCTGATCATCATTTGTGCCGGCATTTTTTTTGATAATCGTGGTGTTCGGGCCAGCTTGCGCGCTCCTCGACTAATTCCACGGGATACCTGCCACCTCCCACCAGCAATAAGTACAAGGTAACTCTGTCCATCAAGGCTAGAACAGATGGGAAGAAATCACCTAATGTTTGTCTCGGGTGGAAATTGAACCTGAGACCTCATGGTGCTCAACCCGATTTCATTGAACCACTAGGCTGCACCCTTGGGAGCATTAGTGCCGGAATTTATGACCCACTTTTTAAGGACCTACGCACATTTAAACAGGTTGCGGGACTGATATTAAAATATGGTTGATCCCATTTTTACCTGTGAAAAGCGGGTTAAAATTGGGTATATTTGGATTTTGCATATTGCAAGCTGAATTGCGGAGATAATCCTTTCTCTCTCTACGAGAATGCTGTTTCTGAAGCCTTTGCCGTCCTTCGCCGTGAAAGCAACTGCAAAGCTTTTCATGCTGGTTTGCATGCTCTTCATTCTTTTTAAAATAAAAGTTTGTCAAATTTGAGAACCAAAACAAACATATTTAGCTGGCGCCGAGGGAGAGCATCTTGTTTTCTTCTTTTCATTTTCTGTTTTGGCGAGAATGATCTTTAAAAGGTCATAGAAGTACTTCTGCTGGATCATTGTATTATTATCTCCTGAGCCTGGTTGCATTTCATTGTGTTTCAGGTTAGATGGCCATTATCTCTTGTAATATCACGGAAAGCCTTGACAAAATACCAGTTGATTTTCAGATTTCTATTCCACTGTAAGCATGTTGACAGGCAACTCTCTGGGGCATGGCAAGTACATCAGGTATGACCTTTCAGTTACTTTTACTAACAGTAGTAAAATAGCTTCTCTTTTCCTTTTTGACTTCTGGTAGATTTACGTGTTTGCTTATTTCATGTTATAGGGTCTCCGCAAGCTGGACATGCAAGGAACTACAGTTTCTGTATCATCTTTGTTATGTCGCAATATGCTAAAGTTCATAAATAGTCTCTTACATTACTTGACATTTGAGGCAAGTTTTATCCCTTCTCTGGGATCTGCAGTTCCAATATTTTCTTAGCTACATGTCTGCAGTTCCCATATGTCTGCCTGCCTATAACTACTTGAATGGTTTAAGTTTCCTAGTTCTCTTTGTTATTCTTCCTTTATTTGTATTTTTGACAAGTTATTCTTCCTCTCTTAATTTAATTTCTGGTTGCATACTTTGAGTTCCCAGTTTTTCTCATTGATCTTTTCATCACTGTCACCGTAGCAGCACTAATGTATCCTTCTCATTCACAATTCTTCTTCATTTATCAATGCTATATTAGACGTGTACATCTATTTGTCCTAGTGAAGACAGCTGCTCCTTTTCTCTTGTTAGAAGGTCAAATAAATTAATTTTATTGGCTGATATAAAAGATGGTTGACTGTAATAATTTTGATATTTTATTGACTGATATACAAGTGGGTTATGCTATACATCCTATTTCTCTGATACCTAGGGTTATTATTTCTCATCTCTTATCTCTGTTATGCTATACATCCTGTTTCACGTCTCATTACGACCTTGGTATATTATTCTCTATCTTGAGCCGAGGGTCTATCGGAAACAGCCTCTCTACTTCCTCGGAGGTAGTGGTATGGACTGCATACATTTTACCCTCCCCAGACCTCACTTTGTGGGAATATACTGGGTCTTCTGTTGTTGTTGTTGTTGATATACAAGAGGGTTGACATTAAAAATTTTGATGTGTGTTGCTAGTCAGATTGAATCAGTATCTTATTGTATCTTCAGGTTCTTGAACCTAACTGGCATGTAATGCTCAGCAGACTTCAAACAGCGAAAAGCATTGACGAGGTAAAATGGTTATGTTAATTTGTGCCTCTATACAAATTACAAAGGAACCTTTGTAACTAAACACATTATAGGACAGTCCTGCTGGGCTGGTCCTTTTCTTTAACTTATTAATGTATTGTCTCATTAGTTCTTTGATTCATCTTTGGGACAGGTTATCCAATACCATGACTTTTTTCTTGATAAGTGCTTGAGGGAATGTTTGCTTCTATCACCAGCCCTTCTTAGGGTTAGTATGATTTCTAATCCTGGTTATTGGTGCCTTCAGTTACTTTGTTCCTAATTAGAAAATCTTCACAAAAGGTAATATTGATGATGACTAGCCTTTATGCATTGTTCAAGAAGAACCTGCTAGTGGGCACATTTAAATAGCAACTGCCGGATTACGTTTTAGGTTTTGAGTCTGTTCATATGATTTTCTCATGAATGTGTTTCTAAATGCAGAAGGTGGAGAGGTTGAAACTGATATGTCTGCAATATGCAGCTGCAACACAACGGTTGATTACCTCCTCGTTGGATATTGCTGATACTGACACGTTGTATAATGATTCTCCCAGTATAGAAAAATACAAGAACTTGAAACTAAGGACCCCATATCAGATGCGGAGACTAGCTCCTGAAAATGTCACAGTATTTGAATCTGTTCTGTATGTTAAAATGAATTTGAACTTTTGTTTTTTAACCCTGCTATCTCTGTCTCTCATAGTTGACTAATCATGTGCAGGACATTTGAGAAGGAATTTACCTTTGAGCTTCATAGCCTGGGACCAATATTAAGCAGTGGCTCTCGGGCAGAACCATACATGACTCATCTTGCTCAGTGGATTCTTGGTGTGGGAAAAGACCAGTAAGCTGATTGTATTTGTTGACAACAAACTTACTTTTAGAATTGCAGTTGTAGTGATCTTTCTTTTTGTGTATGCCATTTCGATTCCTTTAAGTGCACCAAGCTGCCTTTTTTCCTGTTCGATTCCTTTCTCTTACTGTAGAGTGTGACCATTGTGAAATTAAATCAAGCTTTTGCGCTGCCTCTTTCCCTTTAGCTTCTGATTTTTAGAGACCTTAGTGTTGCGTCCAAGAAGCAAACACAAATATATGTGGTTGCATGGTAATCTTGAGTGAATCGAGTATCGTTCCTTTGAGGACTGGTGATTAACTACTAAAAACTACTACTAGTATTGATCAGGCTATGCCGAATTATCAAGCAATAAAGAAGTGTGAAAGTTGGTTAAATAACTTACTACATTAAATGCATTGTGGAGAAAACAATTGAATGCTCAAACTTCTGAGGAATCTGATTATTGACAAGCCTAGAATCCAATAAATTCGAGTCTCTTATCTTTTTTTTTTTTTTTTTTTTTTTTTTGATAACGGTGGTGGCTGAGACCGATGGGACGAATCACTAGTATTTTTTTGTCTTTGTTGATGTTTGAACCTGAGACCTCAGGTTCTCCCCTCACTTCACTGTCTATTTATGTTAGAAGAGTAGGAAAACTAGTTTCTCCTGTATATTGCCCTCGAATCAATTCCCTAATAAGTAATACCTATATGGATTCAACAACTTACAACACTCTTCAATCCGACAGGCTATAGCGACCTTGAATTCCCTTTTTCAAGTTTAGTTTTAAAATCCACAGATATCGATAGAAATGATGTGCAAACAATCCAACAACAATTAAGAACAAAAATTGAATAATAGATAACCAATCAACAACTACCTAATCCACTGGAAAAAAGAAAGAAAAGAAAGGTAACAGACCAATATCAGCCGCTTTTTTGTCCTTAAAAGAGGATTTGGTATTCCCAGTCATTAAAATCAACAACCAACAACATACTTAATTTAACAAGGTCTAATTTTACGAAGTGGAGTCTTATAAATGTAAAATAGAGAGTTGAAAGAGTATAGTACTAATTTCTGTCTTGAATTTTAAGGTGACACACTGTTTTGGGACGGAGAAAATTGTATTAATTCATTCGTCTAATATATGTGTCAAACTAATTTGTTTTTTAATCTGTGTTGTGAGGAATGTTACTTTATTTTTTATTTTAAAATGATTTTGACTTTGATTTTTTTAAAATTCTTAATGAGATAATTATAGTAGTCTATTGACAATTTTTTCTCTTTCTTACAACATGGTGTTTTATCAAACACCACCATCTGAACTGAAAATGAAATGGGACGGTAGAACTTGTAGCTTTATGGAAGCTTCTAAAAATTTGGTTTGTTGCTCAACTTCATTCTTCTTATTTTTCTTCATATAATAACTAGAAGAAAATAAAAGGTGGAAGAAACACACTACACCAAGGTTTTCATTTATTTTATTTTTTTGGGAAGCGTCTCCATGTGTAACATGAAAGCAGAATGGATCACTGATCTATTTGTCTATTCAACAGAGCTTAGTTTTTTTTCGTAGTGGATTTAAGTTATTATGCGAATAATATAATAGAAAAATTATACTTATTAATGCAATTGAATATGTTATAACAAGTCAATTATAATTATTATAGATTATCAAATCAATAATATTATAACTTTTTAAATGATTTAATCATCTATTTGGACAAGGCTTCCATTTCAAAGACTTGGTCAGTATTAATAATAGCACTAAATTGAAACATCGCCTTTTAGACGTTTGACTGATAATCCTCTTTAAATTGGAAATTTGAGTTTCAATAAGTGTATTTAGCTTTTAAAGTTCAAATAATTCACACAACAAAGTGAAGGGAAAAAAAAAAACTGCATTATCATGGTGGTTAAATAGTATTGGTTCTCTATTGTTCTCGGTGTGAAAAATCAAATGAGCAACACATCACAACAACAAAAACATTAACCTACTTAATGTGGTCTCATAAATAAAATATGAAGAGAGTAAAGTATACACAAACTTTACAGTCAACTTATACGAGATAGAAAAATCATTTTTAATAAACCATCAATTTTGTTCATATTGCATTGAAGCTAATTCAGATATGATGATAGCACTCAAATTTTTTTTTCAAACTATTTAGACTTTGTGGATTGAATTATTGAAAAAAAAAAAACTCAACCCCCCAATAAATTCAGAAAATTGCTTACTTACCAAAACAAGTTTAATAACTTTCCACACAAACCAAACACTGACTTTGGAAAACATTAACGCGTCCTTCTTTCTTTTCCCCCCACAATGAGTCAGCAAATATGTACTCCTTAAAGCAATGTGGTGTGCTTTTACAATACAAATTCATAAGATGGGGACACATCAACCTCTCCTCATAAAAGTCAAAAAAATAATCACGTATTACATACTATTAGTTTACATATAGATCTTGACATATGATACTTGTTATATTTTCTTTCCAATAGTCTAATAGGAGTAATAATTCTAGGCCCCATGATCTATTATATTTTATTTTATTTTTTTTCATCAAAAATTATGATGAAATAGATAAGATGATCTTATTGTTTTTACAAAAAAACTTTTGAATATTGTGTTTAAAAACTTGGGTTCTACCTTATTTAGGATTTTAGTAGTTGTTTGTTTTTCTAATTCATATCAAAATAGGATTTATAGTCAAAATATATATATAAAAACAATTTTTCCAAATTTTAGTTGCCATTATAAATAGATTACTAGTACCACCTATTCTATTACTCCCTCCGTCTCAAATTTTCTACTTTGATTTCTCATTTTACTTTCTTTTTTTTTTCTTTAAATTAAAATATAAATATCATTTAATAGAGGTACTATGGTAAATTAGTCATATTATTAATTATTTTTTTTAATTAATGTGGCATCTCAATTTGGGACGGAGGGAGTATTAGGTAGAGATTATTAAGCACTTATCCACGATATTTTAAGTGAATTATTAGGAAACTTCGAATGCCAAATACATAGAAAAAAACAACTAAGACTCTTTCAAGATTCTATATATATGAAAAGGCTTGGTCAAGGCTAAGGCGAAAGCAAAATACTACACTCATTGTTACATCCGCACCCTTCTTCTTCTTCTTGCAATGGCAGATCATCAAAGAATCCATCCAGTACCTGAACAAAGAATCCATCCAGTACCTGAACCAGAACAGGAACCACCAGTACAAAAACCCACTGTTCCTTTAGTACCAAGGGGTTCTTTCAGTTCAGAAAAAGGTGACCCTGAGAAGCAACAAGAACCAGTTCCTTTGAGGAGAAGAACAATCCCATATTATCCACCATTAAAACCACCTAAGAGAAGATGTTGTTCTTGCAAAAGATGTCTTTGCTGCACATGTTGTCTGTTATTCCTCGTGATCATAATCATTGGTGCTTTAGCTGCTGCTTTCTACTTTGTCTTCCAACCAAAAATACCAAACTACTCTGTTGACAGCATGAGGATCAGTCAGTTCAGTTTCAACAATGACATGACTTTATTGTTTGCTACGTTTAATGTTGGCATCACTGCAAGAAACCCCAACAAGAAGATTGGGATTTACTATGAAAGTGGTAGCCATTTGAGTGTTTGGTATACTGGTGTTAAGCTTTGTGAAGGGTCATTGCCAAGATTTTATCAGGGTCATCAGAATACTACTGTACTAAGTTTGGATTTATCAGGACAAACACAGAATGTTACTGAATTGATGCAGGCACTTCAGGTGGATCGACAGAGAGGAAGTATTCCATTGAATCTCAGGGCAAAAGTTCCAGTGAAGCTTAAAGTTGGGAAATTGAAGCTTATGAAATGGAACTTTTTGGTTAAGTGTAGGCTGGATGTGGATAGCTTATCTGCAAATAATGCTATCAGGATAAGGAATAGTGATTGCAAGTTTGGATTTAGGCTTTAATTCATATTCCATTATATTCCACCATTATAATCTTGGATTTTTTTTTTTTGTTGCTTGATTCTTTTTTCTGTATAATTACTTTTTCTTCACTTTTTACAGATTTTTTTTCAATATCTGTAGACACTGTTGTACTCATATATTTTGGATTGATATATATATTATCTGCTTCTCCTTTTCTTATTTTGGTCTTACACTGGTATCATGTGAAAGGAACAGTATTATCAGTATCCAAAAGAAATTCCTGAACTAGGTGATACAATAAAAAAGGTAGTCCGGTGCACAAAGCATTCCCGCGTTCATGCAAGATTGGGGAAAGGGTTGCACCTCAAAGGAGTGTGATTTATCAGCCTACTCTGATGTAAGCACCAATGGTTGATTCCACGGCTCAAACCCGTGACTTATGGGTCACATGGGAACAACTTTAGTAATGCTTCAAGGTTCCCCTATTGAACAATTTAATACAATTACTTAAAGTATTTCAATCTTGATTACTGTGAAGTACAATCAATTTGAGCTGCTTCGTATGATTTGCTTTCCATCGATCTTCCATCTTTCTTATATATTCTTACTTTAGTCTTTTGCATAGTTTACTTATTGGACAGGTAAATGTATGTTGGTGAGACCTTCATGCTTGTGCTAATAAGATCATCTATCACTACGGTTGCAATTTACATGGTTAAGTATAAAAGTGACACTAGATGAATGGTTGGGCATCCTCCTCCTGTCCTAAGAGAAAAAATAGTTTATCAAGCTTGATCACTTTCATTCTTTAATATAGAAGTGCTCGTCAAGAATGATAAGCAATTGGAATTAACTCTTATTTCAGAGTTCCAAAATCCAACTGTGTGCTATTAACTGTCAAGAATGAGCCAAAGATGTCAGGTGTAGGGAAGGAACTTATAGGATAAATGATGTTCTCATCTTTTGCTGGGAATTCTAGTTGCTACCTCTCAGTCAGTTTGAAATGGTCTGTCCAAGTTACTGACTATTACATGTTTGTTGTGTGCTTTCGTTCCCTGTATTCAAGTGAAACTCCAATTTAGCACTATGGCATCCATAAGAGAACTTAAAAGAATCCTACTAGTAGATGGTAGATGAATTACATTTGCTTCAAGTAAATCATTTGTAGACAACATTCAGTGAACCGAAAGATTCCAAAGCGTACAATCTTCAAAGAAAGCAAAAGGCTGCAAAGTGTGCAACCACAACTAGAAAATCTATTCTAAAACAAACTGCATACATCTTTAACAAATTGTTCGATGTTTTAAGTAGACGCAGCCATAGAAATCGGGTGGAGACCACCTCTAGGTCCAACTCTGCCACGGCCTATTCCTGCTTGCTGGTTGTCAGAGTCCCTCCTCTTCACATTCACTCTTCTTTTGCCTTCTTCCATGTCATGGCCAATCTCAGATATTGCTTGCCTTTGGAAGCCTAGAGGACTCCTGTTGTCATCTCTACAGTACGATTTTGAAGAAGGCCAACAGTCAGTTGAGTCAGCCGAATTTGGTTCCCATGCGGAAGGGGAAAGCCAATTTTGCTGACCAACAACACTGTTGCTTCCTGAGGATTCTTGCTCTTCCATATCAGTTCCCCTTCTGAAGGTTACATACTTCTGTATGCTTGGCTCCATTAAGTCATCGCTCACAGCAACTTCAGACTCCATGAACGGATCTTTGATCCCTAGCCTCCTCTTTCCAGGAGGATCAGCCCCGAAAGAAGCATTATCATTCTGACCAAATTGCTCAGCCGTGGGGTTTCTTCTCCTGTCATCAGAGAAAGCACCAGACAGATTGGAGCTAGTGGTTGAGTTCAGGTCAGCAACTGCATCAAGAATTGAGCAAGCTTTTGTTACACAAGGTGGTAACGAAAACGCAGGGGTGGTGGTATTGGTCTTCTGATGGAAGTTTTGGATGTCCTCGAGCAACAGTGCTGTATATGATTGAGGAGGATTTGAGAGAGCTTCAGGATTGATGTCTAGGTCTCTAGATAGCCTTAGTGACCTGCTTCGCTGGGGTTTATGGCTTTCGGGTCCTGAAACAATCACATTCATTGCAACATTCTGCTCCTTGACCTTGCCGCCATCCAGAGTCCCTTTGCTGCTGCCAAGTTTGTTCTCAGTTCCTTGCTGAACAACTTTGCTAATGCTCACGGTTTCTGCATTCAACTTCTGCATAGAGAGAGAGCACATGAATATTGACATTAAATCAGTCGATCAAGCAAAATCCCATAATAATTGGGGTCAATGAATCCTCTACTCTCATTAGTCTCTATAGAGGTCTATATTTCAGGTAAAATTATTCATCTTTCAAGGAAAGTAAGGTTCTTTAAATGTCACATTTACTCCTACATGGATATATACAAGTTTCCAACAAGACTAAAATCAGTTCTCATTCTCTAATGTCACACTTATACCTACACCAGACCTACAAAACTTATAACTCATGTCATACATATAATTAGTTCTTTTTCTAATACAAACCATTGCATCAAAGGTTGCTAGCACAAGCCATTATCAGCCAGTCCATAAATAAGCGAACTAAAACGTGATTTTTTTAATTTTTTTTCGAAATAAAAACTCTACAAACTAATAAAAGGAGCCAACCTGGGAAGGGGCCTTCCGTCCTGGCGTGGGCATCTGCTCCAAGACAACGTTGGTGTCAATCTCGCTGAGAGGATTTCTTCTGTAGGGAGACTGTTCGTGTTTCCTCGAATTGCTGCGGCTAAGGGACATGGGCTGCTGTTGATTTTGGTTGGAATGAGCATTGTTATCTCTCTCATTCAACACCTTTGCATTCACCCTTGCTGGTGAACGAGCACGTGGAGATGCAGCCGTTCTTGGACCGTCACCACCTGCATTTCTCTTCACTTGAACCCTCTTAACAGCAGCAGCAGAAATATTGTCAGGTCCACCAGCATCAATGCTCTTATCCATCACCATAGATGAAACAGTAGCAGGTACGGATACCATCTTCCCTGGCCTACCGCCATTATTTCCATTAGCATTAACAGAAGCCACATTACCACCATTTGAGGTAGTAATTGGTGAATCAGATCTCCTACCAGGAGACCTACTCACCCTTCTACCCCCTCCACTGTTGCCTCTTTCTCTACTACTACCCGACCGCTGCTTCTGTTGCTCCTGGTCTCTCTCCCTACTCGGGGTCCTCCTCCGCCCCTGAGACGAAGAATTAGGCGTTCTAGGCTGGCGTTGGCGTTGCCTATGACGACGAACTCCATCTCCCACAACGCCATCATCCTCACAATCCACCACATTTTCTTGCGACCCCTCATTTCCATTCTCATTCTCAAAATCAAAACTCCTCTTGGAACCAGAGTACTTTCTACTCCTTTGAGGATTATCAGAAGATCCACTAGCACCCAATTGTCCCGTCTTTCCCATAGATGAACTCCTACTAAGCCTCCCACATTGTATCAAAATAGCATCAACTTCTTCTTTAGTACAACTTGAAGTCCTCACAGGAGCAGATACAACAATACCATTATTCTCTTTGCCTAACCCAACATTGAT
This sequence comes from Capsicum pubescens, assembly GCA_030864215.1. Classification (NCBI taxonomy): domain Eukaryota; kingdom Viridiplantae; phylum Streptophyta; class Magnoliopsida; order Solanales; family Solanaceae; genus Capsicum; species Capsicum pubescens. The sequence goes on along the minus strand of CM061539.1, from coordinate 180,054,117 downwards.
ATTAGCAGACTCAACTGCTTCATTTGCCTTTTTAACAACACCCTTTTCTTCTTCAGTCTTCCTATCCACTTCATGGCTTTTTCTGTGTTTGATAACAAAGATTTCTTTTTTCACACTTTCTCCCTCTACCTCTTTCTTGATCTCCACTTGGGTACTATTAATTTTGGTGATTTCTTGATTTGTATTTGAAACTGCAGCAGTAGTAGAAGAAGAAGAAGAAGAACAAGATGTGCTCTTCTTACTCAAACAACTTCCCATTTTTTTTTTTCTCCCAATAACGGAAAACCTCAAAATTACAGTGAGAAGATGAAAGAAAACTGAAGATTTTGTAACGGCAGGGGAAGAGAAAAAAGCTAAGAGGAAAAGGGGAAAAGGGGTTCAGAGTTCAAGAAAACCACTTAATTAAAAATGGCAACTTTATGGGGTGAGAGAAATAGATTCAGAAGAGGAAATTCAAATTTTGACTGAGGCGGGGTAACGGGTCGGGGTGGGGGGTAGGGAGGCAACTGTCAATAGAGCCGTTAAAAGGGCTTTGTATTATTTCTTTCAAAATATAAAATAGGCCAAACACATATACGGTCCTTTAAACTTACTCAAAAATTTTATTTTGATACTTGAACTTAGTCTTATTCTAATAGAATACAATACGATATATAATTTTGTTCTTATGAGACACAAGCTAAAAATTCATTCCATAAATAAAATGTGTGTAGTTACACATGTTTTCCACTGTACACTTTATCCTCCTCAAATCCATTTTGTGGGAATATACTGGGTATGATGTTTGTTGTAGTTTTGAGTTTGTTGTGTTTAATAAGAATGAAATTATACATAGTATTGTGTTCAATTAGAACAAAAGTAAATTTAAGTGTCTAAATAAAATTTTCAGACAAATTTAACGTTCATATATGTGTTTGGCCTATAAAATAATTAATGTTGTCACCTATCATGTGAATTTATATGTTGTTGAAGGAATAAAAACAAAAATTGTTGTTTTTTAATGGTGTATTTTATGAAGTATGTTTGGGGAATGATGAGAATCTTGATCCATTTTTTTGGATTAGGGAATCCTTCAACGGTCGTTTGATCAGTGATGGGCATGTGGGTCACATTAGTTTTCTGGAATTCTAATTTTCTGGATTTGGTGCTCTAATTGTACAATTTTTAAAAATGTGATGCCTTATATAGATAAAATTGATTTCTCTAGGGACTAACGAGTAATTAAGGCAACAACTAAACCAACCCATTAACTTGTTGCCAGAGGTCCGAATTCACCTACTATTCGAAATTGAAATTTTTTATCCTTTCATTAATTTATGGTTCATTCATATTCTTGCGAAAAGAAAAGAAATAAATATACTCTCGAATTATAATAAATAATATTTATATATACCTCTGTCATACTTTGGATATATAGATATTTTTACTGTTAGTGTGAGGGCACATACGTATCATTTCATTAACGCTGGGGGCATATGTATACCCAAAATATGACAGAGATATATATACGCAGTATTATTTATCAATTTTTACGTTTAGGGAAAAATGCATTGTGTATTTGTCGTTTTTGTCAACGGAGTTTCGCAATGAAGCAAGTGTACTTCAGATGCCCAAATTTTTTAAAATGAATGGTTATTTCAAAATTATTATCCCTTATTTTTGGTACGAGACAATCTTGACTGTTTGTTAGAGTAGAATGGTAATTTTTGAAAGAAAATAAGGCTCCTCCTTATCAGGACTTTGACTGGTTTTAAAATTACTGTTTGACAAAGGTAACTTTTTAATGAGATGAGAAAATAAACAATCATCAAACCATAGTTCTAGTCCTTTCATTTTCGAAATTGGAATTCCTATTTAAGTTTGGAATTATTCTAATTTGTCTGAGCCACAAAACTAAATTGTCCAATCGAAAGTCCCTCCCCCCCAATGGCTTTGTCCCAAAAAATCAGAGGTCGATTACGGATTACTAATTTTAGTCCTTTTGAGTTATTGGTTCAAGAATGAATTTTTTTGAACACAAATTCAAAATTTGAAGTAAAATTATTCCTACATCTAAGATCAAACAATTTCAACCATGAACTCACATTACACTTGTACTGAGCAATCAGATCAATTTAGAACCAAAACTGTCCTTCCAAACCATCATAAATTCACTGCAACTAAAATGGCAAACACTGAAACAGAAAGTACCACCAATGTAATTCATATTATTGACAGCATTCCGCAGTGAAAGGTACAACTGAAAAAAGACTTGGAACACATAATAGGAGCTTTGAAATTAGGAGCAACCAGGAAAATAAGTAAAGAGTCAACATCTAATACAACAGGGAAAAACACAAAAGACATCCTTTTACTGGAAATAAATGGGAATTACAAGGAGGTTGCTCCATTTGAGACTATTATTCATTACATAAGGAAATTAACTCCACAAGATATTGAGCAAATCATCAGCCCCATAATCGCCAAGAAATTAAATCCCCTGCATAGAAGTAAAGCCATAATAATCAGCATTCAGAACATTATACATACACCATTTCTAGAACTATTCCGTTCTAATCTCCCCTAACCAGATAACACACACTTGCATCCGTGTTCATACCAAACCAAGCCATTTAACCTAAGGGGTCATTTAATTCAAAACGAGGATTTCCCAGGTTTATAACCAAGATTATAACTTGGATAATCCATCCCCCACCTTCTATATGGAACACCTCCAACCAAGCACGGGATAAATTTATATAAGGATAACCCACCTAATCTTTTGAAGTAAACGGCTTGTAACAGTTAAAAATTAACTATGAAAGTGATAAACATACCTACAAAAGACACTTTAACTTTCGTTCATTGACTTGGTGTGTAAATTCTACCCGCCAGCATAACAAAGATCAAAAAGTAAAAGACTCCATTTTGTCAAAGGTCAAAAGGTACACACACACATCATTGTTCTTTCTTACTTTGAAATACTATTTGGATACTGAACATGTTATAGTTAAATTCAACCTAAATGATAAAAAATTCAAAATAATTCTACCTCGCCAGCATAACAAAGATCAAAATAATTCAATAAATATGTTTCTAGTCTGAACATTAGACCTAAGAGCAAGTGAAAGACTCACTTCACTTTGTCAAAGGTCAAAAAGGTAACACACACACACACATAGAGAGAGAGCATTGTTCTTTCTTACTTTGAAATACTATTTGGATACTGGAACTTGTTAGTAAAATTCAACCTAAATGAAAATAGGTGATTGAAAAACAAGAAATGATTCTAAGAAAAAGAGAGACTAACCCAATTTTAAGACGATTTTGGGGATCACCAGTGGAATAGCCAGTGAAGTAGAAATAGCGAGACACAATATAAACAGCTCCAAGAGATGCACAAATCAAGGGGTGCCTAATCCCTCCAACAATCATCAACATGAAAAACATTGGCATAGCTTCTATTGAATTCTGATGACCTCTCTGCAATCAACACACCAGTAAATCCATATCATTTCCTAATCTATAATGATATGATAGCATTATAGATTAAAACAAATACTACTTGTTTCTCTATAAAGAAGATAGCATACCTGAACGCAGTTAAAGAGCTTAGCATCCTTATTTTCAGATTCAATAGCATACATTGTTGGATAAGTCACCTTGTACCTGTTAAATTTTCCATTATTATCAGTACATCTCTAGTCTAAAATCCCAAAAGGGGTTTGCCATAACTCCAAAAAAAACCGAATCTTTAACTTCAAATCACAAAAGGGGTTTGGCATAATGCAACAACAAAAAAAAAAACAATATTTATCTTCGAGTCACAAAAGGGGCTTGCCATAATAGAAAAAAAAAAAAAAAAAAACAAATCTTTATCTTCAAATCAGAAAAGTCAGAAAAGGGGTTATGTAAAATAAGGAAAAATCAAGAAATGCAGAGAGATTTAGACAAATAGAAGTGAAAAAAGAGGTACTTTTTGCGGGCTTTGCCGACTTGAAAGGACATCCAGAAGTTGAGGAAACAGTAAACGACAAGGGCAAGAACAACGTATCCATATTCTTTAGGGAGCAATTCAACTCCGGCCATGGCTTCTTGATCTTTTTGAGAGAGAGAGATATGGAAGTTTTTGGGGATCGAATGATACTTTGCTTCGTGTTGAGGTGAGGTTTATAGGGGACTGGTTCGAGATCTCGCCACCCAATTCTTGTCTTGTTTGCCAAGAATGCTTCAATGCACCTTTGACTTTTATTTGTGTTCCCACGTTAATGTAGGAAAATTAATGTTATTTTTACACCCTTCTTCTAGAGAATGCAAAAAATTGGAAATGTGATTGGATGGATGTAGTTGAATTCTTTTATTTGACATTTTAACGAGTGTTTGGTCCTAAGAAGTTTCTAGACATAATTTTATTATTTGAAAACTTTTAAAAATGTAAACTTCACTCAAAATGACCAAACACTAGCTTAATGAGGAGCCAAATTCTATACTATTAATTTTTTAAATGTTTTGATCAACTACAACAACATATTCAGTATAATCTTACAAGTAATATAGAGATATTATTTCTTATATGCTCTCGATTCAGTGTATAAAATTGTGAGCGAAACGAATAAATGTTTCTCGATAGATCCGATGCTGTTTAGAACATGTATGTAAAAACATCTCTGTATGATTGATTATTGATTCTGCTATCAAGAACGAAACAGTATTTTAGCAAAATGCCGCTCAAGTAGAGTCTCATTGATAGAATATGAAAACTGGAAAAGGCAAATGAAACATCAATTGGATTTTGGTTGATGCATGAAATCTTGTAGGAAACATGGAAAATCCTTCTTGTTTTTGCCATTCATAAGAAGTCGATTTGCTTTGTACAATCCGTTGACATTGTCCCCTTCTTTTTGTTGTCCACTTTGTGCACTACTTATTTGAGAATTTTGGTGCTATATGTGTCAACATATTAACCTAGTATATAATTAGATCTTTCTATAAAAATATTTCATATTTTATTTTTTTATGGAATCGTTCTTTCATGCATTATATGTACACAAATTAGAGTTGTTAATATGGATCGGCCCAGTCCATTCGAGCTAGCTCATACGGGTTTTGAGTTTGATGGATCAGATCGAGCTGGCCCATCAAAATGTTGGGCCAAAAAATATCAAGCCCACACCATTACTCTATGAGTCATGGGTCTCACGGGTCAGCCCACTTTAAAAAAATAATATTTTATAATTTAATTTGTATAGTACTAATAAACATAAATATTATCAAACAATATTACATAATGTTAATACTTGTTAATCAAGTCTCCAACACCCTAAAAAATACTTCTAATAGCAAATTAAATAACTTTTGACATGATATTCTTCGAACCAAATAAAAATACTAATAAGTAATCTAAATAGTTGCATGCATTTGACTTATGGGCCGATCCACGAGTTAGCCCAACCCACATTGCTCAAGTCCCACGGGCTTATTCGGACTGGGTTAAAAAGCGTTATTCTTAAATGGACTGCAAAAACTAAAGCTCAATTTCATCAAATTATAGGTGAGGTCGGATCGGCCCAACTAGCCTAACCTATATTCACAGCTCTATCACAAATGATCTAAATTCACCACTACATCTAGGGGTGTATACCGTTTGGTTAAAATTTTAATCTTAATTATCAAATCAATTACACATATGGATATTTTCTTTTCGGTTTGATCAATTTTAAAAAATTCAATGATAAATGATTTGGTTTAAGTTTATGTAAAATAGTTGAACATATCATAAATTATCGTTGGAAATAAAAAGAACAAAACAAATGAATAAACATTCATGTTGAAGCGCAGATATTTCGATGCTTTAAACATATTGAAGTCCACTATGGTACATCTTTCAGTAGTATAACTCTTGACTTGGCCCCCTCCAATATACAATAACTCAAAATGTTATATAACTCAAACAACTCCAAGTTAATTAAATAGTTCAAAATTCAACAAAAGAGCATCTTCCTTCAATATTAAATTACTCTTCTCTATTGTAGAGTTTTGAGGTTACATTATAAAGAAAAGAGAACAAATAATATTGCTGCAGACAAATGCTTGTTGTGCAGTGCTACTTACATTATTGGTTGTCGTTATTTATCCCTATTTACTGATTGAAACTGCTTTTGTAAATCAGCATCAGTCGATTCAGACTTCAATTCATTTCCCAACTTTCATCCTGATCATGGATAGAATTATCTGTATCATGGTATCAAAGCTAGGGTTTCTTCTTCCGCCCAAACCCTAATCTCTCCTCTTTTTCGACGTGTGTGCGCCGCCGCCACTGTAGGTCGGCGCCATGGACAAGGTTATTGATCCTCTGTCAAAATTACCGTCTGGAGTAAAATTACTGCTCAGGAATCTCCACAATCTCATCCCCGAAAAATTATCTGACAACAACTACCCGGCCTGGGCACTTAACGTCCGCACCGCCCTCGCAGCCAACTTGCTGCTCGGATGGATTGACGGTGCGGAGAAGCCGCAGCCCGAGACAGCCGAGAAGGACGGCGTCAAGCTCCCAAATCCCGACTACCTTCCGTGGATGATCGTAGACACTCAGATCCGAGCCTGTCTTCTCGCAGTTATTAGCCCCTCTGTGCACAAACACGCCCGGGGTTTTCTCACATCGGCTTCACTTTGGGACGCACTAGCCACAAGGTACAACTCTGTGTCCACGACTCATATTTTTCAGTTGCGTGACAAATTGCATACTCTTCGGAAGGGAACGAAGACGATGACTCAATACCTTGATGATGTGGCCTCTATTCTGTCTGACCTAGATGCTGTGAACGAGATTATTCCTGAACGAGACGTGGTGAATGCCGTGATACGTGGTCTTCCGGCTGGCTATTCCTCTCTCAAACAGCATATTCGTCTCCCGCCTGTCGAAATCACTCTGAATCAACTGTCTGGATGGCTTAATGCAGAAGAATTGAATCTAGACATGGAACACAAATTACTGCTCGGAGAAGCCAGTTCCACCCCTGGCGTCACGGCTCTTTACTCGGCTGGCAGCGGAGGCTCGGCCAGGGGTCGCGGTGACGATCGCCGTAACCAAGGGCGAGGCAGCGGCGGCGGTGACCGTCGAAACACCGGGCAGCAAGGCAGAGGCGGGCCTCCACCGAGGGACGGCTTCCAGTCAGGCCGCGGACAGGGACGAGGAAACCAGCGGATGCCCACACGAGATCTTCCGACGTGCCAAATTTGTGCTAAACGGGGCCATTCTGCGGCTAATTGCTGGTATCGTTATGATGACTCGCAGAATGTAAATAGCCAGTCCGGAGGATCAAGGGCGATGCATGCGTCCACAAACGCTCAATCTGGCGATTGGTATCTAGACACAGGTGCTAACACCCATGTGACGTCGGATTATTCACAACTTCAAGCTCCTCATCCGTATCATGGCTCAGAAACTATTACAGTAGGCAATGGTCAATCCCTTCCCATCACAAACACCGGCTCTGGGTATGTCTATACCCCAAATGGTAAATTTCATCTCTCAACCCTTCACCACGTCCCTTCCCTCACATCCAATCTTTTATCTGTTTATCGCTTTACTAAAGAAAATAACTGCACCCTCATTTTTAATGACACCAATTTCCAGATAGTGGACAATACCACGAACCGGGTGCGGTACACGGGCCGCTGTGAGCATGGGCTATACACTCTTCCATCCAGGTCTCCGTCTGTTGTGAGTCAAGCCATTCTCTCGTCAACCTGGCATCGCCGGCTTGGGCACCCATCATCCGCCATCACCAAATCCATTTTATCTTCCTTAGGTTTTAATTTTTCAGAAAAATTACATTGCGAGTCCTGTTCAGTGTCTAAATTTTGTCGTTTACCTTTTTCACTGTCTGAACACAAGGCCACTGCGCCATTTCAATTAATTCATTCTGATGTTTGGGGTCCAACCTCAGTTCCTTCTGTTCAAGGTTTTCGTTATTATATCTGTTTTGTTGATGATTACAGTAAATTCACTTGGCTTTATCCTCTGAAATTTAAATCCGAAGCTTATACTATTTTTGTAAACTTTGACCGAATGGTTCAAAATCAATTTAATGCCAAAATCAAAATTTTTCGAAGTGACAATGGCAAAGAATTTGTCAACAATGCATTTGGTGTTTTTCTTCAAAATCTAGGGGCTCTTCATCACACTTCATGTCCATATACCCCTGAACAAAATGGCGTTGCTGAGCGCAAACACCGTCACCTAATAGAAACAGTTGTTGCGCTCCTCCATGATTCCACCTTACCTGTTTCCTTTTGGGTTGATGCCCTTGCTACTGTCAACTACCTCATAAATCGCATGCCCACTCACACTCTCTCCAACTCCACTCCATATGCCCGTCTCTACAATCATCCACCCGACTATATCCATCTCCGCCCGTTTGGGTGTCTAGTTTATCCCTGGTTGCGTCCGCACACTCAACATAAACTTCATTATCTTGCTGTTACTCGTCCGGACATCCAATATGCAGTCAATCGAGTCTCCCAATCAATGCATGCTCCCACAGAACAACACTTTCAGGCCTTGAAACGCATTCTGCGCTATCTTCAAGGTACTCTTCACTGTGGAATTTTATTTCAAAAGGGCTCGTTTGATATATCTGTTTTTTCTGATTCGGATTGGGCTAACGACAAAGATGATCGAAAGTCCACTACTGGATATATTGTTATGATGGGACCGAATCTGATTTCCTGGTGCACCAAGAAGCAAACGCGAGTGTCCCGTTCCTCCACAGAAGCAGAATATCGTGCCATGGCTGCGGGTGTTGCTGAAGCCATGTGGTTACGATACCTTACGGATGCACTTGGCATTCCCCCGACGAAACCACAGATTTATTGTGACAATCAGTCCACTATTTGTGTTACCAAAAATCCAGTCCTTCATGATCGTATAAAGCATGTTGGGTCTGACTGTCACTTTGTTCGCGATGAGGTACTTGCAGGAGCGATGGCCACGCACTATGTCCCATCTACTGATCAGCTTGCTGATATTCTCACCAAGCCTCTTCCGTTACAGCCTTTTCAGTCTCTCTGCTCCAAGCTGCCCCTCGTTACCGCTGATCAGCTTGCGGGGGATAATAGACTACATATATAATTATTAAATCTGTATCAAGAATCACCCAGGTTTGGGTCCATAAGCAGTGACAATTTCCTACAAAGACTCGCTTTTGCTACAGCTTCGGTGGGTTCCCTTAACCAAGCCACTGCATATGAGTCATCGTGGTCAAGAGACCTGACACCTCCCACTGCTAGGGAGCTTATGGTTTCATGTTCTAGTTCACTCCCCAATTGGGTTCCTGTGTCTGCCGGCCACTGACTAAAACCAGGCAAATCTCTCTTCACTTTTGCTAAGGGATCTTGATCAATCAGTATCCCAATACCAATTGTGACAAAGAAAGTCCGAGGTCGCGTTTGGGATAGAATCATTGAGGCTGCCCTACTGCGAGATGGAAACATTGAGGCTGTCATTTCCCATATTCTTCAGTTCTTCCTGTACTCTTTGAACAGATATTTCAACAACCACAGAACACGAGTGCACCTCAATGCGTTGTAATGTATAAATGTTACCTATTTCATGAGGGATACTCTCTAGGGAGCAACAGTGTTCTAGAACTAGATGTTCAAGTTTTGGAAAGTTTACCTCGCTAGCGTCCCATACCCTGAGGTTAGAAGACACTATTTTTAGGTACTTCAAGTTACTGAACACTTCTTCGGTCAGATTCCAAGTGTGTCGCTCAAATCCTACACACTCTAGTTTAAGAATCTCGAGATTAGGTAACATACAAAGAGAGCTTGTAAATCCACGTGAGAGAGAACACCAATGCAGAACCAACTTCTTGAGGTTTGACGGGCAAAAATCCATGCTCGACAAGTTGTGGTAGCGAAGCTTCAATTTTTCGAGTTGCTTCAAGTAGAAAAGATTATCGAGATCATAGGATGACGGCTGACTGCTATCCCATTCTCTTCGTCCTCGTATTGCCAATTTCTTGAATATTCTCGGTGACCTCTCTTGTACAACTCGTTATGTTCATATAGGTTATTGTTTGTAGATTTGTTAAAACCTTACAACCATTGAAGCTAGAAATGGGATTATTAGGTAAAACACATCCGTTGCCCAAACATACATGCCTTAAAGTTTTCCATTTCCCATACAGTTTTAGGCAGATTCAAGACTCCACGTGTATCCAAAATGAAGGTCTGTAAGTTCCACAGCCTTGAAATCGATTCAGGGCATTCGGGTTCCTTGACTGTTAGAGCAAGATACCTTAAATGAACCAGTTGCAGAACTTGAGTGGAGAAATAATCAAAGGTAACATGTACTATGCGCAATACTCTCAACAATTTATATTGTAAAGAACCAAGCAACTGTGAATGTGATAGAGAACATGGATAACCGAAAAGGAGTAAAGTTCGCGAGAGGGGAAGCAGTGGCTTCCAGGGAACTTCAATAGAGGCAGCAGTATAGTAACTGAGACGACGGCCACAGTGCAGAGTATTGGCTGTGGCAAAGAATTCAGGGAAATGAAAAAAATTCTCCCTTTGAGCTTCTCTCAAGCCGAAGTCTCTCAGAAGATCATGCACAGCACAACTTTTGACTCGGCCATTGAATCTCCGCTGTTTGACAATAACGAGACTTCGATTCACAAGATCTTCCAAACATTCTTCTGCGTAGTTTTCCAAAATCTTTTGCTTTCCTGTAGTCAGAAACCCCTCAGCAATCCATAGTTTTCCCAATAGCTGGACACGGATTACAGTCTCTGCTGGAAATGCACAAATATAAATGAAACAAGCTTTCAAGTAATGTGGTAAGTTTCTGTAACTCAAAGCAAGTATATCTAAGCATTTCTTGTACTCATCGGTAACAATTGAACCGACGGTTCTTGCGAAAATCTGCCAACACATCCTAGTCCTTTGTAACTTAGATAGCTGGCCAGCCACCACAAGAATGGTTAGAGGTAGACCTTGGGATCGGTCTGCAATCTTCTTTCCGATGTCCTCTAAATCTGAATGGTCAAATTTTCTTCCAAACACCTTATGGCGTAGAAGCTCCCAACTTTCCTCCAAATCCAAGAACTTTAAGCAGTACGGAGCGCTATCAGATTTAGCATGTAATGCCACTTCCCTTAGTCGGGTAGTTAGCAAGATCCGGCTTCCATTCTTATCGTCAGGGAAACACCTTCTTATTTTATCCCAAACCTCTGTGGACCACACATCATCCAGGACGATGAGATACCGATTATGCTTTAACTTTCTATGCAACAACTCTGCCAGTTGCTCACTATGTTTCTCATGAATCTCAGCAGTAAACTCAAGAATACCATCCAGTAGACGAAGAAACAATCCTTTCACTTGACGGTCTTTCACGGTGACCCAAGCACGAATACTGAAGTGATATTTAATAAAGGGATCATCATACACCATTCTAGCAAGGGTGCTTTTGCCAATGCCACCCATACCAACAAGAGAGACAATCTCTAACTTCGACGAGAAAGAGCAAAGCCGTGTTTTTATTTCCAACACATCATCGTCTAAGCCAACCACAATGTCTTGTACTACTGGACTTCTTTCCGATGAACTTTCAAGCAAATAACTCTCAGATTCATTAACATTTGCATGACAAGACATTTGCTCATAGATCTTCATCACTTCCAATTCAATCAACTTAATTTCGTCTACGATTTGGGACAAGCATTCCTTGGTGCTATACACCCTATCATAACACTCCAATAGGTCCATGTCTTTCCAACTAAAGAAAGCCAATTCCTCAACATAATCTTGTGCTCTATAAGACACATCCCGAATCCGTCTCTCCAAATCTTCTACCTTTCCAAAATCATCGCACTTATTTGTCGAATCCTCAAGAAATCTCTGGAAAACACCAAGTTTTTCAAAAAGAAATCGACACTGTTCATCTTTATCAAGATTCAGAAAAGGGTTGGAACTAAAAGTCTGATCAAGGGTCTGTAAGCAAACTGTCACAGCAGCAAAAGCCATTCAACCTCCCTATTCTTCAAATCTTGTTTTCAAGGGACACTAAATAAGGGATTTTTTTGTCTTCTTACACTATGTAAACATAAATAAGAAGATAAATCAAATTATCCCAAAGTGACAGGTATTTACTATCCAAGCAACTCTCTCTTGTTAACACTAAAGAGAGCATAAAAAAGCAAATCTTTGACAACATATAACAACAAAGGAAGTTTTTTTTAACCCCTCCGTGGGAGCTCCCTACTTTAGGATTGGAGTGAGGCGCGTTTACCATCCGAGCAACTCCCTCTTGTCAACAAGAAGAAGAATCAAATAAGTCCCAATGTCAAGAACACTAAAGAGAGCATAAAGAGGCAATCTTTGACAACATAACAAGAAGGAAGAATCAAATGAATCCCAAGTACAAGAACACTAAAGAGATTATAAAGAAGCAATCAACATAACAATAAGAATCAAATGAATCCCAAGTACAAGAACACTAAAGAGATCATAAAGAAGCAATCTTTGACAACATAACAAGAAGGAGAATCAAATGAATCCCAAGTAATACATCATGAAAATATAAAGACTATTTCAAAAGACTCTCGATTCAAGTAATACATATCGAAACAGTAATATATCACACATTATTATTACCAAAAAACTTAGAGAGTGAAGGCAATAACTAGAAAAAAATAAAAAATAAAAAAAAGACATTAAAATTGTCCATTCAAACTTGTAATTATTGGCTCCATTTTTTTAAGGTCCCTTTCTTATAAGAAGGTCTGGTCCACCATAAGCTCCTCTTTTTTGATGAACAATTTTATGAATATTTCTATGTTCATCCTTGTTGCTCTTTGTACTTGTTGATTCAACCAATGTATCATTTGCAACTGCACACAATTTCATATAAAAAAATTATATTATATACATCATCATAATGAATTTTGTATAGTACTAGAGGGGCATGGCCCGTGCTTGAGCACGGGCCTAACATTTGCTGAGATACATAATTAGAAACAATTGCAATTATCTTGATGCAAAACTATGTTGAACAAACAGTTAAAGTTTACACCAAAGAGCACCTTTCTTATGAAAAAGTTAAGTATTTCTTTTATATCAACAAAAGTGTATAAGAATAGAAATAATTCGTCATCGTTCCACCAAGTGCAAAGTTAATTCTACCCACTCCAAAAAAAAAAAAAAATGTAATACATCAATTATGTAGGAAGTATTTACAAGGACCATTTGAACTATAGATAAAACATCAAGTTAATCCATAGGATCGTTTGCCTCTAGAGTACACATCGATTCTCAAATGACAAAGTTGAGCATCTAAAATAATTGAGCGCAAGGTGCAGCTATGACAATATAAGCTTTAGAACATACTCTTATATATAAAACCAATATGCACAACAAATGTATGATGTCCAGTTAAACTATCTGCAGGCATTGTTTTGAATAGACATTATACTCCCAAAAATATAACAACTGTTCACATCTTCAAATGCATCAATGAGCATATCCTAATTCGACAATTAAGGAGTGTTGGAGGTGAAGCCCCACGCTTGGTAGTCATTCTTCATCACTATAACAACAAAGCAATAACATTAGTTTCTGTTACATTGATGATTGGGTAATGTATTAACCTGCAAAGATAACTAATTTAATTAAGTCCACAACATAGCATTGTGATAACTGTAGCTTTTCTCGTTATTTTATCCAAAAAGAACCTTTACCAAGGCTTGCTTGATGCCGAAAAGTTTTATACTAAACCAGATGCAAGGCAAAATTCATGGTAATCTAGGCACTAAAGGTCAGGAATACAAAAAACATTCTAGGACCAACAAAAGAAGCCCTTTCAATATCAGGAAGCACCCCGAAAACCAACAACATTTTTTCACACGAATGCTTTCAAGCATTGGCGGCCATCCCTTCTTGGAAGTCAGCGGATAAACTTCCTTCTCTGTCAGTTACTTCAGAATCTGCTTTTAGCTTATATTTGGGTGACCAACCATACATCTTCCTTCTGGTTTCCCTACGGGCTGCTCGTTCTTCCAACTTTACTTACTTCCTTAAATTGCTTTTCAAAATTTGCTTCATCTTCAAGTGTAAAGAAAACTACCTCCATTTTCCCGAGCTCCTCATACAATTTCTCAATCTTAGCTTTTCAGAAGACACCTAATTCAGTGTCCATCTCATGGTAAGGTGTCTTCAGCAGGTACTCATCAATACCACCTGCCTTGTCAATACATCGCAGGGCATGAGTTGTAACCTTCACACGAATATGGCGATCTAGAATATAGCTGAAAAGCCGTTTCTCTTGCACATTAGGCTTCCAAGACCTCCTCAACCTGTTCATGTAAACAATTAGTGTTTTCTTTTTTTGGGAGAAAGTAAAGAATCACAGTTTGTTATGATTCACCACATGAGATTGGGATTAAACTGCAGTAAAAAATGCGACCTTACCTTTTCTATCTTTGGGAACCAAAGAGTAGCTAGAAAAAACTATGATCAAAAGGCAGCAAACTACACATTTGCAAGCCAACTAAAATTAAAAGCAACTACAGGAAATTACATTTGAGTGATAATCAAGTTCCCAGAGAAACTCAACACTCTGTTCTCTCCCTTGCCTAAATCAATTCTCCATAATATCCTTTTGTTCAGCAATTTTCTTTTATTCTTTAGACAAAGTTGTTTGAGAAAAATATCATAATATCATCAGAAACATTTTTGGTAAAACTGTGCTGCCCAGACCAACTTGTACACACCTCGACTAATTCCACGGGGTACCTACTACCTCTCACCAGCACATACCGGGTAACTCTGTGTGTCAGTCTACCGAGGCTTGGACAGATGGAAATAATCACCTAGCACTTTTGTCTATGCTGGGATTAGAAACTAAGACTTCATGGTTCTCATCCACTTCATTGACCACAAGGCACACGCTTGGGTGCAGAATATGCCAACAAAGCACAGATAAAATATATATACTGACGATGCCAACAAAGCACCGTTATTATGCCAAAATCTAGATCTAAATAAGCAACTACTACAACTCAACCTAGAGGGGTCAACTACATGAATCTTCCCCATCCATGTAGCTCCATTAACACTCGCCTCAATCCAGTTTCAAGAATTGGAACAACATGATGAAGAAGATAAACAAGAAAAACATTAAAATAATTACTTATAACAATAAGGAAGACAAGAACTCACATTTCAATAACTCCGCAAGCAAGTAATGCCTGTCCAGGACTCTCCACAAGGATCACCACCATTGGCAGTCCATTTTAATAGCTGTCCACGTGAATTTAGACTGCCACACATAACTCTCAGAGAAGGAGCTGAAAATCAAAGTGTCACCAGAAAACTTATACAGAAATCCAGTTAGGCAAAGGCATATTTACCGGTCAACATATTCTTACTATGTTCAAAAGAATTGTATATCTTCATTAATAATAGCTTGAAGAGAAATCAAATGGTGAACAAAAAGATGCCGCTACAGAGAAGTGCTAAAAGCACTATGCTAAGATATAACTACACGTAACATGTTATAATAAATGAGACGAATAACTTGAAAGACGATGTTGGTAACATATTGATAGAGTGCGTTTTTTATACTGTCAATATATATAAATTTTATCTGAATTATTTGCTCAGAACCTGATAGCAACCCAATCATCAGATTGTGTTCAATTCTTAGGGCCTAAGTTTGGATCAAAATTTCCTTTGCCTCTTCCAACAAAACAATAAACTGAAATCATGTAAATGCATTCGATGGTTCTCAGGGCTCAACAATCCTGTAGGTTGCAATATTAATTAAACATTAGTAATAATCTAAGTCTAAACAACTCTGCAGAAGTGGTCGGAGATTCTTCAATAAGATCTATGTATCAAATATAGAGCTAAACAATTACTTAGAATGTTGTTTTTTCCTTGTAGTTTGAATAATAATTGTTGAATTATTCTACTAATTATTTCTATGCATCTATAGTGGAAATTAATATATCATAGAAACTTATGGTGCGAACAAAATATAACTACAAAGCTTAGTTGTAAGCTTACTTTTACATCAATTTGGACCGAGAAAAAAAGTCCCAAATAATCTTTGATTGTTGCTTCATCTTTCGACTTCGCAGAAACAATAATTTAATTTGTTAGTGCTACAACAACTTTCAAAAATATGGATATACATGCTCTGTTTCGAAACTTTTAATCATGATTCAAATTAAATTAATGAAGTTCTTTAGGAGCATTCGGACTCGAAATTGAATTTTAATTAGTTCAGAAGCATCTTAAACTCAATTAAGAATATGCATGTTAAGAACTCCACCATTCACATAGGTGTCCTTGGTTTGTGAGTGTATGGTACGATTAGGCGGGTGTCCTATGTCTTATGTCGTAGTTCCTATTTTCTTATTTCGTATCGCCCTTATTTCACACGTATTTCGTATTTCTCTGATTTCTATTTTACTATTTCTTGTTCCTAATTTTATTATGTCATCCATTCACTTGTTTACTATTCTTTATCTTGAGCCGGGAAACAGCGACTCTACTTCGAGGTAGCGGTATGAATTGCTTATTCATTGGATTTGTTGTTGTTGTATGATAAGAACTCCACCGGTAGATTAATTAAAAAATCAGAAAATCATCAAAGATTTGGAATCTAAATTTCCAACAGATATACATTTAAAAGAGAAAAAAATCAGAAAAAAGAGAAGTGAAAAATAATAAAATAACAAATAAAGTCTTGTTCAAAGAAAGACAGGAATTTTTCATTAACACAAACATTAATCTTAATCATAAATCTGTGAGGGAGGCATAAAAACTCACCAATTTAAATCTAGAAAGAGAGTAAATTGAAATTCCTGAGTTTTAAAGAAATTGATCTGACTTTTTGAAGCAAAACCAATTTTTTCTCCTCATACGTGGAGATAGATGAATGAGTGTTTTGTGGCAATCAAACTACGGTACACTTTTAATTGCTCTTGATACAATAGTTGAATGCTGTGATACTCCTAGGATTGTGGGCTCATATAAAAGAGTAAAAGTAAATTAGAGAGTAGTCATGTCTCATGAGATATCAAGTGACAGGAAAAAAGAAAAAAATGTGATAGTGGTTATAATTACAAATTGGAATTAAACCATGCCATCAAACTAAAAAAAACACCAAATTATGCCATCAAATTAAAAAAAACATCAAATTATGCCATCAAACTAAAAAAATACCAAACTATGCCACAAGTTTTTTTAACGAAAGGCAGCTAACAACGTCAATTTTTTTGAAAAGTGCATAACTCATAATTTCTGTGATTGTGAGTTATGCATTCTTATTTTAACATAACTCAGATAAATTGTGAGTTATGCATTCTTATTTTAACATAACTCAGATAAATTGTGAGTTATCCATTCTTTTGTGAGTTATTTAAATAATGAAAAACGTTTCCAAAATTCTATTTAACTCATAAAAGTATATAACTCACCTTTTTTGTGAGTTGTGCATTTGTTTTATCATAACTCGCAAAAAAATTGAGTTATATACTTTTTAAATTCTCTTATTTAAATTCCCGTATACATTCATTCTTTGTCTATGGTTTTCAAATTCTTCTTCTTCTTCAACTCCAGTTCTTCTTTTTTCAATTATCTTCAAACTCAATTTATCTTTTCAAAACTTTATCAAATTTTAGAGAATGGATTCTGAACGTATTAAAATTACACTTTTTTGGGATGACGAAATTATTCACAAGGGAAATACAATATATTATAGTATATCCCCCAAGTCCAAGGTTACAGAGAATTTGTAGAATCAATTTTTAGAAGAATGGAAATAAAAAGTTATGATTTTGATTTATTTATAGTCTGACAGTATCCAATTTCTTCTCATCTCAAGGAATGGTAAATTATGGAGAATGGATTATTAGCGATGATAGTCATTGACTGAATTTTTGAGGGCTCCTTGTGACTATGCTAGTCAAATAAAATTGAACATTCTTCAAGTTTATGTTAAGAAGGAGCATAAAAATCATCTTGTGCAGTCTTTGATACAGACAAATGTGCATACGCAATTTGATGATCCAACAAGTGATGTTAATGCTCATTTAACTCAGTATAATACTTTTTTTGACATGAATGCTCCCCAATACATCATGCCGAGTAACATGCCAACACAATTCTCAATACCTGATTATTTGAATGAAACTTTGAATGAAAGTGATCGGTAATTTCTCTTAATTTGTGTTATTATTAATATTTTATATTTTAAATAATTTTTTGTCTATTTCTTATGTCATATATTATATTTTATTTAGGGACTTAACTCTGCGTGACACAAATGATGTGTATTTTTTGAAAATGATTATAATTATGGTCAATCATCTCAACTTGGATGGATGCATAATGCTGGAACATCTGCAAATATTCATTTGTCACTAAGCTTGGATACTGCCGATTATTATCGATAGGTCTAAAATATCATTGCTAATGCTGGATGGATGCATAATGCTGGACCAGTGGAAAATCGTCGGTTTTTCTTGTTTTGAAGCACAATCAATGGACACAATTGATGGACAAGGAGGGGGGACCAGTTGAAACTGGGTAGGGTTCTTTGAAATTTTTAATCTCAATCAGTAAAGTGAAGATTGGGAAAGGGAAAGGATTTATTCTTTAACACATAACTCACAAAAATTGTGAGATATGTTAAAATAAGAATGCATAACTCACAATTTTTGTGAGTTATGTTAAAATAAGAATGCATAACTCACAATTTTTGTGAGTTATATTAAAATAAGAATGCATAACTCACAATTTTTGTGAGTTATGTTAAAATAAAAATGCAAAACTCATAATTTTTGTGAGTTATATTAAAATAAGAATGCATAACTCACAAAAATTGTGAGTTATGTTAAAATAAGAATGTATAACTCACAATTTTTGTGAGTTATGTTAAAATAAGAATGCATAACTCACAAAAATTGTGAGTTATGCACGTTTCAAAAAATTTGACGTCGTTAGTTGCCTTCCGTTAAAAAAATTTGTGCATAACTCACAATTTTTGTGAGTTAAGCATAGTTTGGTATTTTTTTAAATACTAGTTTAGTATACGTGCTTTGCACGTGTATTTAGTGATTATTATTAAATTTAAATTTAAAAATAATAAATTAAAGTTTAAAAGAGCTCCATAAAGTGAGAATATATTGCATACAAAAAGAATGAAGTATATAATATTGTATAGTGTTTTTAGGAAAAAGTATTATTGAGAAATAATTAGTGTTTGACGAAACTTCTAAAATCAACTTATTTTGAAAAGGGTCCTTCCAATAGTATTTTTTTTTTCAAAAATAAAAAAGTGAGCAGTTCTTTTTGTGCGAAAAATTTTTGTTTGACCAATGATTTTCTTAAAAATAAATTAATAAGTAATTAATTTTTGATCAAATTTCTCAAAATGCTTTTAATGCATTTTGCTCAAAAGTGGGTTTTCAAAAATAATGCTTTTATGGAAATCTATTTTTAAGCTTTAGAAAAAGAACTTTCTATACTTCCAAAAATACTTATTTTCTCCGAAAAATTTAGTCAAACATCTCACTTTTTAAAATAAGCACTTTCAACCTTTCAAAACTTAATCAGACAGATTATAAAAAAAATTGAAAGTGTTCGAAAATTTGATCTAATATAAAAGACACCATGAGAACTCACCTCCTTTTATTTTTTTTTCTTTTAAAAATTTTGAGTTAGTACATGTTTTAGGACCCCTTAACTTTTTAAAACAATTTTTTTCTTACTATATATTTTGCGACTCCCAAAATAATAAATTGTCTATTATCTGCGGGCCATCTACATCTATTCGTGGAGAAAATAATTATTTAAATTGATTAAAAAGGTTAAATACCTCTTAAAAACTGTTGAATATATTTTATTGCATAATGCACATAAAAAAAGAAAAACTAAACATAATTGTTGTCATGCTCATGCACAGCAAAGCTGCTTCACGATATCTATAAACAATATCTAAATCCTTAATATCCCAAATTCTTCTAACTTTTCTTGTATCCTACAATCCCCAATAAATTGCCAATTTTAATTTTGATCTATATTCTCCTCCATAATTTTTTTATACTCCTCAAATAACTCTCAATAGTAATATCAAATATATCTTAATTGCCATATATTCCTTCACTGAATTTAGCATACACTATCTTCTATATATTTTCTATCATTTTTTCTTTCATTGACTTTCCCTATGCTAGGTTGAAGTTGAAATTTTCAAAAACTAATTTAACGGGAGTCGTTTTTCACCTATATCGATTTGTAAAGACCTTTTTCTCATATATTTATTTTATATTATGAGGCCTCTTTCATATATTTTAGGATTTTTTCAACGTTTCACCAGAAAAAAAAGTATCATATTTATTCTCCAATAATATTTCTTATCATATATTTTAGGAGTCATATTTTAGTACTCTTGTCGCGTATGCTAAGAAAAAAACATAAAGCGAGAGTCTAATGCTCGATTATGTCCTTTGTTTGTATGGTGAGTTTCCTATCTATAGGCACTTGATCTTGTCGAGGCCAAGCTTGGGATCTCTATTAAGGAAAAGCCGGTGTTATATGATCATTGTCATGCCGAAAAATAATTTGTATAGTGTAGTCCCATACAGTAGGTCTAGGAAGGATAAAGTGTATGGAGATCTTATCCCTACCTCAAAGATAAAGAGGTTGTTTCTGATAGACCCTTGGATCAATATGCTAAATCATGCCTTGAAAAGGTACCTCAAGAACATTCAAGATGCAGAGAGAACTACATGACGGAACTATCCACTTAGAGGGACCAACGTAACGCTTATTTGCATCAGCGTAACACAACCATATGATTTGAAATTACATCTATAGATATATTTTTGAAATTTCCAACATAGAGTCATGGAAAACTGACAAAGATGTATTTAGAAGGAGGTTAGTCCTGAAGACTTTTTTTTGAAAGAGGTTAGTAAAGAAACACAAGTTTAGACTCTTAATACATGTGATTCATGAAACTTCCCACACCGCAGACTTGTTTTCGAAAATGTTTTAAGGCCTAGAAAGAAATGTAAAAATGTCAAAACATTGGAAGATATATGGAGATTTCAAGTTGAAATACCATAACAGAAGCAACATACCCGGTATAACCTCGACAAGTTTGATCTGGGGATCAGGTCTAGCGTATGCGGCCCTTACCGTACCCTATCTTATTAGATAGAGAGATTATTTTTGATAGATCCTCGATTCAAAAAGACATTCACATTTAAGGAAACTAATCATCTAACTTGTTGTTAGAAAGTGACTAAAAAATATTTTCAAGCCACATGAGCTATACATGTCAGAAAATTAATGATTCATCGAACTCTTATAGAGGATTATACATCAAATATTTGTTCAATCGGGTGATCCAAAGAAAATTTAATTTTTTGTATTTGCAATTGAAACCAAAAAAATCGCAACAAAAGTAAGCAATGCATATATATATATATCTTATTTCCAAAGTCGCCCACCAAACAAACAAAACCAAGCCTTTTCTTTTGACGCAAACTCAACTTCATTTGAGTCGAGATTTTTCGGAAACAACCTCTTTATCTTCGTAAACTGGGTAAGATATGTATGCACTTTAATTTTCCCTCTACTTGGCCTCCGATAACTTGAATAATATGAAATTTTAAATAATATTATCGCAACCTCACACACAAAACTATTGAAAAAGAATAATGAAAGATACATATTCTAATTTTTAAGAACTAAATACTATTTTTTAATAAACAAAGATAATTACTTTGCTGATGAGACAACATATGTAACGTATTTGTTCCAACAAGAGATAAAACACATAGCCAGCTACAACATATCACACAACAATCTAAAGGAGCACCAAAGTCAATACCCGAACCACACCAATCTCCTCCTTGCAGTCTTCTGTACACATCCTTTTGAGGAACCACCTCAGTTCCTTCTTGACTCAAACCTCCTCTTCTAATATCACCGACGTCTGAACATGAACGACTTTTATGTATACATAAATAATAAACCTAATCTTTTGAAGACGAAGAGAAGAGAATAAAAGAGAGAGTGTAGCCAAAGAAAAAAAGGGAAAGAGATAAACCTTGAATTTTTCCGGCACTTCATTTGGCGGCAACATGCTTATTTCGTTCAATTTTTCTTCAAAAATATTCAATTGAAAGAGAAACACGACAAATATAGCAAAAGAGAGGATTCACAATCAATTGTTGATTCATAATACAATCTTCCAAGCAAATCCTAACGCATAATATGATAAACAAACCCTAACGCATGATACCCTCTAAAATAAAATATGTCTAGAACTCTAATGTGCATGTACCTTCTTGTTTCTACAAGGAAATAAGATTCGAAAAGACAACTATTCCTTTAAATAAGGGAGAATTTATATAAGTTAAATTTAACCAAATAGGACATGAACTGGGTTGGAAATTTCTCATAAATCAAATAGGACATGAATTTTAAAATTTAATTTTTCAGCGGAAATAATTTATTTTTGAGAAATTTTATTATGGAAAAAAGGTGAAAAATACGATTTTGTCTATAGCAAAATATTTTAATGAAGGGCAAAAAGTTCAAATCACTTTTCTAAGGATCTTCACACTTTTAATATATTATAGATTATAGATATGGCATAGTTTGGTGCTTTTTTTTAGTTTGATGGCATAGTTTGGTTCCAAGTTCTTACAATTATAAAGTCCTAGTGAGAGAAAAAAATGTGATAGTGGTTACAATTATAAAGTCCTAGTGAGGTTGTTAGGGGTCGTTTGGTGTGAAGTATTAAGACAAATTATCCCAGGATAAAATAATAGTTTTGAGATAAACTTTTTAATACAGCGTTTGGTTTGACAATACTCGGGATAAGTTATACCACATATTTGGTAGTATAAGTTATCCCACCTTAATTTATCCTTGGATAACATTATAAAATGACAAAAATACCTTCAAATTCATTACAAACATATTGCTCCAATCTTTTTCATCTCCTTTTATTTCTTCAATCTCTAATTATTGCTTTTGAAATTGAAAAAAAAATTATTGATATCTACTTGATTATTTAAAACGCGTTATTTATGACAATTAAAAATACTAAAATATCTTATTTTGGAACGACGGAAATATATGACTAAGAAAAATTAACCTCTTATTAATTGAACTTTGCATTTTTTCATCCCATTGCTTGTGAATTTTATAAACTTATACGTTATTTTCTTATATAAAGGATCAAAATGCAAAATTAACAAATTAAAAATTAAAATATGTTAGATTCATACATGATCAAAACTAGGTACTATAATTTTTTATATATCCAACAAAATATAGGTACTATAATTTTTTAAGTATAAAAAGGGGAAATTCAACATCAACTTTTTTCTTCCAAGTGTTATTTTTGTGAATTGATAACACAAAAAGTTCTTACTATACAATGAAAAGTTTAATTAAAGTAAGTAGATTTTATAATAATAATTATCATTCACTGGTAATCTGTAAAATATTTTGGCAACTTCAAAGGTCTTGCCTAGCTTTAATACACATTATCGTTTCACAATAAACTCTATTGTTCAATTACATATTTTGAATTAAATAGTTTTTTAATCACTAAATTGATATTGTATATATCAATTAAAATGAATTTTAATATTCTATGTAATATGAGTAATATGTGTTTAAATGAAGTGATATAAACAACAAATCTTCTTTTACTTTGACAAACTTAAGTTGGAAGTTTTTATTTCAAATTAAATAAGATGTAGTAAGATTTTTTTGTAAACACACACGGCATAATCATGGGAAGACCCATGCAAAAAAATTAAAGTTAATAAGATGAAAGTTTTATTTTTAAAATACATACGATATAATCATGAAAATGTACACATAAAAAAATTAAGCTAAATAAGATGAAGATTTTATTTTTAAGAATAAATATTTAAAGCTTGAAAAGAAATATATATAAATAAAAAAAAAAGTTACATAAGATGGAGGGTATTTTGGTAATCAATTAATTTATTCTTAGAAATTATACCATGCATATTACTTTGAAAACAACAAACCAAACACTCAATAAAAAATAATTTCAGTATAACTAATCCAGTATAACTTATCCCATCATAATAACTAATCCCATCAAAACTACATTCCCAACCAAACGACCCCTTAGTGATAGATTATGATATTAATGGTTACATCACTTACATCAAAAATAGTTGATCACTTTCGTCAATTAATGTCAAGAAGTAATGTACTTTAATATATTAAAATGCTATGCCTCAACAAAAAGGAATTTAAGGGGAAAAAACAAACTAAAGTAATAAATTATATACATAAATGTTCTAATGATATATATATGTATATATAAAAAATATTATTAAATAATTTTAAATATGACATAAATCACAAGTATCAATTCAATCTAAACTAATGAACTTTATACTTTTCTTAAAAGAAAAGCATGAATCAAGACATAGTTATCCAAAGTGACAACTAAGCATACCTATACTCATTTTGTACTATTTATTAGTCCACCTAATTTAGGTTTGCACTCCGTAATCCAAAATAAATATAGCCACCACAATAGAACGACAATAAAAAAATTATAAATTGGAAACGAGGAAATTTTGTGTAATTATAAAATTTGTTAAAACTTTAATCAAATCGAACCATAAACAACATTAACCAAATCTATAGATTTACATTATCTTTATTTTTGATGATTAAAATATTTATCAAATTAATTTGAATCTAATTTCAATCAAAATTTAACCCAAATTAAACTCTGAATACCCTAGGTCTAATATGATAAACTGAACCATGCTGAACCAATGTTGCTCTGGGGTCCTTCATCTTCCATAAAGGATATTTTGAAAGTTGATATGAATGAAGAATCAGGCATTGGAAAAGTTTGGTCTAGACTACTAGAAATCACTTTGTATAATACTAGTAGCGATAGTGGTGAAAATGTTGGTGTTTTAGCCGACGCTTGTACAATGGTTATGCCACAAACTACTCCTACGTAGACTTTGCATGTTCATTATCTTCACATGTTTAGTTTAAAAAAAATGTGTTTTTAGGCATTGCATCTTTTAAAAGACCAAAGGGGCCAAATTATGCAAAAGGATTACTTTTTTTTTTTGGTTGTCCTAGGTATTCCCACCGCCGGAAGCCGTGAGACTAATTCTTCATTCCTCAGTTAATGCATTTTGTGGTAGAAAACTAACCACAGAATCGATTAAGTTTTCTCTGTGTTTAGTCCCTTGAGATACTTTTGTCCATTCAAAAGTATTTGATGCATTGCTCAAACTTTGTACAAATCATTATAGCTGAGTAGAATTTGATTCACCATTGACACTTTAAATGGTCAAAGAAAAAATTAACCCTGTTTATTTTTACTTATACATTATTGTCTTGATACATATTTAAAAAATAATAAATAATAGAGCTAATTTTACTCTTTTTTTTTTTATATATAAGTGTGGTGTCCGGGCCAGCTTGTGCTCATTCCGATTAAGTCCATGAAATACTTGTCACCTTCCACCAACAACAAAACCAGATACATCTGTCTACATAGGCTAGAGTATCAACCTTTAAAAATATTTAATTTTAATATTTTAGATATGAATAGCATTTAACAACAAATGTAAGATGTACGCAAAATAATATATTATCCATTAATTTTTAAATCGAACAAGTATTTTTGAATATTTATTATTAGTGTAGTAGATAACTAAAAATTGACGGAGGGAGTAGTTAAATGTGACAGATTGAACCTATTATTAAAAAGATATAGGTAAATTAAAATTTCTTGTAATTGAACTCCAAAACATATTACGATCCAAAATTACAAATATATAGATAACACAAAGTAAAAACACTTGGATAAAGAACTTAAATAGACTACATTAAAAATAGTACTAGGGGTCGTTTGGTTTGGAAACAAGTTATGTTGGGATTAGTTATGCTGGAAATGCTAGTATTATTTCTTAGCGGTTGTTTGGTTGGTAGTACTAAAAATAATATGCATTACATTCTTTTTAAGAATAGATAGTTTATTTACAAAAATACCCTTAATCTTATTTAACTTAATTATTTTCCTTCATATTAAACCATACAAGAGAAATTGAAATTATTTCTTTTTTAACTTTAGTAGTTTCTTTTTCCTAAAAATACATGTTTAAAAATTTATGTTGATATTTATTAAACGTGTATGAAGTTTTAATATTTCATGTTAAATTATTTATTCTGTCCTAAATTCTATAAAATATTGATAATTTCACTTTTTGTTAAAAACATTCATCATCAAAAAATGTGAAAAAGAATTACTCTCATTTTCCATTATTTAGTATCATTAATATTTGGAGAGTTAAATTATCTTTTTTAAAAAATTAAATTTTCAAACAGTTTTAGCTATATATAAAAATAATTTTTTATTTAATAATTAAACATGAACTAAGATAGAAAAAGAATGTCAAAATACTTTAATTACTTGTTCATAATAAAATTGCTAGGAAAAATGAAAATTTGAAGTAAGATTAATAAACATTTCTACAATCCTTGGATTAATTTTGAATTTCATTGTATAAATTATTTTTATGGTGTCACTGTCATTTTTCCATGACTCGTCACTTTTGTTGCATTTAATAAACTCATATAATTGTTCAAATTAGCCAAAATGAATGAAAATTTATAAAATAATTAAAATTTAAATGAAGAATAAAATTGACAAAAAAAAATTGATGTGAAGACTATCAAAATTTCACATTTCTCTCATATATAGTAGTAAAGTAACGGTATATATATACATATATACATATGAAAAGTGATAATTGGAGGTTGATTTTGTCATTTATGATTTCATCTCAAGTTAAATAATGTTGTGATTATTTATACCAGAGAAAAAGGTCTATTACCCCCCAACCTTTAGTCGAAATCTCAACTACACACTCAACCTTTAAAGGTGACCTATTACCCCCCTAAACTTATTTTTACCGAATTTATTACCCCCCAGTTGCTGATGTGTCAATGGACGTGACTACACGTCTACAACGCCTATGAGCGCGTCAGTTGAGTCTATTTCACTTAAAATTCTTTATTTTTTTATTGTCACGTTATTATTTTTAATAATATAATAAATATTTTAATTATTACTTTTTCTTAATGAATTCTAATTGCCACATCATGTCTTCTTCTTCTCTTTTTCAAAACAAAAATTCAAGAACTCATTAATGGAGTTCTTCATCTTTCTCATCTCCAAATTCTCATTAATGGTTTTTTTTTGATAATTTGAAAAGTGTTATTACCGAAATCAAGAAACACTTGAACTAAGGAAATAATAAGATTTCTCCGATTAATGAATTCTTGAATGAGGAATATAAGGAACCCCGATTCAAAAAACTTGAAAAAATTCAAGAATTTCGATTTTCTCTCTTTTTGCTCAAGATCGCCATTAATGGCGAGTTCAAAGCTTTGAATTTCTTTTTTTTTTTTTTGGTAAAAAAAGCTTTGAATTTCCACAATGCCAATAGATAATTTCCAACATAACCCAGGTATAATTTTCAACCCATTTCTCCAATTTTCTCTATTTTTGCTCAAGATCCGTCATTAATGGCGAGCTCAAAGCTTTGAATTTCCACAATGGGGAAGAATTCGTCATTAATGGCGATCTTGAGCAAAAAGAGATGAAATTGGGTTGAAGAACTTCATTAATCCGCTATTCAAGAACTTCATTAACCTGTCATTCAAGAACTTCATTAATCCGTCATTTCATTCCCCAAGAATTCTATTTTTGACCCAAGAAGATGAAAATGGGATGAAGAAGAAAATGGAGCAAAATGAAAAAAGGAAAGAAAAAAGAAAATGATAATGTTAAATAATTATTTTTTTTAGAGTAAAAAAAAGAAAAAATAATGTGGCAATAACGTGGCAGCGCGTGCAACACACCACATGCCAAAATGACTGGTTGTCAGTTTTCGAGGGGATAATAATTTCATTTTAAAATAGTTCAGGGGGTAATAATTTCACTTTAAAATAGTTCAAGGGGTCATAGGACCTCAGCAAATATATGTGTGTAGTTGGGATTTAGGGTAAAGGTTGGGGGAGGCTTTTGACCATTTTCTCTTTATACCACCAAAAGGTGGGATAATTTATCCGATACTATTTGTTAGTCCCGAGATAAGTTATCCCAAACTTGACAACCAAACAAAGCACTAAAAAATTTATCCCAGAACTATTTATTTTAATACCCCACACCAAAGGATCCTAGTACTATCAAATTATCAAACCAACAAGGCAGACATAGTTTGGCGATAAAATTGCAATTGTGGTAAAAGTTAGGGGTCATTTGGTAGAGCTTATTGAAAAAGTTAACTTGACAACCAAACAAGGCACTAAAAAATTTATCCCAGAACTATTTATTTTAATACCCCACACCAAAGGACCCTAGTACTATCAAATTATCAAACCAACAAGGCACACATAGTTTGGTGATAAAATTGCAATTGTGGTAAAAGTTAGGGGTCATTTGGTAGAGCTTATTGAAAAAGTTAATGCATGCATTAGCTTAATGTACTATTAGTACCTTATTTGATACATTATTTCGCCCTATGTATAAATAATGCTTGCATTACTTATCCACTCTATAGTTGAGTGAGGTGTTACTAATATCATCATTTTCTTACGTATTAGTAATATAAAGAAATTCAACACATGCATTAACTTGATAATGACAATCTTGCCCCTCAAATTCAACATTTCTCAAGTTCTTTTGTTTGTGGGTTTTCTAAAAATAAATAAATTAATATGTAAAATAATTAGAAAAAAATGAATATTGTATTAAATTTTTATATATTGAAAATGAAAACACTGGAGTATGGTTTTACTGAAAAACTCCATCTTTGCATAGATACATTTTTGTGAGGAAGTAGCAGAAGATATCAACCATCTCTTCATTAATTGAAAATCTCTAGTTAATCGTAGAATTTAAAATTCAACATTTTGATGTGTGCCTGGATCTTTCTCGAAATTTCTGCTTACATGACAGAGAAATGGAATAACTAAACTACTCCTTCCCACCTGGTACACCACTCCTGGAGCCATATGTTGGGTTAATTAGAAAGAAAGGAACACTAGATTTTTCAAAGACGAATAATACTGTACTGCAACTCAACACAAGTGAAGAGAAAATTGTGCATCTTAGAATAAAACATAAAAAAGAATTTACCTTGCGTTTTAAAATAAAATACAGAAAAGGAGTTATCTTAAAAAAAAAAAAAAAAAAAAGGAAGAAACGATTAACTTTGAAAAAATTATGTGTTTTACCATTTAAAATGAAAAAGATAAATATTTTTTTAAAAGAAGTTGTTGAATGGAAAATATTGATAGAATCTCATTTCATTTTACAAAAATAAAGAGTGTAGAGGGTATTTTTGTAAATTAATATTTTTTCTATAAAAAATATACAAGAAATATTATTCTAATACATCAAATCAAACAATATATAAAAAATAATAACAATATAATTAATACAGACATAACTAATATCAATATTAAGGAAGCATGGCTAATACACCATAATTTTCATTAATTTTATACACTCTACGAAAGACCCTTGAAGACTAATTTTCACTTTATATAATTTGTGCCTTTGTCACTTTACTGTTAAAGCGCTGCTGACTGTCCTTTCTTCCAAGAAAAACAAGAAGAATCACTGCCTATTATTTGGAAGCAGCAGTTATCCTTCCTGCTTTACAGTTAACTACTTCGTCCCTCCCTCTGCGTGTCTGAATTTTTCTATTTGCTAAAACAAGGAACATTGCTAGTTTGTTTCATATATTGTGAATTTGTGATCATTAAATGGGGTCTTGCAAGAAAAAGAAAAAAAATGAAATGAGGTTTTGTTCAATATGTTAGAAATGGTTCGCATATGCGTAGAATGTTTTTTTCTAGTTTGATTAATCTGTTGTGATCATGAAATGGGGTCTTGCAACTTGCTGGAAAAAGAAGAAAAAAATGAAATGGGGTCTTTGGTTAATATGATGTAGAAGTGGTTCTATTTGCTTAGAATGTTTTTGCTAGTTTGATTTATCTGTAGTGATCATGAAATGGGGTTTTGCAGAATATGACAGAAATGGAAACTGATGACCATGGTGAAGCCATTCTTGTTGAAAAGAGCCTTATAGATGTTATCTTTTCTTGGTCTTTTAAGGATGTCCTTAACAAAGACCTTTACAAGGACAAGGTTTGTTTTACTGATGTTTTTCCCTTGTCTGATTTTATCACTGTTTGGTTTTATGTTGTAGTGATTAATTCCATCCCTTGAATGTTTCATTTGGTGGCAGTTGTTACAAGGTTTTTTACTTTTTACTTAGTATTATCCAGATTTCAAGTCAGTAGGTGTGGATTACCATTGCATCCACTATGCTTTGTGGCAGCGAATCTATTTATGTATCTTGTATGTATGTATGGAATCCCACTTTGTGGGACTACACTGGGTATGTCTGTTGTATGTATTTATGCAACATGATACTTGTTGTAATTTGGTTGTTTGTTAGACCGGATAGGTGTCTCGTTTAGACAAAAAAAAATTCATAAGCTGGGATGTGCATTTTTGATGATTGACTTCGATGCATAGGGCAGCTATGGGAATAGGCATATGAAATGTGGATTATCAACATTTTTGGTACTTACGGTACTTCTTAGTCATGAATGTGGACAGCTGGCAACATTAAAACCTTTGTATCAATTTGTGATTGAGGTAGCATTGCTACTATAACTGATGTTATTAATTTTAAATTATTGTATGTAGAAGATGAAGATTTCATAATACTTATGTCAAGGCAAAAGCAAAACCTTCCCTGATGTTTGAGCATATTTGTTTTGGATCTTTATCTTGAGTATATTCTAGTCGAATGATCTTGAGTTATCCTATAGGTGGAGAACATCCTTTCCACATATCAGTCCATCGCGTTGTATATGAAGTCGTTCATCTTCCCTCTTATAGAGGAAACACATGCTGATTTGTCTTCTAGCTTTGATAAAGTCGCAAGTGCATCTATTTGCAAAATATCTTCTATTGAGGAAGTGGAGAGTAAAAAGCCATCTGATAAATGCTTATACGTTATTGAGGTGGAAAAGAAAGATAGTAGTGGTGATGGTAGATCATATGAACCTGAGACGGGGGATCTCTTTGCCATTACAGATGTAAGACCAACATGTGCCGATGACCTAAACAGACCCACGATGTCCTATGTAATTGCTCTTGTTCAACGAGTGACATATGAGAAAGATTATATCAAGATCAAGGTCTTCTCATCGAGACCCTTCTTGATGGAACAGGGCATCAGGGAAAGACATATGAAGGACTCTTTGTTCTTGGTCTCTCTTATAAATACGACAACAAATACACGTATTTGGAATTCATTGAGATTGGGGCTGGAAAAGCAAAACTCGAAAGTTATTCAGAAAACACTGGAACCTGATTTTTATGTGACTGTAAGCTTCATGCTTTTCTCATTTGTAATTCTCAGTCTTACCAAAATGATACCATGAATTTTCACGTCACTATTAGATGACCTTCCATCACCAAATTCTTCAAGTCATTACTTTTTCATTCTGTATATCATAACATGAAACATTTGACTTCTATTGCTTTTCAGGGTAAGGAAAAGTGTAAACTATGTTTGCAAGGGGAAGTATATGGAGTTTGCAGATCAAAAATCCTTGCATCTAATTGGTTAATCAATCTTAATGATTCCCAACAAGAAG
The DNA here is from genome assembly GCA_030864215.1 of Capsicum pubescens. Taxonomy (NCBI): domain Eukaryota; kingdom Viridiplantae; phylum Streptophyta; class Magnoliopsida; order Solanales; family Solanaceae; genus Capsicum; species Capsicum pubescens. Next base: position 180,022,332 of record CM061539.1, on the reverse strand, counting down.
CAGTTCTGAACTGTCTCGCGACAAAGTATTGCCATCACGAGAACACGACTAAGCTAATCTGGGGTCCTCCTGGAACGGGGAAAACAAAGACAGTTAGTGCACTGTTGTTTCTACTTCTGAGCCTCAATTGTAGAACAGTAACGTGTGCTCCAACTAATATTGCAGTCCTAGAAGTTTCTCGACGAGCTTTAAAGCTTGTGCTGGAATCATGTGAATTTTTGACTTATGGTCTTGGAGATTTAGTTTTGTTTGGAAATGGAAAACGGATGGATATTGATAACCAAGATGAGCTACTACATATTTTTCTTGATTATCGTGCTAAAGTTCTAGCAAGGTGCTTTACTCCTGCCTCTGGATGGAAATACTCATTGCAGTATCTGATATCATTACTTGAAGACACTGAACTGTTGTACCAGCTCTATTCCATAAATGGTCAAGAGGAAGATGCTGATGCCGAACTTTATCAGAAATATGATAATAATGCTACTTATGATAGTGATTCAGAGAATGCAGTTCTTCGCAAAGAAAGCCTGAAAAATAAGGAGGACAAATCACAGAGATTGTACGCTCAAGGTGTCAAAGACGAGTGGAAGAAGAGACTTGGGCAAGTAATCGCCAAAACAATAAAATTGAATGATGAAAGTCATCTTGGCAGAGGGTTTCGTCGGAACAAGAAACATTCAAAGTCAGTTCCGAGAAAGGGTAGTAATGATTCTCATCAAACTAAAGCGAGGTTAAATTTTGAGGACTTCGTAACAAGCAGATTAAATTGCAAACTGGAGGCTTTTACTTTCTATGTTATTAACTTTGTCATGCACTTGCCAACTTCACTCCTGTCTGTGGTGGTGGCAAGAGACATGATCAAAGCTGTAAACTTACTTCATTCACTTAGTAGTTTATTGCAAAGTGTTACCTTTAATGGTAGAAGTTTAAATGAAGTCTTCGTTAGAAACAAAGAAGTAGAGAGACGAGTGACTGGAAGCTCTTCTGATGTAAAATTGGTCAAACAAGAGTGCCTTAAGATACTCAAATCCCTTCCTAAAAGCTTTTTTGAACCTGAAGATGAGTCTTCAATTAAAACACAAATTTTGAAAAATGCATGCCTGCTTTTCTGTACTGCTTCAAGCTCCTTCAAATTGCATGAGACAGATGCTGAATTACTGGTTATTGATGAAGCTGCTCAGCTTAAAGAATGCGAGTCAACTATCCCCTTACAGATTCCTGGTCTCCTTCATGCCATACTCATAGGGGACGAGTGGCAACTGCCTGCCATGGTTAAAAGCAAGGTTGGCATGTTCTTCTTTAAATGGTACCTAATTTTAAAAATTCTGCACAGTTAGAAAGTAAAATGTCCTTTTCTAATTAGGTTTGCAAGGAAGCCAAGTTTGGGCGGAGCTTGTTTGAGAGGCTGGCACTTCTGCGATTCAAGAAATACCTTCTTAATCTTCAGTATAGGATGCACCCGTCAATAAGCTCATTTCCGAACAGGGAATTCTACCAGAAAGAGATTATAGATGCTCCAAATGTCAGAAGTACAGGATATCAGAAGCATTTCCTTCAAGGTGAAATTTATGGTTCTTATTCTTTTATCAATGTAGCATGTGGAAATGAGGAAGTTGTTGATGGGCATAGCATCAGAAACATGGTAGAGGTAGCGGTGGTCTGTGAGGTAGTTGCCAACCTCTTTAAAGGTACACTAAGATTGATTTTGATGGCATTATCAAGTGAAGATGCACATTATATCATTTCCTAAATTACCGATTTTCTGATTTTATTTCCTGTTACAGGATTCATTTACTCGGGAGAAAAGGTAAGTATTGGTATTATATCACCCTACAATGCTCAAATTGCTGCAATTAAAGAGAACCTTGGAACTAAGTATAGCACTGATGATGAGAGTGACTTCTCTGTGGATGTCCTATCTGTCGATGGTTTTCAAGGAGGTGAGAAGGATGTAATAATAATCTCAGCTGTACGCTCCAATGCGAACAGATCAATTGGTTTCCTTTCGAACAGTCAAAGGGTTAATGTAGCACTAACTAGAGCTAGGTATTGTTGTTTTTCAAGATACTGTTAACTCTGCACTCTCTAGGGAATTGTCTGCGGTTCTGTAAAAAAGCTTGCTTTTTGCAGGCACTGCCTCTGGATATTTGGCAATGAACCAACATTAAAAAGCAGTGGTTCTGTTTGGAAGACACTTGTACATGATGCCAGGGTTAGGGGCTGCTTCCATGATGCCCAGAATGACAAGGACTTGGTGAAAGCTATGGCAGCTGCTTTGGTAGATATTGACCTCCTTGACATTAAAATACGCCTTTATTCAGTACTTTTTCAAGGAACGAGATGGAAGGTATGCTCTTTGAGTTTCTAAAGCAAATTCTCCTAAATCAACTGGCAATGCCTTTCTACTTATTCTAGATCCATTCAAAAAATGTATTTTTACTCATTGTCTTTGGATATGTTAAAACAAGATTTTATAGGGAAGTTCCAACTACTAGGCTGGACACAAAATTTAAGATGTTATTGATTTTCTGTCTCATAAATTCATAAATAAGAGTAGAAGATAATATTATTAAGTAATGTTTGAAATTTGATAGAGAAATATCTCAATGGAAGTTAGTTTTATAGAAAATTAGTCAAATCAATTTTAGACTTGATTAAACAAAAATAGATTTACATTTTTAAAATTTTGTGGAAACTGTATAAAATAAGTTATCACTGGAATAGCATCCAACATTTTTGGATGTAAATTATCACTGGAATATTGGAATCTATACAAAGAATGCAATATGAATTGTGGTGGAGGTAGTAGGCCTTTTACTTTTTGTAGATTCTTTTAACAAAATGTGTCACTCCATGGGGACTAGAGCTAAGGTAATAGATAAAGACCAGTGTGTTTTCTCTACATAAGGAAGAAGAATTAAGTACTTACGGGGAGTTAAGTTATAATTTATTTTTGTTTGTTATAGCATGAGCATCAATGGTTTTGTGGCATTACTAGAGTTCCTTCGATCCTAATTATGAAGATGCCATTTGATTAGACCAGAGAATGAACCGGAGGGTGGGGGAGATTATGCGAAGGTTGGTTGTCAGAGTGTAATTTATGTAAATTGTGCTTATGTAAATTGTGAATACTTAGAGCCAAGATGTTTCATTTTGAGGAAATGGGTCTAGTAATTAGGACAAACAAAGAGGGAGGGGGGAGTTGTTTGATCTCTTTCGGTTGTTCTGTCTCCCAGTTGTGTTGCAGGACTAACTGAAGCTTCATCTGTTTCATTTACAGGTAAGTGTCGATGATAACTTTTGGAAAGCAATGGAGAAAATTAAAAGCATAGAAATCCGTAAGAAAGCAATTTCCGTATTGATGAAGCTTTCTAGTGATTTGCAATGGCCTCGCACTGAACATATTACCATCTTAAGTGGGGTGTCTAATCAACTCTTTGAGCTCTGTCCTGTCAATGGGATACTTCATATTGTTCTGACTTTTGAGACTATTACGGAGACCTCAAGCCATGTAGATGTCATGAGGGTTTGGGATATTCGGCCACTGACAGAGATACCAAACCTGGATCCTATGTTCATCTTGTGCAAGCAGCTTGATGCTTTTCATTTGAAGGATGAGTTGTAGTCATCTGCTGAAAGTCACATCAGGTAGGTTTATCTTGAAGAGTGCATGTATTCGCGGGTGTTCATGAGACCCCAAATTCCCTCTGAGCCCAAATCTATGTTAATGTACATACATACAGTTGTGTTTATGATGAAATATATAAAATCTTTAGACTCTGGAACACACTAAATTGCTGAATGACAACACAAGAAAAGTTTAAGAAAGTAGTTATTTAGGAAGTTCATGTAAACATCAGATACTCCATCCTAGCATCTGACCGCTCTAAGCATATTGAATCCAGAAATCCAAATTGATTTTTTGATTGCCTAAAAGCTGAATTATCTGCTTAATGACCTTTCTATGCAGGTAGCAAACTTGTGGTTAGAGCATCTGATGGGTTGAAGTTGTTTAAGTGTGCATACATGGTATATACAAGATTGATTGCAAGGGCATTTTTTGTAGAGATGTGGAAATGATACAACTTTTTGAGACTTGGTCTTCTTGATGTACCTTGATAGGACTAGTTACGTGTAGTTAAAGTATGGGGAAACTTCTCTTAATGTGCATAGATAAGATTAGTTTCATGCAATTTTAGAATAGGGAAAGGGGAAATCTTTGATGAGGGGATAGAATATTATGTAGTATACTCAGTTTGCAGCTATCCTATTAATGAAGTTAACCAAACTTTTGGTTTGCAGTTGTCATTTGCCAAAGTTCTCACAATTTGTACTCATTTAAATTTCCCTTTTCTGCCAAAATAGGTCGAGCTTTTTGGCTGTTGAAGCAAAGTTGTTTAGAAGAAACAAAGCACATGAGATTCAAATCCAAACATATAGGCAATGGGTGACATTACTCGGAGACAGCCCTGCTTCAATAACTTTTCTTTTGATTGAGGGTCTATCAGAGTCTTCCTACCCCCAACTTCCTAACCCCAGTGTGTTAAGGATAAGGCCTGCATACACCCTACCATCCCTAGACCCCGCATGTAGGATTACATTGGGGCATGTTGTTGGTGGCGGTGTTAGTTGGAACTAATAAGTGCAGCCCAATTATAGGGCTAGCACAAATTTATTTACCAAAATCTGTAAATAGACCTAAAAATTATTGTTACAAAAACACATTGTCAGTCGCGTCAACTTGGTTTTACCTGGGAAGCCTTTTGGAAATATACCGAGTGACAAGTAGAAAACTAAAGGGAACTGAAAGAGGAGAAAGCAAATATAACGGGAGGGAAAACGAAAGAGAAAACTGGTGGTTAACAAACAAAATTTTCCAGGTTAGATTCAACTAAATATAGTCCTCTCGTATTTGATAAATTGCTAAACAAGCACTCAAGTGCAGAGAGCCCTACCTAGTAAATTTTGGCTTCAAGTTTTAAAACTGGTATCTCGGTCATACATTTTATTTGAAAACATCAACCCATAGTTCTGAAGCTTCACTCACATATGCTTTTTTTCAACTGCAATCTTTGTGGTTCACATGAATGATGTACAACAACAACAACAAACCCAGTGTATTCCCACATAGTGAGGTCTGGGGAGGGTAAGGTGTACGCAGTCCATACCTCTACCTCTAAAGAAGTAGAAAGATTGTTTCCGATAGACCCCCGGCTCGAGACACGGAATACTACACAAATACATAGTAAAGCATGGAACAAGATGGCATAACATAAATACGACACCCACAAGTAATAAAAACACACAGAAAAGTAAACAGATTCGTAATAAAGCATGAAACAAGGTATCATAACAAGAATAATACCCTCACCAAGTAATTCCCTACACTAGCGACCCAAACTGACCCTAGCCTTCTGTCCTAATTCGCGTCCTCCAGATCTTCCTATCTAGGGTCATGTCCTCAGTGAGCTGTAACTGCTCCATGTCCCGCCTAATCACCTCTCCCCAGTACTTCTTCGGCCTACCCCTACCCCGCCTAAAACCATCCAAAGCTAGCCTCTCACACCTACGAACCGGGGCATCCATGCCCCTCCTCATCACGTGTCCGAACCATCTCAATCGGACTTCCCGCATCTTATTCTCCACTGGAGTTACACCAACCTTCTCCCTGATAGTCTCATTCCGAACTCTATCCCCCCTAGTCAGCCCACACATCCAACGCAACATCCGCATTTCCGACACCTTCATTTTTTGAATGTGGGAGATCTTAACTGGCCAACACTCCGCTCCATACAACATGGCCGGACGGACTGCCACCCTGTAGAATTTGCCTTTAAGCTTGGGCGGCACCTTCTTATCACACAACACCCCCGAAGCGAGCTTCCACTTCATCCATCCCGCCCCAATACGGTGCGAGACATCCTCGTCAATCTCACCGTTACCCTGAATCACGGACCCGAGATACTTGAATGATGTACGAGTTAGTAAAATTAGCAACACTTCATGATGGGAAATGAGCATTTTGTTAATAGTCATTCACCACAACGCATAGCTCATTCACCTCGAACAAACAGTTAACTAAAAATGAAGGCGTTTTTCTAAAGAGAATAGCATAGCCATTAGCAGCGACAGGTTTGGGATGATGAAAGCTCACATATCATATGGACCTTGCACTGGGTAAAACAACTGATTGAAGTAATGCCAATTACAGTGAGTTGCATTCGATACAAACAAATTTTCAGTCAAAAATGTTAACCCTTGGTAACAGGTGGTAGCTCTGAGCTCTTACACATTACATCAATGAATATAGCCACATGACCAAATGTAGACAACTCAGGATACCATCTTAATACACATTTCAAATAGCCAGAATTGACATACAGCCTGTGTTTTTTAACCACATTGTGGTCAAAGGGCCGAAATGAACCTTTGAATTTTTGATTGTCCCCTCTCCTTCTCTTCTGGCCCTTCCAGATCCCCTATGTTGTCATGATATTCCTGCACCGCAAGTATAAACTTCAAATATCATAATAGACTTAAATCGAGTATTCTTTAGAATAAGGGAAGTCTAGGCCACACGATGGCAAAGTGAACTACGTTATAGGAAAGAAAAAAGCTTCACATAAAACTAGTTTGAATTTCATTAAATAGATCAACACACTATTCATGAAGACGGACAAGGAAAATTATCAAGGATTTCTTCCTTCTAGACCTATCTTCAGAAATTACCACACCACAAGACCAAAGTTATATTCAATATCGAAGCATGACAAGGGTTCAACTAAATCCTAAGTGAAAGATAAAAAGACCGATGTGAATAATATGTTGCTATAAATTGAATTTTGCACTAATTGGCTACGAGTTCTAAAGGGGTTGTTTCTAAAAAGTTAAACCTTTTCTCCAAATGTATCCAAGAATTTTCATTTTTTCTGGAGAAGTAGAAGAATCCAGGATAAGTTGGTGTATAATATAACTATAACTTGAAAGCAAACACAAGCACATTAAAAAGAGGGAATAGCGCTGTAGAAAAAGAAAGTCACGAACAGACACCTGGAGTATATCTTTTACATCTTGCTTAGTCAGTTTTTGTTGCTTTAGCAAAAGGTCGATCCTTGCTCTTATTCGAGGATGTCTGCATTAAAAAGAACAATTACGCAGGTGGAACTCGGATATATCCAAACTAATGAGAAAAGTATGCCAGGTTCCTGAACTTACTCAGAGGTCCAAAGATGACCCAGAATAACAGCTATCAACTGCAGGATCAGGAAGAAAAGGAGATGACAATAAGAATGCCAGAGATCTGAAGTGGCAATGTGCTTGTAGAAGAAATGATAAGTTAAAAAAGAAAAAAAGGGCAACAGATCATTGACCTGAAGAGTGTAAAGACCAGCTTCTAACTTCCTATTGTACTTCTCGTCTTCATCCATCTACAAACATGTTAAACATAATGGCAATATAAATAAAATGCTTTAGTGACAGACATAATGATGAGCAGAGTCTAAGAAGTAAACAGACCTCCAAATCATCAAGTTCAAGCTGGTCAAACCGTTCAGCCTCAAATTTTACTCTATTGGAATATCTGCAATAGCCCCCCAAAATAAAAAGAATTAAAACTAGCGAAGTAACCAAAAAAAAACTATCAGCTTCAAGAGAACCACTCTTTTTTTTTGAATAGTGGAAGGACATATTGCAGGGTACTTAGATATATGTTGCATGAACATTCACCTCATGTAGAGCTCCATAAGCCTGTCAATTTTTTCGCATTCATTCTCCACGAACTTACTTAACAATCTATCCCTTCTAGAACCTCTTAGGATTCCTCCTGTAACAGCAAACTGAAATTAAGGCAGTCACATCCAAGGTATGCGGGAGATTTCCCATTATTAATAAAATTATCTACCTTGTAAAAAATGCAGTCATATGCAACTATAAGGTGTTGCCCCTTAAAAAAAAAAAAGAAACTAATGTTTCAACCCCCCACCCACCCACCCCACACACAAAAAATTGAGGATGTGAGTTTTTCATTTCTACCAAGAAGCAGAGTTCATATTCAGTCCTTTGATATAAATTGTAATTGAAGTGATTAGTGATGTCACCAAATTAAGAAACATATAACCAGACAAACCCCAAGGTGAAGAAGATTAGGTTAACCTTGCAAATTTCATGTCCATCAAAGAGGGTTTTGTGCCATTATAAGTGGCATTATCAGGACACCTCAAGAAACTTGAGCTCAAAAATGATAAAAATGCCTAGTGAACTATATAATGTTAGAAGCATTGCATTAATGTGAATAATATGATATCAAACCCATTCTCAGGTCTGAAAAGTTTAGAAGGATCTTAACTGTGGAAAATGCTTGAAAGTAACACAGATTAATCAGAAAATCTAAGCTTGCGAGAGCAAGAAGTTGTGAGCAAAGGTTTTTGTGTTTGGGTGTTAATGAGAATCAGTTGGAGGCAAACCACAACTTATATATGCTGAGGACACCATGGTGTCATGTGAAGCTGACAAGACACAAATTCTGCATCCGAGAATCATTCTCTCGTGTTCGAAGCTGTCTCTGGATTCCAAATTAATCTCAATAACAGAAGCATTTCGGTAAATGTCCATGCTCACACTAAAGAATTTGCTTAGCAGTAATGTAAAAAAGTTTCCTACTACATACCTTGGAAAGCCCAAGGTGGTAGAAGAAATGATGTAGGGCAATGGCATGGGGTTTGGGAGAAATTTGAAAGGAAATTGGCATCACGGAGGAAAGAACATCTCTCTTTTACCACAAATGCAAGCACACAAATTCCATATTCAGTATGTCAAGACCAGCAAAATACCTGTGTCTTCTAAGATAAGATTGTTCTCAGTTAACTATCCTACTTACCAAATAAGGAAGCAACTAGTGAAACAAGACGCTCTTCCAGTTCTTCTTTGTAGCGTTTCTTGTTCTTTTTGCTCAGAGGTAGCTGATAACAAAACATTTAAGTATAATACGCTATATGAGTCAATAATAGAAGAAACTATGAAAACACCAAATAATCCTAAAGAACTCATTTAATCAAGCAATGGAAACTATTCATCAAAATACTATTGTTTAACTACCATATCTCATTAAAATACTATTGCTTTTACAAACAAAAATGATACTAAAATTGTTGTTATGCAACAACTAGCCAAGTTATTAGCTAAGTAACAACTTGATAGGGGAAGAATACAAACAACGATAAATCCTTATGTAGAAATCAAATATATTACCGTCATATCTGCAAAGAAGAAAGATTAGTATCCTACTCCATTCATCAAGAAGCTTAATCCTACCACAAGAGTTGTTTATAAGAACAATCTTTATCTTCGAGAAAATTAATAAATTAGTCAATCAAACAACTATATCTCAGTTCAAAATAAGTTGGGATCCACTGTATGAATCATATATATCCATTTTGTTCAGAGAGATTAAAAAACTAGCCACTAATCAAAACATATTCAACTATATCTCAAGCATAAACCAGCAGTGGTCAACTATATGAGCTCTCTATATCCATACAGCCAAAAAAAGTAACATGTTAATCAACTATGTCTCGGCCCAAAATCAATTGTGGGTGACTACAAGAATCATCAATATCATTATCATCAATGTCAAATGTAACAAAAAATAAAGTGCAGGGGAACTTGACTTGCCTTACCCATGAAAGCAGGAAAAGCAGTCTTTAACCCCATTACATCCACAAACCTCTCACATGCTGGAGGATAATTAGTCATTGCGAAATCCAACGCCCTTATAGCTGATCCATAGCACATTTTCTTCTGATTCATTATAATGATCATCAATTCTACTCCTTCAGCTTTCACAAACCTCTCCTTATTCTCCAAAGGCATTAACAAACAGCACAACGCATCAAACAAGTTCTCCACCATCTCCTCCTCATCCGGTGTCTTAGGGTCCTTCGACTTATACATTGCAACAGCTTGTAACAACGCATCCACGCCGTTCAATTGTCCTAATTTCTTCTGATTCACCGAGCTGCTCTGCAGCAAAATTGCCAAAATCTCCGATGCATACTGCTTGTTTCCATCAAATTCTCTAACTTTTATCTTTGTCAACAACCACTTAATCAACTTCGTCCTTTCACAGACAAGTTCAGCCACCGACGGTTTCACTTCAATGAAATTCTCAACAGTCGCGAGTATACTATAAATGGCGGCAGACTCATCCGGATCGGAATCGGACATTTTTCCTAGAAGCTGAATGAGCAACTCTAACGCATTGTTCTCAACCAATGCATCAACTAAAACCTGCGCCGGCTCGTCATTATCCTCGAGAACATCCTCATCAGTTAGGTCTTGCAACAAGCCGACCACATCAACAGCAATATCAGTATTTTCATGGTTAAGGAGGCTGGTGATAGAAGCAATAGTACCGAGATTAACGAGTTCCGGGTAAAACTCGGGTCCTCCGGCGAGAATTTTAAGCTTTTCGATTTCTTCATGGAGCTCCACTTCGGAATCGGCGAACTTTTCGGGTTGGTCAGGGTACTTAAGACGTGCAGCAATGTTTTCCTTAAGACGACGTTCGAATGCAAGGACGAGTTTTTTCACTGTTTTGATATCGACAGCTTCGACGGGGTTTTGTTGAGATTTTTCTAAGGCTTCGAGTAGTGAAAGGTCGATGCCGCCGTTTGCGACGGAAGAGGACGGCGGTGCTGGTGCTGGTGGTTTGGAAGTGTCGTACTCATCGTCGTCGTAGTCGGTAGAGTTTCGCTTGCGTTTTGCTGCTTCCATTGCTTCTGGCAAAACCCTTCTGCTCCTGAGCCTTTGTTTGGATGATGGTTTGTCATGTCTTGTACGTATAATATAGTATGGTACAATATAATATTTGGATAAATTATATCATTTGTGGTTTAGTAACACTTTTTTTATTTGATTTGATGTATTATACTGTATTGTAATAGATAAATTTACTAAAATATTCCTAATTATTATAGATTTTAAATTTATAAAAAATATTAATAAAAGAAAACTTGATTGACCAAAGAAAGAATTGAAATTAAAGATTTTTATGTGCAATACAGCCTTGATCTATCAAAGAGTTCTAAAAGGTATAACGTGTACTTTTCTTTTACTAGTTATATCATGCGTAGAGACTTTAGACAATGGAACAAACTGATAATCTAGCTAAACTAATTATTCTATAATGATATGTATTTGCTTATAATTAGTTTTACATTGTGATAGCTCCCTCTTGCAAATTACAAGTAGTGAGTCCTGTTCTTTTTTTCAGTTTTGAGAAACAAGTGGTTTCACTTTGGTATTAATAAAATTTTAGTCATCAAATGAAGTTGTTTTGACTACAGAATATGTTTGCTGCCTTTCTAACTCAGAACTGAACTTTTCGTGTTCCAGTTCTCTTTTCCTTCGCCTTCTATTTACCCAAAACATTTTAGCAGGCTGCTAAAGGGCACAAAAGGAGTTCATCAAAGTTGTATGCAGTTATTACCTCAAAAAAAAAAAAATCACAGTGAAAAGATGCTTCAAATTACCAAGAAGCCTAATGAATGCCAAAAGAACAAATGATTGACTAGGTAAACATACGAAATACAAGATATTCTATGATGAGAAATTTACAGTTGGAATAAAAATCAGAAAAGCGTGAAAATAAATATATAATAGAGTTAAAAGTAATGTAAGGTAAAAGGGTAAAATAAGATTAGATAATATTATATAAGGGTATAACTAGAAAAAAAAAAAACTAAACTATGGGATACCACCAAATTGGTGGTTCAAAAAAGTGAGAATTTTCATGACACCCTAACCATGAAATTAAACCATATCATACCATATATTTTGAAAAATAATCAAAACAAATATGGTATCGTTACTAACCATACCATACTATGAGAACCACAATCCAAATAGAGTGTAACAGTAGTAGTAGAAGGGGTTCTCACACACAAAATTATTTTTGGGTTTCCACCCCCTGAACTTTTTCTGTTTGATACTTCTACACCTCTAATCCGTGGAAATTGCTGGGGGAGTCCCCAGTGGAGACTACTATTTAGTAGGCATTTGGACATCAAAATCGGAATATTTTTGGAGTTGGATTTGGCCAGGAATATAAATTACAATTGCGTTTTGTATTTTTATAAGAGAAGTATGAGTAAAAAATTGTTAAAATTGAAGTCCATTCCATCAAATTACAGGCCGGACTGAACTGATCCATCGGGCCTTGGCCCATATTGACGGTTCTGCAATAAAGCAACTAAAAATGTAATAGGATATTTCTATTATACATGTTTGATTCAAATTATGAAAAATAAAGATAAATTTTCTCAAACATTTATTGCTTAAATAAGTTAAATATGTCAACTTCGTACTTGCCTCATAAGCTGCAAAAGACCCATTCCAATTGAGGTTGATATGTTCAGTATAAGCAAATATTTTTTTAATATTTAAAGCTGCATGTGCTCTAGGAAAATAGAGTAAATCTCAAAAAAATAGATCTAAATTGGGATGACTTTTAAATTTTAGTCTCAAATAAAAAAGCTTTCTTAAAATAGTCTTTACCTATTAACTAATATTTCTTTGAACGAAATTATCGCTGATCAATGAAGGAAATTACATAAATAATCCTCATAATGGCTAACAACTTCATATTTATATCTTTCAACTTTCATTTTTTTTCTCTTTTTAATTTTACTTTAATTTTTATTTTTGATTTTTTTCTTACTTTTTTCTTTTTTTCCTCTCAACTTCTTTTTTTTTTTCTTTTTTATTTTACTTTAATTTTTTATTTTTTCTTTCTCTTTTTTTTTTTTTGGTTCTTTTTAATTTTTCTAAATCCTAACCTTTTTTTTACACCTCTCAACATCAACTTTTACAAATATATATATATATATATATATATATATATATATATATATATATATATTCTTTCATTTTTTCTTTTTAAAAAAAAAAAAATTCTCTATCTTTATTTTTACTTAATCTTTTTTATTTTTATTTTTATTTTTATCAACCTTTATTTCTTAACCCATTTTCTCAACTTCTACATTTTCTTTGAATTTTTTTTAATATTTTTTTCATTTTCTTCTTTTTTCGCAATTTTTATTATTTTTATTTTTTTCTTCGATTTCTTCCATTCAAGTTGCATCTCATGAGCAAGAGTTGACACTATCACATTATAAAGACAAGACTTATGACTTTCAAACAAAAAGCTACGCTTCATGGAAAAGAGTTGACACTACCACATTGTAGATGCTAGACTTATGACTTTCAAACAACAAATTATGTTTTCATGGGCATGAGTTGATACTACCATGTTGTATTTTGATTTATGAGATATTTTATAACTCTTACATTAGAGGCAAGACTTAACTCAGAGACTTTCAAACAATAAATTATGCTCCACGGGCAAGAGTTGACTCTACCACGTTATGTTTTTATTTATGAGATGTTCTACAACTATTGCCTTAGAGGCAAGACTTAGCTCAAAGACATTCAAACTACAAATTATGCCCCACGGACAAAAGTTGACTCTACCATGTTATGTTTTTATTTATGAGTTATTCTACAACTATTGCTTTAGAGGCAAGACTTAGCTCAAGGACTTTCAAACAATAAATTATGCCCCACAGGCAAGAGTTGACTCTAACACGTTATGTATTCATTTATGATATGTTCTACAACTATTGTCTTAGAGGCAAGACTTAGCTCAAAGACTTTCAAACTACAAATTATGCCCCACGGGCAAGAGTTGACTCTACCACATTATGTTTTCATTTATGGGATGTTCTACAACTATTGCCTTAGAAGCAAGACTTAGCTCGAGGACTTTCAAACTACAAATTATGCCCCACGGGAAAGAGTTGACACTGTCATGTTATGTTTTTATTTATGAAATGTTTTATAACTCTCGCCTTAGAGGCACGTCTTATTTAAAGAATTTTCAAACAAGCTGCTTATATTGGGCAAGAGTCAACACTAATACATTGTGTTTTTTACTTATGAAATGTTCTATAACTCTTGTCTTAGAGGTAAGACTCAACCTAAGGACCATCAAACAATAAGTTATGCCTCACGGGCAAGAGTTGACACCACTACATTGTGTATTGATTTATGAGATGCTTTATAACTCTTCCCCTAGAGGCAAGACTTAGACCAAGGACTTTCAAGTAACAAGTTGTACCCCATGGACAAGAGTTGACATTACCACATTGTGTTTTAATTTATGAGATATTCTATAACTCTTACCTTAGAGGCAAGACTTAACCCAAGGACTTTCAAATAACAAGTTATGTCCCATGGGTAAGAGTTGACATTATCATATTATGTTTTGATTTATGAGATTTTTTATAACTCTTGCTTTAGAGACAAGACTTAGCCCAAGGACTTTTAAACAGCAAGTTACGCTTTACAGACAAGATTTGATAGTACTACGTTGTGTCTGGATTTATAAGATGTTTATAAATCAAGGACTTTGAAACAATAAGTTATGCCCCATGAATAAAAGCTGACACTACCACATTATGTCTTGATTTGTGAGATGCTCTATAACTCTTGCATTAGAGGCTTGAATTAGTCCAAGGACTTTCAAACAACAAGTTACCTCCCACGGACTAGAGTTGATACTACCACATCGTGTCTTGATTTATGAGATATTCTATAACTTTTGCTTTAGAAGCAAGACTTAGCCGACAAGTTATGCCCGATGGACAAGAGTTGACACTATCATATTGTGTCTTGATTTATGTGATGCTCTATTAGTCTTTCTTTTAAGACAAAACTTAGCCCAAGAACCTCCCAAAAGAACTAGTTACGCCCAATGAACAAGTGTTGACACTACTACATTGTTTTTTGATTTATGAGATATTCTATAACTCTTGTCTTAGAAACAAGACTTAAGTAAGGATTTTCAAACAACAAGTTATGCTCCACAAGCAAGACTTGATACTACCACATCGTGCCTTGATTTATGAGTTGTTCTATAATTTTTGTCTTAGAGGCAACACTTATCCCAAAGAACTTTCTAACAACAATTCATGCCCTTAAATTTGCTTTAATGTTAAAAAAAGAATATCCTTTTGCGGATTATCTATTTATTTTTTTTATTAGCAAAATATAATAGAAGTTGAGAAAAAAGAAAAAATGATCAAATAAAATAAAGAAATAAGAAAAAGAGACTGAGAAAAAAAAGGCAACAAAAAATAAAGATTAAGAAAAAAGCGAAGAATTTAAAAATTTGAGAAAAATAAAAATGAGAGGAAAAATAAAAATAAAGTTTGAGAAAACGAGGAAAGAAAAGAGAAATGATAAAAACCAAAAATAAAGAAAAAAAAGGTTGAGACAAATGTTTTTTTTTTTTTTTGAAGAAATAGATAATGTTTGAGAAAATAAAAAGAAAAAAATGAAGGTTGAGACCAATGAATTATAACAACAACAACAAACCCAGTATATTCCCACAAAGTGAGGTCTGGGAGGGTAAAATGTACGCAGTCTATACCGCTACCTCCGAAGAAGTAGAGAGGTTGTTTTCAATAGACCCCCGACTCAGGATAGAGAATAGTACACAAGGTCGTAGTGAAACATGAAGCATGGTGGATGACATAACAGAAATAAGGAATAAGAAATGATAAAATAGATATCAGAGAAATAAGAAATAAGAGAAATACGAACAATTCGAAATAAGAAATAAGAAACAGGACATCCACCTTGTAGTAACATACACTCACAGACCGAAGACACCCACCACGCCCAAACTCTCCTGACTAGAGGCTCCTACTAATGGACACAATCCTAGGATTACTAACCCGACTACACAAGAGCTCTCCGAACACTAGGGGTGTACATAGGTCGGGCTGGTTTGGTTTATTATTGAATAAAAATCAAACCAACTATGTCGGTTTATTTAAACTATAAACCAAATCAAACCAACATAAAATTATTTTTTTCGGTATAGATTTTAATCGGTTCTTTCATTTTTTTCAGGTTTTCTCGTTTTTTTTATAATCTTTATTTTTTACAATTATATTGTGATTGAAGATTAGATCAAGTATTGCATCTTAAAAGTTCACCCAGGGGCTTGTAGCAACTTTCATAGCATATCTTGTGGGATAAGCTCTTCACGGCCATATGCTAATGTATATTTTCCTTTTCAAGCCATTGCAGAGCTCCATTTACCTTGATAAATAAACGTTTAACAATTTGTATTGCTTATCGTATAGGATTACCTAACTCATTTTGTAAGTAACATGGTATTGGAGTTGTCTCTTGAATATGATTTCTAGCTACTGTTCCTTTATGTTCTGCATGGTCATAGGACATAGGTGGCAGTTCTTCTTATTCTCTCGGAGGATTGTGTTTTTGGATAATGAGTTGCGTCAGTAGCACATTTTGGTAAATGTTGTTGGGTTCTATGTGTATGTTTGAATGGAAAATGGAGGGAATTATGTGGAAGAGAAAATTGAGTTTACACCAAAATGGAAAGTCTGCTCAAAATAGGAAAGCTTACTAAAATTCTCCTACATTGGTGGAAGAAAGAAGCTTTAAAGTATTTATATTGTGAAACACATTTCCACATGCTAAGTGAGACAAGAAATAAGAGATGCCTCGCGCCGCCGCCGTCGCTCGCTCCACTCGGCTTCGACTTCGGATTCATGCTAAGTGAGGCGAGAAACAAGAGATGCCTCATGCCGTCGTCGCTCGCTCGGCTCGGATTCGGATTTGGCAAACGATTGATGGGATCTATCTTTTTGGACAAAGGTTATTTGACAGAAATTTAAACCGAATACCAAAGGGAAAAAACGCAACAGTAATCCTCCATTTATGCATGCATGCAGATTTCGAAACAGTTGTTTCGAACTTTTTTTGAACTGATGCTTCGAAATGATGTACTGTTTCGTGAATTGGTATACCTGTTCGGAAAAGGACATGGTCTTTGGATGATCGGACATGAATTTCCAGAAAAGACACACCATTTCAGTGAACCACTGCCACCTTTTCGAAGAGGCATATGATAGGCTACATAAACCTGCTTTGATCCACAGGTTTGAGATACGGAATTTCCAGAATACAAAACTCTTCTTCTCTTTAAAATATTCTGTGTGATCATTCAAACCGTTGAGTGCGTTCGAGGAATTCAATTATTTGAGGTACCGCTATAATTGGATTGAAGGCCATTTTATCCTGGGAGGAAAATTCCATAACCTCGGGTACAGTGAGATACAATCAATTCCTTATAAAAAATGAAAAGGAAGAAAACCCAACTTGAAATATTTCAAAGTGTGGGAGTGTAGGACATAAGACGGTGGACTGCGTGTTCATAGGATATGCTAAAAGTAGTAAAGCATGTCGATTTTTGGTTCATAAATTCGAACATCATGTCGATTTTTGGTTCATAAATTCGAACATCATGGCGATTTTTGGTTCATAAATCCGAACATCCTTACATTAATGAAAATACGGTAATTGAATCAGACAATGCTAAATTCTTTGAAAATATTTATCCGTATAAAACTAAACATGAACAATCTAGTGGGGGGTCTAAACGACCTCGAGATGAACCAAGTGAGAATGTACATAATGAAGAAAATCCAAGACGTAGTACACGTCAAAGAACGTCTACTTCGTTTGGATCAGATTTTGGAACATTTCTCTTAGAAAATGAGCCTCAAACATTTAAGGAAGCGATGACATCTTCAGACTCATCCTCATCCTTTTGGAAAGAGGCAGTCAATAGTGAGATTGATTCAATGTTAAACAACCATACGTGAGAATTGGTTGATCTTCCTCCCGGAAATAAACCTTTAGGTTCTAAATGGATCTTCAAAAGGAAGATGTAAGTGGATGGTACTATTGACAAATACAAGACAAGACTTGTAGTAGAAGGCTTCAAACAAAAAGAAGGTCTTGATTACTTCGATACATACTCGTCAGTAACAAGATTAACATCGATTCGAATGTTAATTGTCTTGGCTGCGGTGTATGGTCTTGAAATCCATCAAATGGATGTGAAAACCGCTTTCCAAAATGAAGAATTGGAGGAAGAAATATACATGGAACAGCCTGAGGGTTTTGTGGTTCCAGGAAAGGAAAACAAGGTGTGTAAATTTATTAAGTCATTGTATGGACTAAAGCAAGCACCAAAACAATGGCATGCGAAGTTTGACCAAACCATGTTGGCAAACGGATTCAAAATAAATGAATGTGATAAATGTGTTTATATTAAAGACACTCCAAATCACCAAGTCATGGTTTGTTTATATGTGGATGATATGTTGATCATCAGCAGAGACATTTCTAACATAAATGCAACAAAACGAATGCTCGAGAGCAAGTTTGATATGAAAGACCTTGGAGTTGCAGATGTGATCTTAGGTATAAGAATCCATCAAACTCCACAAGGGTTGGCATTGTCACAGTCTCATTATATAAAAAATGTACTTGACAAGTTCAAGTATATGAAATTCGGTATTGCCAAGACTCCATTGGATGTGAGCTTTGCACTTCGAAAAAATGAAGGTGAAAGTGACTCACAATTGGAGTACGCAAGAGTATTGGGATGTTTAATGTATATAATGAACTGTACACGATCAGACATAGCATGCGCTATCAGTAAATTGAGTCGGTACACGAGTAATCCCAACAAAACTCATTGGATGGCAATGAAAAGAGTTTTGGGTAGGGGTGTGCATCGGTCAGTTCGGTTCTGTTTTAAGTGTTATTGGTTCAGTTTATCGGTTTTCGTTTTTTAAATATGTAAAACCAATAACCAACCAATATGATATTTTCTTATTGGTTTCGATTTATCGGTTTTTGGTCCTCAACGGTTCGGTTTATGGTTTAACCAATAAGAAAAATGCTTCAAGCTTTTTATTACGATAATAGCCGAACTTTATATTGTGCCTTTGTTGCTCTGAATAGGTTAATACTTTCTGAATCACTGAATTATGAATTCGTAGTGCATATAATCTATATACATACACATATCTATGTATATCTATCTATCTATATATATATAGAGAGAGATAGATAGATAGATAGATACATAGATAAAGAGAAAGAGAGATTTAAATATATAACATAAATAGGGATAATAACTTAGTGTATCCTTATTGGATTATTGGTTTAACCGATAACCCAATAACCTACAACCGATACCGAACCGTTTACCCAATAAAATTTTTTATAAAATTAATAAAAAGTCGTTAACCCGATAACCCAATACCAATAACCCAATAATATTTTTCTCGGATCGGTTTATCGGTCGGTTCGGTTTTTGCACAACCCTGGTTTTGGGTTATCTTAAATACACTCAAGATTATGCCTTGCATTATAATAAATATCCTGCGATACTTGAAGGATATAGTGATGCAAATTGGATCACCGGATCGAACGAAGTAAAATCCACAAGTGGATATATATTTACTATCGGTGGAGGAACAGTCTCATGAAAATTATCCAACCAGACTTGTATTGCTCGCTCTGCAATGGAATTTGAATTTATCGCATTGGATAAAACCGGTGAAGAAGCAGAATGGCTCCGAAATTTCTTGGAAGATAATCCGTATTGGCCCAAACCAGTGGCACCAGTATGTATACACTGTGATTGCCAAGCGGCAATAGGTAGGGCAGGGAGCATGATGTACAACGGTAAATCTCGTCACATACGACGGAGACATAATACTGTTAGAAAACTTCTCTCTAGTGGAATTATCACTGTTGACTATGTAAAGTCTAAAGATAGCGTGTCGGATCCACTTACAAAAGGACTATCTAGAGGAGTGGAAAGGACATCCAAGGAATGGGTTTAAGGCCTAGGACAAGTCAGCATGACGGTAACTCTACCTAGCAGACTGGAGATCCCAAGAGCTAGGTTCAAAGAGATCAAACAAAGTTGTGTCTGACAGGTTCAATATTGTCAATTATCCAACTCATTCTCATGATGTAGACAATGTATCGTAAACTAGGATAAGACTTAAGGTGAAAAGTCTTTTAATGATTATCTAAATTTGACAGATTTGACCAAATAGTTTAATCTATAGGATTGAACGTTTAGAAATCACCTATGTGAAGGCGAAGTGGAAGCCGTTTCAAGGAGAGTGTTAGTAAATGCCTATTCTCTAAGCTCTCATGAAACCGGGACGTGTTCATGGCTGAAAAGAACAAAACCGTGAGAACCATAAATGGTAAAAGGCTGGTTGTGTGACATGTGTCGTCTAGGTGTACATTAAAGCTCGACGGTCCAAAGATATCAAATCTACCGATTGACCGAGTGCATCCGATGCATGTTCACTATGGAAAGTTTAAAGAGAAACTCACTTATCCAGATGCAATCAGTCTTTGCTTGATGATCACATACTTGTCCGTAAAACTTTTACAAAAAAATAGTCATTTTCCATTCATGTGGGGAATTGTTGGGTTCTATGTGTGTGTTTGAATGAAAAATGGAGGGAATTAAGTGGAAGAGAAAATTGAGTTTACTCCAAAATGAAAAGTGTTCTCAAAATAGGAAAGCTTACTAAAATTCTCCCACATTGGTGGGAGAAAGAAGCTTTAAAGTGTTTATATTGTGAAACACATTTCCACATGCTAAGTGATGCAAAAAATAAGAGATGCCTCGTGCCGTCGTCGCTCGGCTCGGCTCGGCTTCGGCTTCGGATTTGGATTTGGATTTGACAAATGATCGATCGATGAGATCTATCTTTTTGGACAAAGTTTATTTGACAGAAATTTAATCCGAATACCAAAGGGATAAAACGCAACAGTAATCCTCCATTTATGCATGCATGTAGATTTTGAAACAGTGTTTCGAACTGATGCACTTCTTCAACGAACTGATGCACTATTTTTGAATTGATGCTTCGAAATGGTGTACTGTTTCGTGAACTGGTATACCTGTTCGGAAAAGGAGATGGTCTTTGGATGAACGGACATGAATTTTCAGAAAAGACACACCATTTCAGTGAACCACTGCCACCTTTTCGAAGAGGCATATGATAGGCTATATAAACCTGCTTTGATCCACTGGTTTGAGATACGAAATTTTCAGAATACAAAACTCTTCTTCTCTTAAAAATATTTTGTGTGATCATTCAAACCGTTGAGTGCGTTTGTGGAATTCAATTATTTGAGGTACTGCTATAATTGGCTTGAAGGCCATTTTAATCCTGGGAGGAAAATTCCATAACCTCGGGTACAGTGAGGGGAATTATTCTCTAAGGACACTCCGTGAGCTCGGGGGACTCGGTCTAAATTTCTGTTTCATCTATTTTCTGATATCTAACACACCTCTTGGATAGATGAGTAATAATCTTGTGTTGAAGGTGTTAAAGAACTTCAAAACTGTTTTTGTTCATACATGAACTTGTTATGAAGTAGTTGTTGTATTAATACAGATTCTAGTACCCGTAGAAGGAAGATAACAAATGCTTCCCCAAATAGGAAAAAAAGAAGAAAGATAAGCGTCGACTCTTCCCACTTTCTTTCCCCTCCTATGTGAATCTATGCAATCTGCACAAATCACTGATAGTTGGTCCCTTGACTCCTTGAGGTTATTTATATGAAATGCAAATTCCATATAGTATTTGGGAAGTTCACCTTGAACGGATATACAGTAAAAGACGTGTGTTTTCAATACTTGAACAATCTTGTCTTACCTGTACTCCTCTGTCGAACTATTTACCCAATCGGATTAGATGCACTGCTTGCTTGATTTCTATTTTCTTATCTTCCTTGCGTCACTGTTTTCCACTTGGCAGACCATGTTTCATGCTTCCTGTTACTTTATGTAATTGAATTTATTGGTCCGTGGTCTGGGGATTGGATTTCCTGAAAGATGTTCCACAAGCTAGAAGGCTTGAAACTATCACAGGGGATGCTTTATTTTTTCATTTGAGTAAGCTGGCCAATATCACGGATGTGTGCGGATTTCTTATTTGGAGTTCTTTTCTCTTCTGGTCTCAGGCCTGTTAAACTTGTATTTGGTGACATCTTATTTAGCTACAAATTTTTACGCTCTACTTTCTTTTGGGTGTAGGATTTCATGGAAGACTATGAAGTGATGGTGCCTTTTCAGTCCCTCCAAGCTCTTGAATGCCATGTTGATGCTGTTTGCCCAAAGAAGAAAGTCGGTGAGAAATGCCCCACGGCTGTGCATGACTTTGAAGGTGATCAGACTTATAGTGAGAAGCCAGGTCACGATTTTACCTTAAATGCCAATTTTGATAGTGTGGATGCTTCACGCTATGATGGACTTGTAATTCCTGGAGGCCGAGCTCCAGAATATCTTGCCCTGGATGATGCTGTTATTAAGTTGGTCAAGGAATTCATGGACTCCAAAAAGCCAGTTGCATCAATCTGCCATGGCCAGCAGATTCTATCTGCTGCTGGTGTTCTCAAGGTAACTCTCTGAACTTCATTTAGCATTGAAGTTAAAAAGCCTGTTATTTGCATGATGTTTCAGCTAATTCCCCCTTTCTACCGTAGACCGATAAGTTAACAATGGGATAAGATACTATCCAGTATCCACATGTAACTGCAAGAATAATGATGTTATGCAGAAAATTGATCTCATTGATCTAATGCAGTAGTTAGAACATGTTAAGAAATGACAAAAAATGTGAACATGTGGCGTTCACGGGTGTATGCATACTCTAATTCGTATTCTCGTTAAACAACTACAGGGTAAGAAGTGTACTGCGTACCCTGCTGTGAAACTTCACGTGGTGCTAGGAGGGGGGACATGGCTAGAACCAGAACCAATAGACCGTTGCTTCACAGACGGGCATCTTGTGACAGGGGCAGCTTGGCCAGGTCATCCTGAATTCATTTCTCAGTTTATGGTATTGCTTGGAGTACATGTAAAATTCTAGGCGACATGCTTGTTTCATGTTTGATATGTTTAGCATGTTATGTTTTGTGAGTTCAGAGTAGATGTATCCAAGTATAACAGAATAAGAAGTGATTTTGTTTTGCCTGTAAGAAAATCAATAAAACTATGTACTTAAGGTTCTCTGCTTTGAAGCACGACTGTAAGGAACTTTTGACGTGGTGTAAAATCCACTAATTAGAGCAACTCCAACCACTCTCTAAATTCTATATTTGGAGATACGCCATTCATCCCCTCTATTTTATTTTTTCATTATTATTTATATTATATAATAATTTAATTTAACCTATTATAAATTATAGAAGATCATCAATTAAGGCTCTAATATTCGTAGTTATTTTCTAATGTAATATTTTTATTATATTAATTTTAAATTTTATTAAATTAATTTTCGTATATAATATCTTTTTTTAAGATATATACAAAAATAAAAAGACATTATCTTAGTTCTATTAATGCATCGATTCAAGATACTTCGGAAGCTCCAACTCCAAACGGTAGAAATGGTTGTAGATGAAAATTATCAATTTGAAAATTTTTACATAAAAAAAATTAAGGACAAAAGTGTTCATTTTGAACTTTGTAATGCATTAATAGAGCATTTATAGGAGCAATGTAATCTTAAAAGTTGAATATTTATGTAGAATTAAAATAAAATTTAGAGTAAAGCATCTAGTGCCCCTGAACTATGATCAAATTTGTTAAGACACACTTTAACTTCACAACGGTTCTATTACCTGATGAATTAAATTTTAGCGTATTTTTGTCAACCTTTTTAGCAGGTGAATCCTGTGAAGTTGGAGTGTGTTATAGCAATTTTGTTTATAATTTGAAGATACTTGAGAAAATTGAAGGAAATGTGTCTTTTAAGTCTTGAATGAAGGATTGGTGACATTGACCAACAGATAGGGTCAAACATCATTAGGAAACTTGATTAAGTTAATTGTGGACTTGATTAATATTTTCAAAACTTTCTAATCTTTTAAAAAATACAAATCAATCCAACCCACACCCTCTTCAATTCAAATCAACCTCTCTCCTCTCTCTCGACAACTTCTCTCAACTCTCTAAACCAACAGTTCTGCAAAATTTCTCCCTTCAACCCCTGACGACTTCTACCTCCGACGACAAATAGTTGGGCTTCGAGTTCCCTTCTTTTCTCCCTTCAACCCCCGGTGACTTCTACCTCCGACGACAAATAGTTAGGCTTCGAGTTCCCTTCTTCAATTCAATCAACCAGTTTCTCATCCCTCTATCGACAGATTCTCTCAACTCTCTCCCAACCAACTGTTATGCAAATTTCCTATTTCAATCCTCAGCGACTTCAACATTCGACTACAAATAGTTGGGCTTCGAGTTCCTTTTCGACTTCAACCTTCAATCGACGTGAAAGCCTTGCTCTCCGGCCACAACAGCTTCGAATTCTTCATTGTTTCTTTTCTTCTTTCACAGGTAAAAATTTATGGTCTTTTTAGTTTTGAAGAAAACGAGGAACTTGAGCCAACTTCTCTTATAGTATTGATTAACAATTTCAATATTTGTTGCACTAATTTGAAATACGGTCTGAATAAAACCCTAATTTCTGGTATTTCTTCTCTTCTCTTTTCGAAGTGAATTATGATATTTTGTTGTTTGTTGCATTTTTTTGAAGTTTCATTTTTATTGTTTGTGTTTATAAAAACAAAACGACAATTTAGTTTGATTTGTTCCGTTCTTGGTAAAAATGGTGAAATTGCTATTTTTTGTTGAACAAAATCGTGCTACTGTTTTTTGTTTCCTCTGACAGATTACCCATATGGTGCAACATATTAACCATCTGATGCAACAAATTTATCATATGATGCAACAGATCAACCATCTGATGCACCAGGGGAACCATCAGATTACAATTCTGATGCAACAAATTAATAATCTGATGCAACGGATTAACTATCTGATGCAACAACTTTACCATATGTTGCAACAGATTAAGCATCAGATAAAAAAATCTGATGCAACTAATTAGCCATCTGGTGCAATGGAAGAACCATCAGATTAATGATCTGATGCAACAGCTGAACCCCCTGTTGGATAAAATCCTATCAACTCTTCCTACAGGAAATTTCCAAGACTTGATTTTTCCAACTGATCATTCATTTTCCGCGATAGACGACCCTATGTTGGAAGAGATCTAAACAATATTGACTGTTGATAACTGTTCCAATAGATCACTCATGTGTTGCAACAGATGTGTGACCTATTGCACAGACCATTCATCTTTCTCAACAGATGAGTGATGTTTTGTATTGTCGCAACAGATTACTCAGCCGTTATTGCAGGTTAGTTAACTGCTCTGACAGATCACTCATATGTTGCAACAGATGTGTGATCTGTTACACAAACTATTCATCTTTCTCAACAGATGAGTGATATGTTTTGTATTATCGCAACAGATTATTTAACTGTTCCAATAGATCACTCACATGTTGCAACAGATGATGTCACAACAGTTGTGTGATCTGTTGAACAGACCATTCATCTGTCTTAAAAGATGAGTGATATGTTTTGTTTTGTTGCAACAGATTACTCATCCGCTGCAACAGTTTGGTTATATGCTGCAACAGATATACTACCTGGTGCAACAGATCGGTGATCTATTGCAACTGTTATTTTACTGTTTTGCTTGTTTGATTTACTGTTATCCCTTTTTAACGATGCATTAATCAACAATAATATATTATTTTATGTTCCTGCTAATTTTAGATAATATGGTTCCCAAAAAATGAGAAATCGAATCAAGTCTAAGTAAAGGAACAAGTGAAGCAACTAGGCTACATCCACTACTCTATGAGCTTGCTTTACAAACGTTGTCTCAATTGGGAGCAGAATATGATGAACACGAGAAGGAGGGATGTTTCAAAAGAGACGATGCAGATGCTAATAGCCCTTCCACCGAAGAGCTGGTTAAAGCCTTCAGCATTGATCGTTATCCTGTGAGAATGTAGTGCGATGGTGCCGCAGATTTAACGGGTGATTTCGTGGTTAAGTCATCCATGGGAAAATCTTTCGACGCCTTCAGGAAAATACTTCGAGAACAAAAATTGGATGCTTATTTCAGGGACAGCTGCTTTGGGAAATATCTTGATTTTTCGGAGGACAACAATGCTCGTTTCCAAATGAAAATGGTATATGAACTTCTCAAGCGTAGGTTTATGTATGAAAACAAAGATAAGATGGATGAGGTGTGGATAAATTACTGTGGCATGCCTGTTTGTTTTGGTTGGAAGGAGTTTGCCATAGTTACTAGACTAAAATTTTATCCTCCTTCTCAAGTTATACCTATTCTAACCCCAAAAAAAACACCCCGCACACCTAAAAAAGGCAAAGGCAAGTCGTGTGATCGTGATGACCTGATGTCCATTGTTGGTCCAAGCTTCAAAATCAAAAATTTGATAGAAGCGTTGAAAGGTAAAGGACTTTCAAAGAAGCACAAACAGTCATTGTGAATGCTTGGTTTGTACATAATATTCTTTGGGCGAGAGACGTTAACAACAACATAAGCCTCGGTTTAATAAAACTCTCCGAGGATCTTGAGGCGTTTAATAGCTATCCTTGGGGGTATGAAAACTTCAAAATGACTGTCAAATATTTGTTGACTCCGTTAGCGCCAAAGACAGTTAACTTATATGACTTTCCATGGGCTTTCATGGTAAATATTTCTTTTTTCTATTATGATATCATTCTTTTTTTTTCGCTCAATAATGGTTTTGATTTATTGGCGTTATTTTATAGGCTTGAGCGTTTGAAGCCATTCCTTATTTGAGACAACAAGTGAACTACCAGGAAGGAGTTTCCTGTCCAAGAATCTTGAGATGGTTGCCGGCCAAAACTGATAAAAATGCAAAATTTCTTGATCTCTTCACCCCCCGAAGGGTGCAGTAAGTATAATTATAATTAATTTTTTCTTTTAATTAATGATTTTTTTTCGAATGATCTAATCATCATTCTAATATATGTAATGATTCATGTTAGATTGTGCATCCGTCGCTAGTTCCGACCAATCGAGAGTTGAAGATGTCATTTTTTCTTACTTTACGGTCTGTGCAAACTTTATCGGACCCTAAGGTCATCGACAGAATAAAAATAGAATTGTTTGGAGCAACAACCATTACAAGAAAAATAATTTTAGAGGGTGGGCTTGTTGTTGTTGATGGTCTTAGTGGTGATGAAGCTGTTGGTGGTGGTAGTGGTGCTGCTGTTGGTGCTAATGATGCTCCTCTTACAGTAGTTAAAGCAAACCATTATGAGTAAGATCATACTGGTTATACAGATTTTGCGTCTCCCAGCGAATGTTCTGCATGCAAATGTCAAGACTGCAGGGCGAAACATGATGTAGTGATTAATGGTATTAATGCATTAACTGTTTCTGTAAAGGAATTGACATCTAAGAGGGTCTCATTCCATCAAAGAGAATTTTATTTTCATCCGCTCCATTAGAGATTAGGGCTAAGAGGAGAAGGAGAGTGCTCCTAAGCCTTTGTTTGGATGATAGTTTTGTACGGTATAATATAATATAGTATGGTAGAGTATGGTATAATATAATATAATAAGTTCGTAACAGTTTTTTTTGTTGGATTTGATGTATGGTACTATATTGTAATAGATAAATTTACTAAAATATTCCTAATTATTATAAATTATAAATTTTAAATTTATAAAAAATTATTAATAAAAGAAATCTTGATTGGCCAAAGTAAGAATTGAAATTAAAGATTTTCATAT
Source organism: Capsicum pubescens (assembly GCA_030864215.1). NCBI lineage: Eukaryota > Viridiplantae > Streptophyta > Magnoliopsida > Solanales > Solanaceae > Capsicum > Capsicum pubescens. The sequence continues at coordinate 179,994,695 of CM061539.1, read as the reverse complement.
GCAATACAGCCCTAATCTATCAAAAAGTTCTAAAAGGTATAACCCGAACTTTTCTTTTACTAATTGTTCTATGCAGTTATTTCCTCAAAAAAAAAAAATATCACAGTGAAAAGATGCTTCAAATTACCAAGAAGCCTAATGAATGTCAAAAGAACAAATGATTGACTAGGTAAGCATACGAAATACAAGATATTCTATGGTGAGAAATTTACAGTTGGAATAAAAATCAGAAAAACGTGAAAATAAATATATAATAGAGTTAAAAGTAATATAGGGTAAAAGAGTAAAATAAGATTAGATAATATTATATAAGGGTAGAACTGAAAAAAATAACTAAATTATGAAATACCATCAAATTAGTGGTTCAAAAAAATGAGGATTTTCACGATACCCTAACCATGAAATTAAACCATATCATACCATATATTTTAGAAATAATCAAAACAAATATGATACCGTTACTAACCATACCATACCATATGAGAAACCACAATCCAAGTAGAGTGTAACAGTAGCAGTAGAAGGGGTTCTCACACACAAAATTATTTTTGGGTTTCCACCCCCTGAACTTTTTCTGTTTGATACTTCTACACCTCTAATCCGTGGAAATTGTTGGGGGAGTCCCCAGTGGAGACTTCCATTTAGTAGGCATTTGGACATCAAAATCGGAATATTTTTGGAGTTGGATTTGGCCAGGAATATAAATTACAATTGTGTTTTGTATTTTTATAAGAGAAGTATGAGTAAAAAATTGTTAAAACATTCAATCCAATTCAAATTGCATTCGGATTTCTTATTGTCAAACCCCATTTTTAAAAATAAAATAGAAAAAAGATCCAAAAAGAATAAAAATCTCCTATGACCAAAACCAAACGGACACGAAGTAGCCGTTTGGCCATAAAAACTACTATTTTTTTTTCAGAGTTGGAGTTGGAGTTGGAGTTGGAGTTGGAGTTGGCCATGTCTTTTTGAAATTTTGTTTTAGACTTTTGAAAAGTTTTTTTTAAATATGATTTTATGCCCTCAACTTTTAAAAATTATCAAAATCACTCAACTACTAATTTACCTACTAACATACAACCAAATGTTTGAGAAAATAATTTATATGTATTCAATTGAAAAAATAATTAACAACAAACTTATTATTATGATTGTTATTCTTCTAAAATTTGAATAAAAATATCACAAGCACGAACTAAATAAGTTTATCCAACCATAATCGATTGAATAGAGAAAATATATTTTGATAAATATGATTGATGGATATAAATATATTTTATATATTCTTAAATTTGTTGATGAAAATTCTTTAATTACTTTCACTTGAATTAATTATTTTATTGAATTTGTTTTTTTTTTAAATTTACGGATGAATTATTTCTGAATAGATTAGTGCTAATTTTTTTCTTTTTCTTTATTGATGATATTGATTTTCCTTGAATATTATTGTATCGAAAATATGGATCGTTACGTTATGTTTGATATGCGACTTTATTGACCACTTTTTAATAATTTATTAAAATCATAATAGTCATTATATGACATATACATAAAATTAGAATGACAAGAAAAAAATATTAAATTTCTCATTTTTAAATAACATAATGTACTAAGCCTTATATTTTTATAATATAGTTCATTCAAAACAAAAGTTGATGTATTTCCGTCATAGATTGTCATTTATTATTTTTTACTTTACGTTAGTAATTTGGGTTAAAAGAAGAAAAAGAGATTAGAATATCTGTAACAATTAAAAATGATGTTGTACCATAGAAAATAAATAATAATTTTTTTCTTGATGGTTGGTTGTAGTTATAAGAGGGATTTGTGTAAAAATTTAAAGATTTGGTTATATGTAATAATAATGAAAGTTGAAAATGGAAGTGAAAAATTGTGAAAACAACAAAAAATTATTTTCACTTTTTGGAATCTAACTCCGGAATAATTTTCCGAATTTTCATTGCCAAACACCACCATTTTCGGAAAAGTGAAAAAAGTGAAAAAAAAAATCGGAAAAAAGTAAAAAAATTCTATGACCAAACGGGCCCTAAAGATTTTGGCTTCATATGTAGACAACATCTTAAACCCATCAATAAACTTCATTTGCATATTAGAATTAAAATTTGTTTCAATTAAGTAGAGTTGTCAATACGGGTTGGCCCAGCCCATCTGGGCTATCCCATACGGGCTTTGAGTTTGACGGGTCAGGCCGGTCTGGCCCGTTTAAATGGCGAGCCAAAAAACACCAAGCCCACACTATTACCCTGTGGGCTACGGGTCTCACGGGCCAGCCCACTTTTAAAAAAATAATATTTGATAATTTAATTTTACACTGTTAATAAACATAAATATTTATCACACAATAACACATAGTATTAATGTTTGTTAATCAAAAGGGAGCCAGAGCTCGAATCACCCAAAGTAGGAAGAAAACGAAGAGGTGACACTACTCAATCGAAAACATCACGGTTGAAAGCCGATGACGCGTTGAGGGAGATATAGTGAAGAGAAGGCGGCTAGCTGAACTAAGAAAATTAGGAAAGTGAAGAATACAATGTACTCTTTATGTTTTAGTGGTAGATATTTAATTATTTTATCATTTATTAGATAGGAAAGTAGGAAACTTTTCAGTTTCTATTTTCTTTGTTAAAGGAACCGGTCAATGGTCATCATTGGACTTGGTTGTTTTTTAACTCTTTTATTATTTTTCAGTATTTAATTTTATTTTTAAATTATTAATTATTTGACTGACAGACCGGCCCGCGGGCTAGCCCAACCCACATTCCTCAAACCCTATGGGCCATGGGCTTATCCGAGCCGAACTAAAAAACCTTGTTCTTAAATGGGCTGCAAAAATTGAAGCCCACCCCATCAAATTACAGGCCGGACTGGGCTGGCCCACCAGGCCTTGGCCCATATTGATAGCTCTACAATTGAGCAACTAAAAATTTAATAAGATATTTCTATTATACATGTTTGATTCAAATTATGAAAAATAAATATATATTTTCTCAATCATTTATTGCTTAAATAAGTTAAATATGTCAGTTTAGTACTTGCCTCCTAATTGTGCACCCTTAATAATCAAACATGTCTGGGTGCACTGGTTCGGAATTTGAATACTAGCATCCTTTGGCTGTCAATGTCGCGGGTTCGATTCCTGATCGATGCCATTTTTTTTCATTTACATTTAATTGCCACCAGTCAGGCAGACATGTATTTGTAGTACTACTCCCATGCCAAATGAGATCTTGTGGCACAGTGGCAAAACGGAGAGCGGAAAGTCTAACTATCCTCTTGTTCGTGGGTTCGAACCCAGATGCGTGTAAACATTTTTTAGGTATAGAAATTTTAATTCTACATCAGGAAAATCCCTCTTTCTTCTATCTTTTTTCTAAAAGTAAATTTTATCCTATAGGAAACTTAGCTCAAGGACTTTCAAACAATAAAGTATGTCCCACATGCAAGAGTTGACTCTAACACGTTATGTATTCATTTATGAGATGTTCTACAACTATTGTCTTAGAGACAGGATTTAACTCAAAGACTTTCAAACTACAAATTATGCCCCACGGGCAAGAGTTGACTCTACCACGTTATGTTTTCATTTATGGGATGTTCTACAACTATTGCCTTATAGGCAAGATTTAGCTCAAGGACTTTCAAACTACAAATTATGCCCCACGGAAAAGAGTTGACACTACCATGTTATGTCTTTATTTATGAAATGTTCTATAACTCTCGCCTTAGAGGCACGACTTATTCCAAGAATTTTCAAACAAGCTACTTATATTGGGCAAGAGTCAACACTAATACATTGTGTTTTTTACTTATGAAATGCTCTATAACTTTTGTCTTAGAGGTAAGACTCAGCCTAAGGACCATCAAACAATAAGTTATGCCCCACGGGTAAGAGTTGATACCACCACATTGTGTATTGATTTATGAGATGTTTTATAACTCTTTCCCTAGAGGCAAGACCTAGATCAAGGACTTTCAAGTAACAAGTTGTGCCCCATGGGCAAGAGTTGCCATTACCACATTGTGCTTTAATTTATGAGATATTCTATAACTCTTACCTTAGAGGCAAGACTTAACTCAAGGACTTTCAAATAACAAGTTATGTCCCATGGGTAAGAGTTGACATTATCATATTATATTTTGATTTATGAGATTTTTTATAACTCTTTCTTTAGAGACAAGACTTAGCCCAAGGACTTTTAAACAACAAGTTACACTTTACAGACAAGATTTGACACTACTACGTTGTGTCTTGATTTATAAGATATTTATAAATCAAGGACTTTGAAACAATAAGTTATGCCCTATGAATAAGAGTTGACACTACCACATTATGTCTTGATTTGTGAGATGCTCTATAACTCTTGCATTAGAGGCTTGAATTGGTCCAAGGACTTTCAAACAACAAGTTAAGCCCCATGGGCTAGAGTTGATACTACCACATCGTGTCTTGATTTACGAGATATTTTATAACTTTTGCCTTAGAAGCAAGACTTAGCCGACAAGTTACGCCCGATGAACAAGAGTTGACACTATCATATTGTGTCTTGATTTATGTGATGCTCTATTAGTCTTGCTTTTAAGATAAAACTTAGTCCAAGAACCTCCCAAAAGAACTAGTTACGCCTAATGAACAAGTGTTGACACTACTACATTGTTTTTTGATTTATGAGATATTCTATAACTCTTGTCTTAGAAACAAGACTTAAGTAAGGATTTTCAAACAACAAGTTATGCTCCACAAGCAAGACTTGACACTACCACTTCGTGCCTTGATTTATGAGTTGTTCTATAATTTTTGTCTTGGAGGCAACACTAATCCCAAAGAACTTTCTAACAACAATTCATGCCCTTAAATTTGCTTTAATGTTAAAAAAAAGAAGATCCTTTTGCGGATTATTCAATTTTTTATTTATTAGCAAAATATAATAGAAGTTGAGAAAAAAAAAAGATCAAATAAAATAAAGAAATAAGAAAAAGAGACTGAGAAAAAAAGGCAACAAAAAAAAAAGATTAAAAAAAAGCGAAGAATTTTAAAAATTGAGAAAAATAAAAATGAGAGGAAAAATAAAAATAAAGTTTGAGAAAATGAGGAAAAAAAGAGAAATGATAAAAAACAAAAATAGAGAAAAAAAAAAGGTTGAGACAAAAAAAAAAGGTTGAGACAAATGATTTTTTTTTTCTTTGAAGAAATAGATAATGTTTGAGAAAAAAAGAGAGAAAAAAATGAAGGTTGAGACAAATGAATTACAACAACAACAACAATAACAAATCCAGTGTATTCCCACAAAGTGAGGTCTGGGGAGGGTCAAATGTACGCAGTATATACCGCTACCTCCGAAGAAGTAGAGAAGTTGTTTCCGATAGACCCCCGACTCAGGATAGAGAATAGTACACAAGATCATAGTGAAACATGAAGCATGATGAATGATATAACCGAAATAAGGAATAAGAAATAATAAAATAGATATAAAAGAAATACGAACAATTCGAAATAAGAAATAGGACATCCACCTTGTAGTAACATACACTCACAGACCAAAGACACCACACCCATCACGCCCAAACTCTCTTGACCAGAGACTCCTACTAATGGACACAGTCCTAGGATTACTAACCCGACTACACAAGAGCTCTCCTAATACTATGGGTGTACATAGGTCGGGTTGGTTTGATTTATTATTGAATAAAAACCAAACCAACTATGTCGGTTTATTAAAACTATAAACCAAATCAAACCAATATAAAATCAATTTTTTCGGTTTAGATTTTAGTCGGTTCTTTCATTTTTTCGGTTTTTCTCATTTTTTTTATAATCTTTATTTTTTACAATTATATTGTGATTGAAGATTAGATCAAGTATGTTTTCACTCATGTGCTAATGAAATAACTCAATTATGAGAAATTGAGGAGCGAAATTCTCTCTTGAAACTAAAAAGTAAGATGAAGAGTGAAAAATTTAGGTCTTAAGTTTATATTGGCTTTTGGATCATTTTATTAGCATATGTATATATACATACATCTACTTTCTAAATATTGAAAATTAATAAAACTAATTGAAAAATTAGATTATAATTAATATTTTATGTATAAAAAGTTAAATCATATATATGCATATTTACACACACACACACACACACACACATATATATATGTATAGATATTATGCCGGTTTGATTTGGGTTCGATTTGATTATTTTTTTAGTTAACACCAAATCAAATCAAGAATGATCGTTTTTTTTTTCAAATGCCAAACCAACCAAACAAAACCATAAGTCGGATTTTTTTCTCGATTTGGTTTGGTTCTTCGGTTTGGTTTGACTTGATGGTTTGGTTTGTACACCCTATTAACACCTTGCTACAACCATCACACTCACACTAGCCTTCTACTCTTATCCGCGACCTCCACACCTTCCTATCTAGGGTCATGTCCTCAGTAAGCTGTAGCTGCCCCATGTCATGTCTAATCAATTCCCTCCAGTATTTCTTCGGCCTACCTCTTCTCCTCCTAAAGCCATCCAAATATGAAAATAAAATTAAAGAAAAAAATAAAAAAGTGAAAATAATAAAAATAAAAATAGAATTTGAGAGACACATGCGTATGAGAAGTTTTAAAATATTTGAGGTGTAGAGAGACAAACTTGTACTTGTATTTATTTAAAAAGGAAAAAAAAACTAGTCTTTAAAGACTTATTTTATTGGGATAAAAAATTCAAAGCCACCCACGGAGATATAGCATGTAATTTCTTGAGGAAAACAATCCAACCAAACGATTGATTGTAACGAGCCCTAAGGAATAATTCTTAAAAATAGAGCAAAATAATTTATAGGCGTGGACGGCAGGATTCGAACCTGCGCGGGCGAAGCCCACATGATTTCTAGTCATGCCCGATAACCACTCCGGCACGTCCACCTTGTATGAAATAAAATCCTTTTTTTTAGTTTTATATCAAGAACCTTCTCCAGTTGCACAACTTTCGAGAGCAGCATTTCGTCAGCTTCTTCTTCTTCTAGTACATAAGGATCAATTCCTTAACCTCTTCCACACACAGAAAGAGATAGATAGATAAACCTCAGCTCCTAACTGCTTGAAAAATGGCTAATCAGAAAAGGGTTCTCTTACTATGTGGAGATTACGTTGAAGACTATGAGGTATTACAACATTTTTTTTTTTTTTTCACATTCTTGATTCTCTATCCTCACTGTGTATACATGTTAAGAATGACTAATTGGTTCACTGATTTTATTTTCTTCTTGTTTACTATAATATTGTTCAGGTGATGGTACCATTTCAAGCTCTGCTAGCCTATGGAGTAGCCGTTGATGCTGTTTGTCCTGGAAAGAAAGCCGGTGATGTTTGCCGTACTTCTGTTCATCAGCTTTCTCATCACCAGGTACTTTCTTTTGCTCTATCCTACCAGTTAATTTTGAATCTGCATAGTTCTTCTTCATCGTCGTCTAAGCGGTATGTAATGTGATTATTTACTAGTGTTTTTAATTGGTGAATCTGGAGTAGGTCAACAGATACCCTAAATATAGTGGATCGCATCTTATTTAGAATTGAGGTGGATTGAGTTGACTTGAAAAAAATTGATTATAATTTGCGATTCTGTGTATTCCTACTATCTACTTAATTATATCTTGTACTTCCAGTAGACTCTTTTTGTCTTGAGCCGAGGGTCTATCTCTTTAGGTAGAGGTAAGGTCTGCGTATATTCTACCTTTCCCAGACATCACTTTGTGGGACTATACTAGGTATGTTGTTGATTCTGTGTATACCCAATTGACTCGTGCTGGATTGCATTGGATCATAATATTTCAGTTAGCACCGTGGGGAAGCTTTACTCTATGTTTTCTGTTTGAACTTCAGACTTTGAAGATTGGGTACCCATTTGTCCAAAAGTTTAAAGGTTCAGGCTTTATGAATTATTGGAGTATGATTTTGAATCTGCATGGTTCTTATCCATGGTGTATTTCTTTAGTAGTTTTTGGGTGGACTTTTAGATGTCCAATGATTAGAACTAACCCTTCCGTGCGTCCCTCATTGACTTGTACTGGATTGCGGTTAAAGGTTGAAACTTGCTGTGTGACTATGTTCTTTTATTTTTCTCAGCTTTACTTGGTATTTTCTGTTTAAGGATATTAATCCAGATTTCAAAAGGTTCATGTTTTATGAATAATGAGTTTGAATTCAATGAAATAAATGAGCTTTCATTGCTGATGGGCGAAGAACTTACGATACTGGAATCTTCAAGTGCAGTTATTAGCTTCAAGCAATTGGATGATGCGTTTCTATATGCAGATCACTTAACTCGGGACAATTTGCAACTGAGGACAAGAGATATGGTGGATGAATTCTTAGTCAAGGATAGTGATCCTTAAACAATTTGGCTAGATATAGGCTGGTCAATTGGAATACTAGGTTTTATACAATTTCCAACAATTACAACAACAACAACAACAACAAACCCAGTATATTCCCACAAAGTGGGGTCTGGGGAGGGTAGAGTGTACGCAGTCCATACCACTACCTCGAAAGAGGTAGAGAGGCTGTTTCCGATAGACCCCCGGCTCAAGATTAAAGACAGTATACAAAAGCATCAAAAGCAAGGAACATGATAAAATAACATAGGTACGACATCCACAGAAGATTGTACATTGCCAAACAAAGAACACCAAAGTCCACCTAATTACTGGCTACGACTCATCCACACCCTTAGCCCTCTATCCTAATGTTTTTCCTCCATACCTTCCTATCCAGGGTCATGTCCTTAGTCAGCTGTAACTGCTCCATGTCACAATTTCCAACAATTCCTTAACCAAATTATATGTCTATGCTCACTTGTGCACATGTCTTTAAGCAATGCACTAGTACTCTCCTGCTGATTTGTTATAGCATTTGAACTGGTGATAGTCTTAATAATTTTGTGCCAGCAGAGTCTTATTTAGTTCCAAAATTGTTTCAGACATATACAGAGTCCCGCGGACACAATTTTGCTCTTAATGCAACCTTTGATGAAATCAAGGATGCAAAGTATGATGGCTTGGTCATACCAGGAGGACGTGGTCCAGAATACCTGGCCATGAATGGATCTGTGTTGGACTTGGTGAAAAGTTTTGCCAGCACTAAAAAGCCAATTGCTTCTATCTGTCATGGACAATTGATCCTGGCTGCTGCAGATGTGGTCAAAGGTCGAAAGTGCACAGCTTTTCCTGCTGTGAAGCCGGTGCTTCTTGCTGCTGGTGCCCATTGGGAAGAACCAGAAACTATGGCCTCATGTACTGTTGACGGTAATCTCATCACTGTACCTACTTATGACGGACATCCTGAATTCATCAGACTCTTTGTCAAGGCACTTGGTGGCAGCATAGTTGGTTCTGGTAAAAGGATCCTGTTTCTATGTGGGGTAAGTTAATGATCATGTAGCATTATCTTTCTTAGCTGGGAGAATTTGAAATGCTGAGTTTCAAATTGCAGTTTACAGGTAAATGCTAGTATATGAATTAGTTGTACAGATGTGGTATGACTTATGACTTTTGAAACAACTTCTCATCCCAATTATTGTAGAAGAACAGGCATATGTAACCCTCCTAAATATAGCTGGTTCTGTTGTTATATAGGTGGCAGAAATCCCTCTCCCTATCGAACTTCCAATACGTGACATAAAAATATTCTCTTGTGATGTTTATTTGCTTAGGTTGGGTCATATTTTGCTCGCCGCATGCTGGTGAGCCATCAGATAATCACTTGATATTGTTTGGAATATCATTCCTGTGTACAGTTTAACCTCTCATTTTAAGTTTGACGGCATAGATTGATTATTATCAAGCTGTTACTTAGTTCTGGAGGATTTGTTGAAGAAGAGGAGATTTGGACTATCATAGGTTCTAGAGATTGAATAAGAGTTTTTCATCAAGTATGATTGTGTAACAGTCTGACAGATACATGTAGTTGTCTTGTTTTCAAAATTAGAGACACATGTAGCCGTCAGAGTATTGTAAGAAGTGGAATCGTCCACGTTTTTGGTGCAATCAACATTTCAGGATTGTAAGAATGAAGGTAAGTAGGTGCGCCTAGGGGTCTGGTGAATGAAGTTGGAATGTACCATGTGAGACGAGTTTCAAGTATCAGTAGAGAAGATGGTAGCTAATTTCTTACCACATGTATAAGCCTTGGTGAACAAAGTCACATATCTACCCCTGGAAGGTAGCGGCTATGCACAATCTGACTTAATTGGTACTGCTATGTGTGTGTGTGCGCTTGAAGGGTGAACATAGATAGAATGATACAGCCAATGTGTCCCTTCGTTTCCTGGTTAGACCGTGTGTATTACTTCTCCACAATTTACCCAATGTTAAGTCCTAAGGATAAAATGCACACAAGGGTGTGGCCTAGTGGTTCAATGAAGTTGGCTTGAGCACCATGAGGTCTCAGGTTCAATTCCCAACAAAGACAAAATTCTAGCCTTGGTGGACAGTGTTACCTGGTACCTGTTGGTGGTGGGAGGTGACAGGTATCCCGTGGAATTAGTCGAGGTGCGTGCAAGCTGGCCCGGACCCACGGTTATAAAAAAAAAGAAAAAAAGAAAAGGTCCTAAGGATTAGATGTTCTTGGTTTGGTTACTTACCTGAAAAAAAAATGGTAAAGAAGAAGAAGTTCTCGGTTTGGTCACGTACGGATTAGTCATGATGTAGAAAGGAGGATGGTAGAGGCCGTGCTTGGTATTCTTTGTCTTACTGGTTTGAACAAAAGCGACATTGAATTTCCTGGGGATTATATTTTATTTCATGTCCCTGTTTTGGTCCACGTTACCTATGATTGGGATGAAGGTTAGCAAAGGTACAGGAAAATGGCTCTTGTTCCTAACTCCTTGCTCTTTCAAAGCGCTACACACACTCCATAATAGGACGTGCTTAAGTGGTGTATCTCTTTTTTGTTTACGCAAACAGTATTGCATCTTAAAAGTTCGCCCAGGGGCTTGTAGCAACTTTCATAGCATATCTTGTGGGATAAGCTCTTCACGTCCATATGCTAATGTATATTTTCCTTTTCTCTTCTGGTCTCAGGCCTGTTAAACTTGTATTTGGTGACATCTTATTTAGCTACAAATTTTTACACTCTACTTTCTTTTGGGTGTAGGATTTCATGGAAGACTATGAAGTGATGGTGCCTTTTCAGTCCCTCCAAGCTCTTGAATGCCATGTTGATGCTGTTTGCCCAAAGAAGAAAGTCGGTGAGAAATGCCCCACGGCTGTGCATGACTTTGAAGGTGATCAGACTTATAGTGAGAAGCCAGGTCACGATTTTACCTTAAATGCCAATTTTGATAGTGTGGATGCTTCACGCTATGATGGACTTGTAATTCCTGGAGGCCGAGCTCCAGAATATCTTGCCCTGGATGATGCTGTTATTAAGTTGGTCAAGGAATTCATGGACTCCAAAAAGCCAGTTGCATCAATCTGCCATGGCCAGCAGATTCTATCTGCTGCTGGTGTTCTCAAGGTAACTCTCTGAACTTCATTTAGCATTGAAGTTAAAAAGCCTGTTATTTGCATGATGTTTCAGCTAATTCCCCCTTTCTACCGTAGACCGATAAGTTAACAATGGGATAAGATACTATCCAGTATCCACATGTAACTGCAAGAATAATGATGTTATGCAGAAAATTGATCTCATTGATCTAATGCAGTAGTTAGAACATGTTAAGAAATGACAAAAAATGTGAACATGTGGCGTTCACGGGTGTATGCATACTCTAATTCGTATTCTCGTTAAACAACTACAGGGTAAGAAGTGTACTGCGTACCCTGCTGTGAAACTTCACGTGGTGCTAGGAGGGGGGACATGGCTAGAACCAGAACCAATAGACCGTTGCTTCACAGACGGGCATCTTGTGACAGGGGCAGCTTGGCCAGGTCATCCTGAATTCATTTCTCAGTTTATGGTATTGCTTGGAGTACATGTAAAATTCTAGGCGACATGCTTGTTTCATGTTTGATATGTTTAGCATGTTATGTTTTGTGAGTTCAGAGTAGATGTATCCAAGTATAACAGAATAAGAAGTGATTTTGTTTTGCCTGTAAGAAAATCAATAAAACTATGTACTTAAGGTTCTCTGCTTTGAAGCACGACTGTAAGGAACTTTTGACGTGGTGTAAAATCCACTAATTAGAGCAACTCCAACCACTCTCTAAATTCTATATTTGGAGATACGCCATTCATCCCCTCTATTTTATTTTTTCATTATTATTTATATTATATAATAATTTAATTTAACCTATTATAAATTATAGAAGATCATCAATTAAGGCTCTAATATTCGTAGTTATTTTCTAATGTAATATTTTTATTATATTAATTTTAAATTTTATTAAATTAATTTTCGTATATAATATCTTTTTTTAAGATATATACAAAAATAAAAAGACATTATCTTAGTTCTATTAATGCATCGATTCAAGATACTTCGGAAGCTCCAACTCCAAACGGTAGAAATGGTTGTAGATGAAAATTATCAATTTGAAAATTTTTACATAAAAAAAATTAAGGACAAAAGTGTTCATTTTGAACTTTGTAATGCATTAATAGAGCATTTATAGGAGCAATGTAATCTTAAAAGTTGAATATTTATGTAGAATTAAAATAAAATTTAGAGTAAAGCATCTAGTGCCCCTGAACTATGATCAAATTTGTTAAGACACACTTTAACTTCACAACGGTTCTATTACCTGATGAATTAAATTTTAGCGTATTTTTATCAACCTTTTTAGCAGGTGAATCCTGTGAAGTTGGAGTGTGTTATAGCAATTTTGTTTATAATTTGAAGATACTTGAGAAAATTGAAGGAAATGTGTCTTTTAAGTCTTGAATGAAGGATTGGTGACATTGACCAACAGATAGGGTCAAACATCATTAGGAAACTTGATTAAGTTAATTGTGGATTTGATTAATATTTTCAAAACTTTCTAATCTTTTCAAAAATACAAATCAATCCAACCCACACCCTCTTCAATTCAAATCAACCTCTCTCCTCTCTCTCGACAACTTCTCTCAACTCTCCAAACCAACAGTTCTGCAAAATTTCTCCCTTCAACCCCTGACGACTTCTACCTCCGACGACAAATAGTTGGGCTTCGAGTTCCCTTCTTTTCTCCCTTCAACCCCCGGTGACTTCTACCTCCGACGACAAATAGTTAGGCTTCGAGTTCCCTTCTTCAATTCAATCAACCTGTTTCTCATCCCTCTATCGACAGATTCTCTCAACTCTCTCCCAACCAACTGTTATGCAAATTTCCTATTTCAATCCTCAGCGACTTCAACATTCGACTACAAATAGTTGGGCTTCGAGTTCCTTTTCAACTTCAACCTTCAATCGACGTGAAAGCCTTGCTCTCCGGCCACAACAGCTTCGAATTCTTCATTGTTCCTTTTCTTCTTTCACAGGTAAAAATTTATGGCCTTTTTAGTTTTGAAGAAAACGAGGAACTTGAGCCAACTTCTCTTATAGTATTGATTAACAATTTCAATATTTGTTGCACTAATTTGAAATACGGTCTGAATAAAACCCTAATTTCTGGTATTTCTTCTCTTCTCTTTTCGAAGTGAATTATGATATTTTGTTGTTTGTTGCATTTTTTTTAAGTTTGATTTTTATTGTTTGTGTTTGTAAAAATAAAACGACAATTTGGTTTGATTTGTTCCGTTCTTGGTAAAAATGGTGAAATTGCTATTTTTTGTTGAACAAAATCGTACTACTGTTTTTTGTTTCCTCTGACAGATTACCCATATGGTGCAACATATTAACCATCTGATGCAACAGATCAACCATCTGATGCACCAGGGGAACCATCAGATTACAATTCTGATGCAACAAATTAATAATCTGATGCAACAGATTAACTATCTGATGCAACAACTTTACCATATGTTGCAACAGATTAAGCATCGGATAAAAAAATCTGATGCAACTAATTAGCCATCTGGTGCAATGGAAGAACCATCAGATTAATGATCTGATGCAACAGCTGAACCCTCTGTTGGATAAAATCCTATCAACTCTTCCTACAGGAAATGTCCAAGACTTGATTTTTCCAACTGATCATTCATTTTCCGCGATAAACGACCCTATGTTGGAAGAGATCTAAACAATATTGACCGTTGATAACTGTTCCAATAGATCACTCATGTGTTGCAACAGATGTGTGACCTGTTGCACAGACCATTCATCTTTCTCAACAGATGAGTGATGTTTTGTATTGTCGCAACAGATTACTCAGCCGTTGTTGCAGGTTAGTTAACTGCTCTGACAGATCACTCATATGTTGCAACAGATGTGTGATCTGTTACACAAACTATTCATCTTTCTCAACAGATGAGTGATATGTTTTGTATTATCGCAACAGATTATTTAACTGTTCCAATAGATCACTCATATGTTGCAACAGATGATGTCACAACAGTTGTGTGATCTGTTGAACAGACCATTCATCTGTCTTAAAAGATGAGTGATATGTTTTGTATTGTTGCAACAGATTACTCATCCGCTGCAACAGTTTGGTTATATGCTGCAACAGATATACTACCTGGTGCAACAGATCGGTGATCTATTGCAACTGTTATTTTACTGTTTTGCTTGTTTGATTTACTGTTATCCCTTTTTAACGATGCATTAATCAACAATAATATATTATTTTATGTTCCTGCTAATTTTAGATAATATGGTTCCCAAAAAATCAGAAACCGAATCAAGTCCAAGTAAAGGAACAAGTGAAGCAACTAGGCTACATCCACTACTCTATGAGCTTGCTTTACAAACGTTATCTCAATTGGGAGCAGAATATGATGAACACGAGAAAGAGGGATGTTTCAAAAGAGACGATGCAGATGCTAATAGCCCTTCCACCGAAGAGCTGGTTAAAGCCTTCAACATTGATCGTTATCCTGTGAGAATGTAGTGCGATGGTGCCGCAGATTTAACGGGTGATTTCGTGGTTAAGTCATCCATGGGAAAATCTTTCGACGCCTTCAGAAAAATACTTCAAGAACAAAAATTGGATGCTTATTTCAGGGACAGCTGCTTTGGGAAATATCTTGATTTTTCGGAGGACAACAATGCTCGTTTCCAAATGAAAATGGTATATGAACTTCTCAAGCGTAGGTTTATGTATGAAAACAAAGATAAGATGGATGAGGTGTGGATAAATTACTGTGGCATGCCTGTTTTTTTTGGTTGGAAGGAGTTTGCCATAGTTACAAGACTAAAATTTTATCCTCCTTCTCAAGTTATACCTATTCTAACCCCAAAAAAAGCACCCCGCACACCCAAAAAAGGCAAAGACAAGTCATGTGATCGTGATGACCTGATGTCCATTGTTGGTCCAAGCTTCAAAATCAAAAATTTGATAGAAGCGTTGAAAGGTAAAGGACTTTCAAAGAAACACAAGCAGTCATTGTGAATGCTTGGTTTGTACATAATATTCTTTGGGCGAGAGACGTTAACAACAACATAAGCCTCGGTTTAATAAAGTTCTTCGAGGATCTTGAGGCGTTTAACAGCTATCCTTGGGGGTATGAAAACTTTAAAATGACTGTCAAATATTTGTTGACTCCATTAGCGCCAAAGACATTTAACTTATATGGCTTCCCATGGGCTTTCATGGTAAATATTTCTTTCTTCTATTATGATATCATTCTTTTTTTTCGCTCAATAATGGTTTTGATTTATTGGCGTTATTTTATAGGCTTGGGCGTTTGAAGCCATTCCGTATTTGAGACAACAAGTGAACTACCAGGAAGGAGTTTCCTGTCCAAGAATGTTGAGATGGTTGCCGGCCAAAACTGATAAAAATGTAAAATTTTTGATCTCTTCACCCCCCGAAGGGTGCAGTAAGTATAATTATAATTAATTTTTTCTTTTAATTAATGATTTTTTTCGAATGATCTAATCATCATTCTAATATATGTAATGATTCATGTTAGATTGTGCATCCGTCGCTAGTTCCGACCAATCGAGAGTTGAAGATGCCATTTTTTCTTACTTTACGGTCTGTGCAAACTTTATCGGACCCTAAGGTCATCGACAGAATAAAAATAGAATTGTTTGGAGCAACAACCATTACAAGAAAAATAATTTTAGAGGGTGGGCTTGTTGTTGATGATGGTCTTAGTGGTGATGGAGCTGTTGGTGGTGGTAGTGGTGCTGTTGTTGGTGCTAATGATGCTCCTCTTACAGTATTTAAAGCAAACCATTATGAGTATGATCATACTGATTATACAGATTTTGCGTCTCCCAGCGAATGTTCTGCATGCAAATGTCAAGACTGCAGGGCGAAACATGATGTAGTGATTAATGCTATTAATGCATTAACTGTTTCTGTAAAGGAATTGACATCTAAGAGGGTCTCATTCCATCAAAGAGAATTTTATTTTCATCCGCTCCATTAGAGATTAGGGCTAAGAGGAGAAAGAAAGTGATTTTCAGGGCATTATCAAGCATCCAAAAAAGCAAAATTGCAACTCCTTTGTCTAAATGTTGCACTGAGCAACGTACAATGTCCAAAGAAGAGCAGCACGAGCTGAAGAAGGTGAATATATTATATGTCTTCCAACTGACAAAACAAACAGACACATATCTGTTTCAACAGATGACACATCTGCTGAAAATTATCAAACAAATATATACATCTATTGCAATAGTTGACTAACCTGTTGCACCAGATAAACATATGTCTCGTCTGTTTTAGCAAATCAAACAGCTCTTCGTACCGCTTTTATTTGTACCAACAGACTACCTATCTGTTGCAACAAATGATTCATATGTTGCAACAGATGGTTCATCCGTTGGAAATTATCATATAGGGTCTTCCTCATGTAGAAATTTGTCCCAACAGTTGATTCATTGTTGCAACAGAATTATAATATGTTTGGGACAATTTAAAATGGGAGGAAGACCTGTTTGATTTGCTAGAAGAGATGAGTTATCCTTTTCCGTTTTGTTGTATCTCCGTGATTAGCATTGACCAATTTTGGCTTTCCAAGTGGATGTAGAAGAAGCTACTGCTGAACAACATTGACAATATGCTACTATTTTTATGGAAATACGGAGAACAGAAAGTGCAGAAACCGTATGTAAGCGACAATAAAGATCCACGACGAGCAAAGCCGAATTCCATAGCACCGGATGAAGAACAACTTGTCCATACTAAGTAGATCTTTATAGCTTGAGCCTGTCAAAGCAATCCTTGGCAGTATACTTAAATTGTTGTTGATGTATTTGTTGAGATCGGTACCCATAATAATTTTTTTACATTTCATTTATTCGTTGACTTATTTCAGCTAATTTATGAAGGCTTCGATTTATTTTATTTTGTCTACGAATTTTATTTATTCCTTAGATTTGAACTTATTAATTGAAAAGGAATACTAGATTCAAATATTGCAACAGATAATGTATATGTTGCAACAGACGACACATCTATTGGAAAAATCGAATAGATTTAGACATATGTTGCAACAGGTAGGTGATCTGTTGGAATTTATCAAACAGGTCTTTCCACTGTTGTAACATATGAACTTTAAATAAAAACATCGAGATAATGCAACAGCTGACCAACCTATTGCAACAGATAAACTATATGTCAGAACAGGTAGGATAACCATTACAACGGATGGAGAATCTACTGTATTATAAAAATTCAACTTTCGTTGGACATAAAAAATTGCCACTATGTGTAAAAAGGTTAAAGTGAATTGAATTGAAATAAAAAAGGCGCAACCCATCGACGGTGTTCAGTTCAAACACCTAAAATAAAATAGGCATCAAGTAGACAGTGTTCATTTTAAACACGTAAAATAAAATAGGCATCAAATGTGTCAGTGTCAAGTCTGACACATTTCACTGACTTGCCGTTACTTGGCCCCCAACGGTCATTCCCCCCCCCCTTGTCTTATATATTCATTTTCCTCCTAAAATTTAACCCTAAATTCCCAAATCTTCTTCTTCATCGTTATCTTCTTTTATCTATCCAAATTCTTCAAATTATTTCTTTCATTTTTTCCAACTGAGCTTGACAATGTCGAGCACATCTTCCACTGTTTTTTGTGATAAAGATTTTTGATATTGTAAGTGCAGTCATGAAGCTATGTTAAAGACTTCTTGGACTAAGCAAAATTCGGGTCATAGGTTTTTTACTTGTAAGATTTCAAAGGTAATATTTTTTTTATTTAATTAGTTGATTAATTATTGACTTGTAATTGTGTTTTTTTTTATATAGAAATTGGGTGGATGCGATTACTTTGTTGGTATGAAGAACGACACCCTTCACAAGAAAATCGTGTAATCTGGGATTTGTTGAACAAAGTCAAGGCTTCTGAAGAGAAACAAAATCGAACAAGAAGATACTACATTGTTGTCGTTATTGCTACTGGTTTAGTGTTGTTGGGCATGTGGATATTCAAGCCTAATTGCTGAAATTTTCATGGTGGTGTGTGTATTTGCTATTGGTTTGGTGTTGTCGAGCACATAGATATTCAAGCGTAACTGTTGGAAAATATAAAAAAGATTTAGGCATATGTTATAAAATTTAGGTCATCTGTTGGAAATTATCAAACAGGTCTTCCCACTGTTGCAACAAATTAGATTTAGATTATTAGATTATTCATAGAAATAACATCGGCGTAATGCAACAGATGACCAACCTATTGCAACAGATAAACTATCTGCCAGAAGGGATTAAATATATTTTACAACAGATTGACAATCTAATCCATTGCATTGTAAAAAACTCAACTTTCATCAGAAAAAAATTATTGCCACTACATGTACATGTAATAAAGTGAAGGGTGACTTGAAATTAAAAATTTCTATTTCACAGGCTCTTCTATATACACAGGCTTCAAGCATCCAGTTAGTACCTCATAAGCACAGACCTCTTGCAGGTTTGCCAAAACGTTGTCGCACAGAAAAGTCGTTGGCTTGGCCATTTCTGTGCCAGTCAGCAAATATTCAATGTGTGCTAGAGCGTGCGAGCCGCTCGCTTTAGCGGCATCATTTTTTGGAAGGATCATTCCTCTGTTTCGACCTTCAAAATCCCATGATTTCTTTATCAACACTTCCTTTGACAAATGATTCATCAGTTTACTCTCCCTCAACAAGATGGGCAACAACACCATCAGTGGCTTCACGAGGAGAAAAATATCAAAATCGTCGATGAGAGGTACGTTGGAGTTATAAACATTGATCTTTCCCTCCTCGAGTAGTATCTCAACAGTCTGATAATGCATGTTGTTCATGCTAATGACTGCAAGAATCCTTTTTGCCTCGGTCCAGCTCTTGCCGTGTGGATTTGGCCTGTCCTCTCTAACATATTTTATCATTTCTTCTTCATACAAGACCAACGTAGGAACTAGGAAATCAAGTCCCACGCCAAGGGATGACGCCTCTCCATTGAGTTGATCGTACCTATCCTTGAGCTTCTTGCAGAAGTCGAGGTCCATTATCCTATCAGCAGCGTCATAAGCTTCCCGGTACGTTAATTGCCTTTTCCTCATGAGGCAGAGAATTTTGTCCTCCTAAGCCTTTGTTTGGATGATGGTTTTGTACGGTATAATATAATATAGTATGGTAGGGTATGGTATAATATAATATAATAAGTTCGTAACAGTTTTTTTTGTTGGATTTAATGTATGGTACTATATTGTAATAGATAAATTTACTAAAATATTCCTAATTATTATAAATTATAAATTTTAAATTTATAAAAAATTATTAATAAAAGAAAACTTGATTGGCCAAAGTAAGAATTGAAATTAAAGATTTTCATATGCAATACAACCCTGATCTATCAAAAAGTTCTAAAAGGTATTACCCGAACTTTTCTTTTACTAATTGTTCTATGCAGTTATTTCCTCAAAAAAAAAAATATCACAGTGAAAAGATGCTTCAAATTACCAAGAAGCCTAATGAATGTCAAAAGAACAAATGATTGACTAGGTAAGCATACGAAATACAAGATATTCTATGATGAGAAATTTACAGTTGGAATAAAAATCAGAAAAGCGTGAAAATAAATATATAATAGAGTTAAAAGTAATATAGGGTAAAAGAGTAAAATAAGATTAGATAATATTATATAAGGGTATAACTGAAAAAAAAAAACTAAATTATGAAATACCATCAAATTAGTGGTTCAAAAAAATGAGGATTTTCACGATACCCTAACCATGAAATTAAACCATATCATACCATATAAACCATATCATACTATATATTTTAGAAATAATCAAAACAAAAATGATACCGTTACTAACCATACCATACCATATGAGAAACCACAATCCAAGTAGAGTGTAACAGTAGCAGTAGAAGGGGTTCTCACACACAAAATTATTTTTGGGTTTCCACCCCCTGAATTTTTTCTGTTTGATACTTCTACACCTCTAATCCGTGGAAATTGTTGGGGGAGTCCCCAGTGGAGACTGCCATTTAGTAGGCATTTGGACATCAAAATCGGAATTTCTTTGGAGTTGGATTTGGCCAGGAATATAAATTACAATTGTGTTTTGTATTTTTATAAGAGAAGTATGAGTAAAAAATTGTTAAAACATTCAATCCAATTCAAATTGCATTCGGATTTCTTATTGTCAAACCCCATTTTTTAAAATAAAATAGAAAAAAGATCCAAAAAGAATAAAAATCTCTTATGACCAAAACCAAACGGACACGAAGTAGCCGTTTGGCCATAAAAACTAGTATTTTTTTTTCAGAGTTGGAGTTGGAGTTGGAGTTGGCCATGTCTTTTTGAAATTTTGTTTTAGACTTTTGAAAAGTTTTTTTTAAATATGATTTTATGCCCTCAACTTTTAAAAATTATCAAAATCACTCAACTACTAATTTACCTACTAACATACAACCAAATGTTTGAGAAAATAATTTATATGTATTCAATTGATAAAATAATTAACAACAAACTAATTATTATGATTGTTATTCTTCTAAAATTTGAATAAAAATATCACAAGCACGAACTAAATAAGTTTATCCAACCATAATCGATTGAATAGAGAAAATATATTTTGATAAATATGATTGATGGATATAAATATATTTTATATAGTCTTAAATTTGTTGATGAAAATTCTTTAATTACTTTCACTTGAATTAATTATTTTATTGAATTTGTTTTTTTTTTTAAATTTACGGATGAATTATTTCTGAATAGATTAGTGCTAATTTTTTTCTTTTTCTTTATTGATGATATTGATTTTCCTTGAATATTATTGTATCGAAAATATGGATCGTTACGTTATGTTTGATATGCGACTTTATTGACCACTTTTTAATAATTTATTAAAATCATAATAGTCATTATATGACATATACATAAAATTAGAATGACAAGAAAAAAATATTAAATTTCTCATTTTTAAATAACATAATGTACTAAGCCTTATATTTTTATAATATAGTTCATTCAAAACAAAAGTTGATATATTTCCGTCATAGATTGTCATTTATTATTTTTTACTTTACGTTAGTAATTTGGGTTAAAAGAAGAAAAAGAGATTAGAATATCTGTAACAATTAAAAATGATGTTGTACCATAGAAAATAAATAATAATTTTTTTCTTGATGGTTGGTTGTAGTTATAAGAGGGATTTGTGTAAAAATTTAAAGATTGGGGTTATATGTAATAATAATGAAAGTTGAAAATGGAAGTGAAAACAACAAAAAATTGTTTTCACTTTTTGGAATCTAACTCCGGAATAATTTTCTGAATTTTCATGACCAAACACCACCATTTTCGGAAAAGTGAAAAAAGTGAAAAAAAAATCGGAAAAAAGTAAAAAAATTCTATGACCAAACGGGCCCTAAAGATTTTGGCTTCATATGTAGACAACATCTTAAACCCATCAATAAACTTCATTTGCATATTAGAATTAAAATTTGTTTCAATTGAGTAGAGTTGTCAATACGGGTTGGCCCAGCCCATCTGGGCTATCCCATACGGGCTTTGAGTTTGACGGGTCAGGCCGGGCTGGCCCGTTTAAATGACGAGCCAAAAACACCAAGCCGACACTATTACCCTGTGGGCTACGGGTCTCACGGGCCAGCCCACTTTTAAAAAAATAATATTTGATAATTTAATTTTACACTGTTAATAAACATAAATATTTATCACACAATAACACATAGTATTAATGTTTGTTAATCAAAAGGGAGCCAGAGCTCGAATCACCCAAAGTAGGAAGAAAACGAAGAGGTGGCACTACTCAATCGAAAACATCACGGTTGAAAGCCGATGACGCGTTGAGGGAGATATAGTGAAGAGAAGGCGGCTAGCTGAACTAAGAAAATTAGGAAAGTGAAGAATACAATGTACTCTTTATGTTTTAGTGGTAGATATTTAATTATTTTATTATTTATTAGATAGGAAAGTAGGAAACTTTTCAGTTTCTATTTTCTTTGTTAATGGAGCCGGTCAATGGTCATCATTGGACTTGGTTGTTTTTTAACTCTTTTATTATTTTTCAGTATTTAATTTTATTTTTAAATTATTTATTATTTGACTGACAGACCGGCCCACGGGCTAGCCCAATCCACATTCCTCAAGCCCTATGGGCCATGGGCTTATCCGAGCCGAACTAAAAAACCTTGTTCTTAAATGAGCTTTAAAAATTGAAGCCCACCCCATCAAATTACAGGCCGGACTGGGCTGGCCCACCAGGCCTTGGCCCATATTGATAGCTCTACAATTGAGCAACTAAAAATGTAATAAGATATTTCTATTATACATGTCTGATTCAAATTATGAAAAATAAAGATATATTTTCTCAATCATTTATTGCTTAAATAAGTTAAATATGTCAGCTTAGTACTTGCCTCCTAAGCTGCAAAAGACCCATTCCAATTGAGGTTGATATGTTCAGTATAAGCAAATATTTTTTTTAATATTTAAAGCTGCATGTGCTTTAGGAAAATAGAGTAAATCTCAAAAAAATAGATCCAAATTGGGATGACTTTTAAATTTTTGTCTTAAATAAAAAAGTTTTTTAAAATAGTCTTTACCTATTAACTAATATTTCTTTGAACGAAATTATCCCAGACCAAAGGAGAAAATTACATAAATAATCCTCACAATGGCTAACAACTCCATATTTATATCTTTCAACTTTCATTTTTTTTCTCTTTTTAATTTTACTTTAATTTTTATTTTTTTATTTTTGTTTTTTTTCTTACTCTTTCCTTTTTTCCTTTTTTCCTCTCAACTTCTTTTTTTTTTTTTTTTTTTTTTATTTTACTTTGATTTTTTATTTTTTCTTTCTCTTTTTTTTGTTATTTAAAATTTTTCTCAATCCTAACCTTTCTTTTACACCTCTCAACCTCAAGTTTTACAAAAAAAAAAAATTTCTTTAAAAAAAATTTCTCTATCTTTATTTTTACTTAATCTTTTTATTTTTATTTTTATCAACCTTTATTTTTTAACCCATTTTCTCAACTTCTACATTTTCTTTGATTTCTTTTAAATATTTTTTTTTCATTTTCTTCTTTTTCTGTAATTTTTATTATTTTTGTTTTTTTCTTCGATTTCTTTCATTCGAGTTACATCTCATGAGCAAGAGTTGACACTATCACCAGAGGCGGACCCACGTGGTTCCGCAAGGGTGCACGTGCACCCGATAACCTTTTAAAAAAATCGTATATATATGTATAGATATCCTACTAAAGTGTTAATATACTTAATTGTGCACCCTTAATAATCAAACATGTCTGGGTGCACTGGTTCGGAATTTGAATACTAGCATCCTTTGGCTGTCAATGTCGCGGGTTCGATTCCTGATCGATGCCATTTTTTTTCATTTACATTTAATTGCCACCAGCCAGGCAGACATGTATTTGTAGTACTACTCCCATGCCAAATGAGATCTTGTGGCACAGTGGCAAAACAGAGAGCGGAAAGTCTAACTATCCTCTTGTTCGTGGGTTCGAACCCAGATGCGTGTAAACATTTTTTGGGTATAGAAATTTTAATTCTACATCAGGAAAATCCCTCTTTCTTCTATCTTTTTTCTAAAAGTAAATTTTATCCTATAGGAGACTTAGCTCAAGGACTTTCAAACAATAAAGTATGTCCCACATGCAAGAGTTGACTCTAACACGTTATGTATTCATTTATGAGATGTTCTACAACTATTGTCTTAGAGACAGGACTTAACTCAAAGACTTTCAAACTACAAATTATGCCCCACGGGCAAGAGTTGACTCTACCACGTTATGTTTTCATTTATGGGATGTTCTACAACTATTGCCTTATAGGCAAGATTTAGCTCAAGGACTTTCAAACTACAAATTATGCCCCACGGAAAAGAGTTGACACTACCATGTTATGTCTTTATTTATGAAATGTTCTATAACTCTCGCCTTAGAGGCACGACTTATTCCAAGAATGTTCAAACAAGCTACTTATATTGGGCAAGAGTCAACACTAATACATTGTGTTTTTTACTTATGAAATGCTCTATAACTTTTGTCTTAGAGGTAAGACTCAGCCTAAGGACCATCAAACAATAAGTTATGTCCCACGGGTAAGAGTTGACACCACCACATTGTGTATTGATTTATGAGATGTTTTATAACTCTTCCCCTAGAGGCAAGACCTAGATCAAGGACTTTCAAGTAACAAGTTGTGCCCCATGGGCAAGAGTTGCCATTACCACATTGTGCTTTAATTTATGAGATATTCTATAACTCTTACCTTAGAGGCAAGACTTAACTCAAGGACTTTCAAATAACAAGTTATGTCCCATGGGTAAGATTTGACATTATCATATTATGTTTTGATTTATGAGATTTTTTATAACTCTTTCTTTAGAGACAAGACTTAGCCCAAGGACTTTTAAACAACAAGTTACACTTTACAGACAAGATTTGACACTACTACGTTGTGTCTTGATTTATAAGATATTTATAAATCAAGGACTTTGAAACAATAAGTTATGCCCTATGAATAAGAGTTGACACTACCACATTATGTCTTGATTTGTGAGATGCTCTATAACTCTTGCATTAGAGGCTTGAATTGGTCCAAGGACTTTCAAACAACAAGTTAAGCCCCATGGGCTAGAGTTGATACTACCACATCGTGTCTTGATTTACGAGATATTTTATAACTTTTGCCTTAGAAGCAAGACTTAGCCGACAAGTTACGCCCGATGAACAAGAGTTGACACTATCATATTGTGTCTTGATTTATGTGATGCTCTATTAGTCTTGCTTTTAAGATAAAACTTAGTCCAAGAACCTCCCAAAAGAACTAGTTACGCCTAATGAACAAGTGTTGACACTACTACATTGTTTTTTGATTTATGAGATATTCTATAACTCTTGTCTTAGAAACAAGACTTAAGTAAGGATTTTCAAACAACAAGTTATGCTCCACAAGCAAGACTTGACACTACCACTTCGTGCCTTGATTTATGAGTTGTTCTATAATTTTTGTCTTGGAGGCAACACTAATCCCAAAGAACTTTCTAACAACAATTCATGCCCTTAAATTTGCTTTAATGTTAAAAAAAAGAAGATCCTTTTGCGGATTATTCAATTTTTTATTTATTAGCAAAATATAATAGAAGTTGAGAAAAAAAAAAGATCAAATAAAATAAAGAAATAAGAAAAAGAGACTGAGAAAAAAAGGCAACAAAAAAAAAAGATTAAAAAAAAGCGAAGAATTTTAAAAATTGAGAAAAATAAAAATGAGAGGAAAAATAAAAATAAAGTTTGAGAAAATGAGGAAAAAAAGAGAAATGATAAAAAACAAAAATAGAGAAAAAAAAAAGGTTGAGACAAAAAAAAAAGGTTGAGACAAATGATTTTTTTTTTCTTTGAAGAAATAGATAATGTTTGAGAAAAAAAGAGAGAAAAAAATGAAGGTTGAGACAAATGAATTACAACAACAACAACAATAACAAATCCAGTGTATTCCCACAAAGTGAGGTCTGGGGAGGGTCAAATGTACGCAGTATATACCGCTACCTCCGAAGAAGTAGAGAAGTTGTTTCCGATAGACCCCCGACTCAGGATAGAGAATAGTACACAAGATCATAGTGAAACATGAAGCATGATGAATGATATAACCGAAATAAGGAATAAGAAATAATAAAATAGATATAAGAGAAATACGAACAATTCGAAATAAGAAATAGGACATCCACCTTGTAGTAACATACACTCACAGACCAAAGACACCACACCCATCACGCCCAAACTCTCTTGACCAGAGACTCCTACTAATGGACACAGTCCTAGGATTACTAACCCGACTACACAAGAGCTCTCCTAATACTATGGGTGTACATAGGTCGGGTTGGTTTGGTTTATTATTGAATAAAAACAAACCAACTATGTCGGTTTATTAAAACTATAAACCAAATCAAACCAATATAAAATCAATTTTTTCGGTTTAGATTTTAGTCGGTTCTTTCATTTTTTCGGTTTTTCTCATTTTTTTTTATAATCTTTATTTTTTACAATTATATTGTGATTGAAGATTAGATCAAGTATGTTTTCACTCATGTGCTAATGAAATAACTCAATTATGAGAAATTGAGGAGCGAAATTCTCTCTTGAAACTAAAAAGTAAGATGAAGAGTGAAAAATTTAGGTCTTAAGTTTATATTGGCTTTTGGATCATTTTATTAGCATATGTATATATACATACATCTACTTTCTAAATATTGAAAATTAATAAAACTAATTGAAAAATTAGATTATAATTAATATTTTATGTATAAAAAGTTAAATCATATATATGCATATTTACATACACACACACACACACACATATATATATATGTATAGATATTATGCCGGTTTGATTTGGGTTCGATTTGATTATTTTTTTAGTTAACACCAAATCAAATCAAGAATGATCGTTTTTTTTTTCAAATGCCAAACCAACCAAACAAAACCATAAGTCGGATTTTTTTCTCGATTTGGTTTGGTTCTTCGGTTTGGTTTGACTTGATGGTTTGGTTTGTACACCCTATTAACACCTTGCTACAACCATCACACTCACACTAGCCTTCTACTCTTATCCGCGACCTCCACACCTTCCTATCTAGGGTCATGTCCTCAGTAAGCTGTAGCTGCCCCATGTCATGTCTAATCAATTCCCTCCAGTATTTCTTCGGCCTACCTCTTCTCCTCCTAAAGCCATCCAAATATGAAAATAAAATTAAAGAAAAAAATAAAAAAGTGAAAATAATAAAAATAAAAATAGAATTTGAGAGACACATGCGTATGAGAAGTTTTAAAATATTTGAGGTGTAGAGAGACAAACTTGTACTTGTATTTATTTAAAAAGGAAAAAAAAACTAGTCTTTAAAGACTTATTTTATTGGGATAAAAAATTCAAAGCCACCCACGGAGATATAGCATGTAATTTCTTGAGGAAAACAATCCAACCAAACGATTGATTGTAACGAGCCCTAAGGAATAATTCTTAAAAATAGAGCAAAATAATTTATAGGCGTGGACGGCAGGATTCGAACCTGCGCGGGCGAAGCCCACATGATTTCTAGTCATGCCCGATAACCACTCCGGCACGTCCACCTTGTATGAAATAAAATCCTTTTTTTTAGTTTTATATCAAGAACCTTCTCCAGTTGCACAACTTTCGAGAGCAGCATTTCGTCAGCTTCTTCTTCTTCTAGTACATAAGGATCAATTCCTTAACCTCTTCCACACACAGAAAGAGATAGATAGATAAACCTCAGCTCCTAACTGCTTGAAAAATGGCTAATCAGAAAAGGGTTCTCTTACTATGTGGAGATTACGTTGAAGACTATGAGGTATTACAACATTTTTTTTTTTTTTTCACATTCTTGATTCTCTATCCTCACTGTGTATACATGTTAAGAATGACTAATTGGTTCACTGATTTTATTTTCTTCTTGTTTACTATAATATTGTTCAGGTGATGGTACCATTTCAAGCTCTGCTAGCCTATGGAGTAGCCGTTGATGCTGTTTGTCCTGGAAAGAAAGCCGGTGATGTTTGCCGTACTTCTGTTCATCAGCTTTCTCATCACCAGGTACTTTCTTTTGCTCTATCCTACCAGTTAATTTTGAATCTGCATAGTTCTTCTTCATCGTCGTCTAAGCGGTATGTAATGTGATTATTTACTAGTGTTTTTAATTGGTGAATCTGGAGTAGGTCAACAGATACCCTAAATATAGTGGATCGCATCTTATTTAGAATTGAGGTGGATTGAGTTGACTTGAAAAAAATTGATTATAATTTGCGATTCTGTGTATTCCTACTATCTACTTAATTATATCTTGTACTTCCAGTAGACTCTTTTTGTCTTGAGCCGAGGGTCTATCTCTTTAGGTAGAGGTAAGGTCTGCGTATATTCTACCTTTCCCAGACATCACTTTGTGGGACTATACTAGGTATGTTGTTGATTCTGTGTATACCCAATTGACTCGTGCTGGATTGCATTGGATCATAATATTTCAGTTAGCACCGTGGGGAAGCTTTACTCTATGTTTTCTGTTTGAACTTCAGACTTTGAAGATTGGGTACCCATTTGTCCAAAAGTTTAAAGGTTCAGGCTTTATGAATTATTGGAGTATGATTTTGAATCTGCATGGTTCTTATCCATGGTGTATTTCTTTAGTAGTTTTTGGGTGGACTTTTAGATGTCCAATGATTAGAACTAACCCTTCCGTGCGTCCCTCATTGACTTGTACTGGATTGCGGTTAAAGGTTGAAACTTGCTGTGTGACTATGTTCTTTTATTTTTCTCAGCTTTACTTGGTATTTTCTGTTTAAGGATATTAATCCAGATTTCAAAAGGTTCATGTTTTATGAATAATGAGTTTGAATTCAATGAAATAAATGAGCTTTCATTGCTGATGGGCGAAGAACTTACGATACTGGAATCTTCAAGTGCAGTTATTAGCTTCAAGCAATTGGATGATGCGTTTCTATATGCAGATCACTTAACTCGGGACAATTTGCAACTGAGGACAAGAGATATGGTGGATGAATTCTTAGTCAAGGATAGTGATCCTTAAACAATTTGGCTAGATATAGGCTGGTCAATTGGAATACTAGGTTTTATACAATTTCCAACAATTACAACAACAACAACAACAACAAACCCAGTATATTCCCACAAAGTGGGGTCTGGGGAGGGTAGAGTGTACGCAGTCCATACCACTACCTCGAAAGAGGTAGAGAGGCTGTTTCCGATAGACCCCCGGCTCAAGATTAAAGACAGTATACAAAAGCATCAAAAGCAAGGAACATGATAAAATAACATAGGTACGACATCCACAGAAGATTGTACATTGCCAAACAAAGAACACCAAAGTCCACCTAATTACTGGCTACGACTCATCCACACCCTTAGCCCTCTATCCTAATGTTTTTCCTCCATACCTTCCTATCCAGGGTCATGTCCTTAGTCAGCTGTAACTGCTCCATGTCACAATTTCCAACAATTCCTTAACCAAATTATATGTCTATGCTCACTTGTGCACATGTCTTTAAGCAATGCACTAGTACTCTCCTGCTGATTTGTTATAGCATTTGAACTGGTGATAGTCTTAATAATTTTGTGCCAGCAGAGTCTTATTTAGTTCCAAAATTGTTTCAGACATATACAGAGTCCCGCGGACACAATTTTGCTCTTAATGCAACCTTTGATGAAATCAAGGATGCAAAGTATGATGGCTTGGTCATACCAGGAGGACGTGGTCCAGAATACCTGGCCATGAATGGATCTGTGTTGGACTTGGTGAAAAGTTTTGCCAGCACTAAAAAGCCAATTGCTTCTATCTGTCATGGACAATTGATCCTGGCTGCTGCAGATGTGGTCAAAGGTCGAAAGTGCACAGCTTTTCCTGCTGTGAAGCCGGTGCTTCTTGCTGCTGGTGCCCATTGGGAAGAACCAGAAACTATGGCCTCATGTACTGTTGACGGTAATCTCATCACTGTACCTACTTATGACGGACATCCTGAATTCATCAGACTCTTTGTCAAGGCACTTGGTGGCAGCATAGTTGGTTCTGGTAAAAGGATCCTGTTTCTATGTGGGGTAAGTTAATGATCATGTAGCATTATCTTTCTTAGCTGGGAGAATTTGAAATGCTGAGTTTCAAATTGCAGTTTACAGGTAAATGCTAGTATATGAATTAGTTGTACAGATGTGGTATGACTTATGACTTTTGAAACAACTTCTCATCCCAATTATTGTAGAAGAACAGGCATATGTAACCCTCCTAAATATAGCTGGTTCTGTTGTTATATAGGTGGCAGAAATCCCTCTCCCTATCGAACTTCCAATACGTGACATAAAAATATTCTCTTGTGATGTTTATTTGCTTAGGTTGGGTCATATTTTGCTCGCCGCATGCTGGTGAGCCATCAGATAATCACTTGATATTGTTTGGAATATCATTCCTGTGTACAGTTTAACCTCTCATTTTAAGTTTGACGGCATAGATTGATTATTATCAAGCTGTTACTTAGTTCTGGAGGATTTGTTGAAGAAGAGGAGATTTGGACTATCATAGGTTCTAGAGATTGAATAAGAGTTTTTCATCAAGTATGATTGTGTAACAGTCTGACAGATACATGTAGTTGTCTTGTTTTCAAAATTAGAGACACATGTAGCCGTCAGAGTATTGTAAGAAGTGGAATCGTCCACGTTTTTGGTGCAATCAACATTTCAGGATTGTAAGAATGAAGGTAAGTAGGTGCGCCTAGGGGTCTGGTGAATGAAGTTGGAATGTACCATGTGAGACGAGTTTCAAGTATCAGTAGAGAAGAAGGTAGCTAATTTCTTACCACATGTATAAGCCTTGCTGAACAAAGTCACATATCTACCCCTGGGAGGTAGCGGCTATGCACAATCTGACTTAATTGGTACTGCTATGTGTGTGTGTGTGCTTGAAGGGTGAACATAGATAGAATGATACAGCCAATGTGTCCCTTCGTTTCCTGGTTAGACCGTGTGTATTACTTCTCCACAATTTACCCAATGTTAAGTCCTAAGGATAAAATGCACACAAGGGTGTGGCCTAGTGGTTCAATGAAGTTGGCTTGAGCACCATGAGGTCTCAGGTTCAATTCCCAACTAAGACAAAATTCTAGCCTTGGTGGACAGTGTTACCTGGTACCTGTTGGTGGTGGGAGGTGACAGGTATCCCGTGGAATTAGTCGAGGTGCGTGCAAGCTGGCCCGGACCCACGGTTATAAAAAAAAAGAAAAAAAGAAAAGGTCCTAAGGATTAGATGTTCTTGGTTTGGTTACTTACCTGAAAAAAAAATGGTAAAGAAGAAGAAGTTCTCGGTTTGGTCACGTACGGATTAGTCATGATGTAGAAAGGAGGATGGTAGAGGCTGTGCTTGGTATTCTTTGTCTTACTGGTTTGAACAAAAGCGACATTGAATTTCCTGGGGATTATATTTTATTTCATGTCCCTGTTTTGGTCCACGTTACCTATGATTGGGATGAAGGTTAGCAAAGGTACAGGAAAATGGCTCTTGTTCCTAACTCCTTGCTCTTTCAAAGCGCTACACACACTCCATAATAGGACGTGCTTAAGTGGTGTATCTCTTTTTTGTTTACGCAAACAGTATTGCATCTTAAAAGTTTGCCCAGGGGCTTGTAGCAACTTTCATAGCATATCTTGTGGGATAAGCTCTTCACGTCCATATGCTAATGTATATTTTCCTTTTCAAGCCATTGCAGAGCTCCATTTACCTTGATAAATAAACGTTTAACAATTTGTAATTTGTATTGCTTATCGTATAGGATTACCTAACTCATTTTGTAAGTAACATGGTATTGGAGTTGTCTCTTGAATATGATTTCTAGCTACTCTTCCTCCATGTTCTGTATGGTCATAGGACATAAGTGGCAGTTCTTCTCATTCTCTCGGAGGATTGTGTTTTTGGATAATGAGTTGCGTCAATAGCACATTTTGGTAAATGCTGTTGGGTTCTATGTGTGTGTTTGAATGGAAAATGGAGGGAATTAAGTGGAAGAGAAAATTGAGTTTACACCAAAATGGAAAGTGTGCTCAAAATAGGAAAGCTTACTAAAATTCTCCCATATTGGTGGG
The DNA here is from genome assembly GCA_030864215.1 of Capsicum pubescens. Lineage (NCBI taxonomy): Eukaryota > Viridiplantae > Streptophyta > Magnoliopsida > Solanales > Solanaceae > Capsicum > Capsicum pubescens. Next base: position 179,962,541 of record CM061539.1, on the reverse strand, counting down.
AGAAAGAAGCTTTAAAGTATTTATATTGTGAAACACATTTCCACATGCTAAGTGAGGCAAGAAATAAGAGATGCCTCACGCCGCCGTCGTCGCTCGCTCCGCTCGGCTTCGGATTCATGCTAAGTGAGGCGAGAAACAAGAGATGCCTCGCGCCGTCGTTGCTCGCTCGGCTCGGATTCGGATTTGGATTTGGCAAACGATCGATGGGATCTATCTTTTTGGACAAAGTTTATTTGACAGAAATTTAAACCGAATACCAAAGGGAAAAAACGCAACAGTAATCCTCCATTTATGCATGCATGCAGATTTCGAAACAGTTGTTTCGAACTGTTTTTGAACTGATGCTTCGAAATGATGCACTGTTTCGTGAATTGGTATACCTGTTCGGAAAAGGACATGGTCTTTGGATGATCGGACATGAATTTCCAGAAAAGACACACCATTTCAGTGAACCACTGCCACCTTTTCGAAGAGGCATATGATAGGCTATATAAACCTGCTTTGATCCACAGGTTTGAGATACGAAATTTTCAGAATACAAAACTCTTCTTCTCTTAAAAATATTCTGTGTGATCATTCAAACCGTTGAGTGCGTTCGTGGAATTCAATTATTTGAGGTACCGCTATAATTGGATTGAAGGCCATTTTATCCTGGGAGGAAAATTCCATAACCTCGGGTACAGTGAGGGGAATTATTCTCTAAGGACACTCTGTGAACTCGGGGGACTTGGTCTAAATTTCTGTTTCATCTATTTTCTGATATCTAACACACTTCTTGGATAGATTAGTAATAATTTTGTGTTGAAGGTGTTAAAGAACTTCAAAACTGTTTTTGTTTATACATGAACTTGTTATGAAGTTGTATTAATACAAATTCTAGTACCCGTAGAAGGAAGAACGGATTCAAATGTGTAACCGTTTCTGGAAAAATTGTAATTAGCAAAGGAGAAATGTATGTAGGAAAAGACAATCTCACCGAGGGCCTTTATACGATGAATGTAATGACTGTTGAAATAAATAAAAGTTCAAATTCTTATGATTTATGGCATGAACGTTTAGGCCATGTTAATTACAAAACGTTACGAAAACTGATTAACTTAGAAGTTTTGCCAAACTTTGAGTGCAATAAATCAAAGTGTCAAACGTGTGTGGAATCAAAGTATGCAAAGCATCCTTATAAGTCCGTTGAAAGGAATTCCAATCCTTTAGACTTAGTACACACTGACATTTGTGATATGAAGTCAACCCTATCACGTGATGGGAAAAAGTATTTCATAACTTTTATTGACGATTGCACTAGATATTGTTATGTCTATTTGCTAAATAGTAAGGATGAAATAATAGATGCGTTTAGGCAATATAAAACTGAAGTTGAAAATCAGTTAGCTAAAAAGATAAAAATGATAAGAAGTGATAGGGGCAGAGAATATGAATCTCCTTTCGCCGAAATATGTGTAGAGAATGGAATTGTCCATCAACTACGGCTCCGTATTCACCTCAATCTAATGGAATTGTGGAAAGAAAAAACCGAACTTTGAAGGAAATGATGAATGCCTTGCTTATAAGTTCCGGTTTACCGCAAAACTTATGGGGGGAGGCTATCCTTACAACAAATCGTATACTCAACAGAGTTTTCCATAGTAAGACACAATCAATTTCTTATGAAAAATGAAAAGGAAGGAGACCCAACTTGAAATATTTCAAGGTGTGGGAGTGTAGGACCTAAGACGGTGGACTGCGTGTTCATAGGATTTGCTAAAAGTAGTAAAGCATGTCGATTTTTGGTTTATAAATCCGAACATCATGTCGATTTTTGGTTCATAAATTCGAACATCCTGACATTAATGAAAATACGGTAATTGAATCAGACAATGCTAAATTCTTTGAAAACATTTATCGGTATAAAACTAGACATGAACAGTCTAGTGGGGGGTCTAAACGACCTCGAGATGAACCAAGTGAGAATGTACATAATGAAGAAAATCCAAGACGTAGTACACGTCAAAGAACATATACTTCGTTTGGATCAGATTTTGTAACATTTCTCTTAGAAAATGAGCCTCAAACATTTAAGGAAGCGATGACATCTTCAGACTCATCCTTTTGGAAAGAGACAGTCAATAGTGAGATTGATTCAATCTTAAGCAACCATACGTGGGAAATGGTTGATCTTCCTTTCGAAAATAAACCTTTAGGTTCTAAATGGATCTTCAAAAGGAAGATGTAAGCGGATGGTACTATTGACAAATACAAGACAAGACTTGTAGTAGAAGGTTTCAAACAAAAAGAAGGTCTTGATTACTTCGATACATACTCGTCAGTAACAAGAATAACATCGATTCGAATGTTAATTGCCTTGGCTGCGGTGTATGGTCTTGAAATCCATCAAATGGATGTGAAAACCGCTTTCCTAAATGGAGAATTGGAGGAAGAAATATACATGGAACAACCTGAGGGTTTTGTGGTTCCAGGAAAGGAAAACAAGATGTGTAAACTTATTAAGTCATTGTATGGACTAAAGCAAGCACCAAAACAATGGCATGCGAAGTTTGACCAAACCATGTTGGCAAACGGATTCAAAATAAATGAATGTGATAAATGTGTTTATATTAATGACACTCCAAATCACCAAGTCATGGTTTGTTTATATGTGGATGATATGTTGATCATCAGCAGAGACATTTCTGACATAAATGCAACAAAACGAATGCTCGAGAGCAAGTTTGATATGAAAGACCTTGGAGTTGCAGATGTGATCTTAGGTATAAGAATCCATCGAACTCCACAAGGGTTGGCATTGTCACAATCTCATTATATCAAAAATGTACTTGACAAGTTCAAGTATATGAAATTCGGTATTGCCAAAACTCCATTGGATGTGAGCTTTGCACTTCGAAAGAATGAAGGTGAAAGTGACTCACAATTGGAGTACGCAAGAGTATTGGGATGTTTAATGTATATAATGAACTGTACACGACCAAACATAGCATGCGCTATCAGTAAATTGAGTCGGTACACGAGTAATCCCAACAAAACTCTTTGGATGGCAATGAAAAGAGTTTCGGTTCGGTTCGGTTTTAAGTGTTATTGGTTCAGTTTATCGGTTTTTGGTTTTTAAATATGTAAAACCAATAACCAACCAATAAGATATTTTCTTATCGGTTTCGATTTATCGGTTTTTGGTCCTCAACGGTTCGATTTTCGGTTTAACCAATAAGAAAATACTTATAAAATAGAAATAGTAACAACTAACATAAAAAATGAAATCTTAATTACCGCCAAAACCTACGCAAGGCATTTTAGTTTACAAGAATCTTCAAACTTGAACTGAATGTTAGTTAGGAAAAAAATTGAATCCTAATTGTTGGAAGTTATAAATGCTTCAAGCTTTTTATTACGATAATAGCCGAACTTTATATTGTGCCTTTGTTGTTCTGAATAGGTTAATACTTTCTGAATCACTGAATTATGAATTCGTAGTGCATATAATCTATATACATACACATATCTATGTATATCTATCTATCTATATATATATAGAGAGAGATAGATAGATAGATACATAGATAAAGAGAAAGAGAGATTTAAATATATAACATAAATAGGGATAATAACTTAGTTTATCCTTATTGGATTATTGGTTTAACCGATAACCCAATAACCTACAACCGATACCGAACCGTTTACCCAATAAATTTTTTTATAAAATTAATAAAAAATCGTTAACCCGATAACCCAATACCAATAACCCAATAATATTTTTCTCGGATCGGTTTATCGGTCGGTTCGGTTTTTGCACAACCCTGGTTTTGGGTTATCTTAAATACACTCAAGATTATGCCTTGCATTATAATAAATATCCTGCGATACTTGAAGGATATAGTGATGCAAATTGGATCACCGGATCGAACGAAGTAAAATCCACAAGTAGATATGTATTTACTATCGGTGGAGGAACAGTCTCATGAAAATTATCCAACCAGACTTGTATTGCTCGCTCTGCAATGGAATTTGAATTTATCGCATTGGATAAAACCGGTGAAGAAGCAGAATGGCTCCGAAATTTCTTGGAAGATAATCCGTATTGGCCCAAACCAGTGGCACCAGTATGTATACACTGTGATTGCCAAGCGGCAATAGGTAGGGCAGGGAGCATGATGTACAACGGTAAATCTCGTCACATACGACGGAGACATAATACTGTTAGAAAACTTCTCTCTAGTGGAATTATCACTGTTGACTATGTAAAGTCTAAAGATAGCGTGTCAGATCCACTTACAAAAGGACTATCTAGAGGAGTGGAAAGGACATCCAAGGAATGGGTTTAAGGCCTAGGACAAGTCAGCATGACGGTAACTCTACCTAGCAGACTGGAGATCCCAAGAGCTAGGTTCAAAGAGATCAAACAAAGTTGTGTCTGACAGGTTCAATATTGTCAATTATCCAACTCATTCTCATGATGTAGACAATGTATCGTAAACTAGGATAAGACTTAAGGTGAAAAGTCTTTTAATGATTATCTAAATTTGACAGATTTGACCAAATAGTTTAATCTATAGGATTGAACGTTTAGAAATCACCTATGTGAAGGCGAAGTGGAAGCCGTTTCAAGGAGAGTGTTAGTAAATGCCTATTCTCTAAGCTCTCATGAAACCGGGACGTGTTCATGGCTGAAAAGAACAAAACCGTGAGAACCATAAATGGTAAAAGGCTGGTTGTGTGACATGTGTCGTCTAGGTGTACATTAAAGCTCGACGGTCCAAAGATATCAAATCTACCGATTGACCGAGTGCATCCGATGCATGTTCACTATGGAAAGTTTAAAGAGAAACTCACTTATCCAGATGCAATCAGTCTTTGCTTGATGATCACATACTTGTCCGTAAAACTTTTACAAAAAAATAGTCATTTTCCATTCATGTGGGGGATTGTTGGGTTCTATGTGTGTGTTTGAATGAAAAATGGAGGGAATTAAGTGGAAGAGAAAATTGAGTTTACTCCAAAATGGAAAGTGTTCTCAAAATAGGAAAGCTTACTAAAATTCTCCCACATTGGTGGGAGAAAGAAGCTTTAAAGTGTTTATATTGTGAAACACATTTCCACATGCTAAGTGATGCAAGAAATAAGAGATGCCTCGTGCCGTCGTCGCTCGGCTCGGCTCGGCTTCGGATTTGGATTTGGATTTGACAAATGATCGATCGATGAGATCTATCTTTTTGGACAAAGTTTATTTGACAGAAATTTAATCCGAATACCAAAGGGAAAAAACGCAACAGTAATCCTCCATTTATGCATGCATGGAGATTTTGAAACAGTGTTTCGAACTGATGCACTTCTTCAACGAACTGATGCACTGTTTTTGAATTGATGCTTCGAAATGATGTACTGTTTCGTGAACTGGTATACCTGTTCGGAAAAGGAGATGGTCTTTGGATGAACGGACATGAATTTTCAGAAAAGACACACCATTTCAGTGAACCACTGCCACCTTTTCGAAGAGGCATATGATAGGCTATATAAACCTGCTTTGATCCACTGGTTTGAGATACGAAATTTTCAGAATACAAAACTCTTCTTCTCTTAAAAATATTTTGTGTGATCATTCAAACCGTTGAGTGCGTTTGTGGAATTCAATTATTTGAGGTACTGCTATAATTGGCTTGAAGGCCATTTTAATCCTGGGAGGAAAATTCCATAACCTCGGGTACAGTGAGGGGAATTATTCTCTAAGGACACTCCGTGAGCTCGGGGGACTTGGTCTAAATTTCTGTTTCATCTATTTTCTGATATCTAACACACTTCTTGGATAGATGAGTAATAATCTTGTGTTGAAGGTGTTAAAGAACTTCAAAACTGTTTTTGTTCATACATGAACTTGTTATGAAGTAGTTGTTGTATTAATACAGATTCTAGTACCCGTAGAAGGAAGATAACAAATGCTTCCCCAAATAGGAAAAAAAGAAGAAAGATAAGCGTCGACTCTTCCCACTTTCTTTCCCCTCCTATGTGAATCTATGCAATCTGCACAAATCACTGATAGTTGGTCCCTTGACTCCTTGAGGTTATTTATATGAAATGCAAATTCCATATAGTATTTGGGAAGTTCACCTTGAACGGATATACAGTAAAAGACGTGTGTTTTCAATACTTGAACAATCTTGTCTTACCTGTACTCCTCTGTCGAACTATTTACCCAATCGGATTAGATGCACTGCTTGCTTGATTTCTATTTTCTTATCTTCCTTGCGTCACTGTTTTCCACTTGGCTGACCATGTTTCATGCTTCCTGTTACTTTATGTAATTGAATTTATTGGTCCGTGGTCTGGGGATTGGATTTCCTGAAAGATGTTCCACAAGCTAGAAGGCTTGAAACTATCACAGGGGATGCTTTATTTTTTCATTTGAGTAAGCTGGCCAATATCACGGATGTGTGCGGATTTCTTATTTGGAGTTCTTTTCTCTTCTGGTCTCAGGCCTGTTAAACTTGTATTTGGTGACATCTTATTTAGCTACAAATTTTTACGCTCTACTTTCTTTTGGGTGTAGGATTTCATGGAAGACTATGAAGTGATGGTGCCTTTTCAGTCCCTCCAAGCTCTTGAATGCCATGTTGATGCTGTTTGCCCAAAGAAGAAAGTCGGTGAGAAATGCCCCACGGCTGTGCATGACTTTGAAGGTGATCAGACTTATAGTGAGAAGCCAGGTCACGATTTTACCTTAAATGCCAATTTTGATAGTGTGGATGCTTCACGCTATGATGGACTTGTAATTCCTGGAGGCCGAGCTCCAGAATATCTTGCCCTGGATGATGCTGTTATTAAGTTGGTCAAGGAATTCATGGACTCCAAAAAGCCAGTTGCATCAATCTGCCATGGCCAGCAGATTCTATCTGCTGCTGGTGTTCTCAAGGTAACTCTCTGAACTTCATTTAGCATTGAAGTTAAAAAGCCTGTTATTTGCATGATGTTTCAGCTAATTCCCCCTTTCTACCGTAGACCGATAAGTTAACAATGGGATAAGATACTATCCAGTATCCACATGTAACTGCAAGAATAATGATGTTATGCAGAAAATTGATCTCATTGATCTAATGCAGTAGTTAGAACATGTTAAGAAATGACAAAAAATGGGAACATGTGGCGTTCACGGGTGTATGCATACTCTAATTCGTATTCTCGTTAAACAACTACAGGGTAAGAAGTGTACTGCGTACCCTGCTGTGAAACTTCACGTGGTGCTAGGAGGGGGGACATGGCTAGAACCAGAACCAATAGACCGTTGCTTCACAGACGGGCATCTTGTGACAGGGGCAGCTTGGCCAGGTCATCCTGAATTCATTTCTCAGTTTATGGTATTGCTTGGAGTACATGTAAAATTCTAGGCGACATGCTTGTTTCATGTTTGATATGTTTAGCATGTTATGTTTTGTGAGTTGAGAGTAGATGTATCCAAGTATAACAGAATAAGAAGTGTTTTTGTAATGTACCTCAACGTTTGCCTGTAAGAAAATCAATAAAACTATGTACTTAAGGTTCTCTGCTTTGAAGCACGACTGTAAGGAACTTTTGACGTGGTGTAAAATCCACTAATTAGAGCAACTCCAACCACTCTCTAAATTCTATATTTGGAGATACGCCATTCATCCCCTCTATTTTATTTTTTCATTATTATTTATATTATATAACAATTTAATTTAACCTATTATAAATTATAGAAGATCATCAATTAAGGCTCTAATATTCGTAGTTATTTTCTAATGTAATATTTTTATTATATTAATTTTAAATTTTATTAAATTAATTTTCGTATATAATATCTTTTTTTAAGATATATACAAAAATAAAAAGACATTATCTTAGTTCTATTAATGCATCGATTCAAGATACTTCGGAAGCTCCAACTCCAAACGGTAGAAATGGTTGTAGATGAAAATTATGAATTTGAAAAATTTTACATAAAAAAAATTAAGGACAAAAGTGTTCATTTTGAACTTTGTAATGCATTAATAGAGCATTTATAGGAGCAATGTAATCTTAAAAGTTGAATATTTATGTAGAATTAAAATAAAATTTAGAGTAAAGCATCTAGTGTTCCTGAACTATGATCAAATTTGTTAAGACACACTTTAACTTCACAACGGTTCTATTACCTGATGAATTAAATTTTAGCGTATTTTTGTCAACCTTTTTAGCAGGTGAATCCTGTGAAGTTGGAGTGTGTTATAGCAATTTTGTTTATAATTTGAAGATACTTGAGAAAATTGAAGGAAATGTGTCTTTTAAGTCTTGAATGAAGGATTGGTGACATTGACCAACAGATAGGGTCAAACATCATTAGGAAACTTGATTAAGTTAATTGTGGACTTGATTAATATTTTCAAAACTTTCTAATCTTTTCAAAAATACAAATCAATCCAACCCACACCCTCTTCAATTCAAATCAACCTCTCTGCCCTCTCTCGACAACTTCTCTCAACTCTCTCCAAACCAACAGTTCTGCAAAATTTCTCCCTTCAACCCCTGACGACTTCTACCTCCGGCGACAAATAGTTGGGCTTCGAGTTCCCCTTTTTTCCCCCTTCAACCCCCGGCGACTTCTACCTCCGACGACAAATAGTTAGGCTTCGAGTTCCCTTCTTCAATTCAATCAACCTGTTTCTCATCCCTCTATCGACAGATTCTCTCAACTCTCTCCCAACCAACTGTTATGCAAATTTCTCATTTCAATCCTCAGCGACTTCAACATTCGACTACAAATAGTTGGGCTTCGAGTTCCTTTTCGACTTCAACCTTCAATCGACGTGAAAGCCTTGCTCTCCGGCCACAACAGCTTCGAATTCTTCATTGTTCCTTTTCTTCTTTCACAGGTAAAAATTTATGGCCTTTTTAGTTTTGAAGAAAACGAGGAACTTGAGCCAACTTCTCTTATAGTATTGATTAACAATTTCAATATTTGTTGCACTAATTTGAAATACGGTCTGAATAAAACCCTAATTTCTGGTATTTCTTCTCTTCTCTTTTCGAAGTGAATTATGATATTTTGTTGTTTGTTGCATTTTTTTGAAGTTTGATTTTTATTGTTTGTGTTTATAAAAACAAAACGACAATTTGGTTTGATTTGTTCCGTTCTTGGTAAAAATGGTGAAATTGCTATTTTTTGTTGAACAAAATCGTGCTACTGTTTTTTGTTTCCTCTGACAGATTACCCATATGGTGCAACATATTAACCATCTGATGCAACAAATTTATCATATGATGCAACAGATCAACCATCTGATGCACCAGGGGAACCATCAGATTACAATTCTGATGCAACAAATTAATAATCTGATGCAACAGATTAACTATCTGATGCAACAACTTTACCATATGTTGCAACAGATTAAGCATCGGATAAAAAAATCTGATGCAACTAATTAGCCATCTGGTGCAATGGAAGAACCATCAGATTAATGATCTGATGCAACAGCTGAACCCCCTGTTGGATAAAATCCTATCAACTCTTCCTACAGGAAATGTCCAAGACTTGATTTTTCCAACTGATCATTCATTTTCCGCGATAGACGACCCTATGTTGGAAGAGATCTAAACAATATTGACCGTTGATAACTGTTCCAATAGATCACTCATGTGTTGCAACAGATGTGTGACCTGTTGCACAGACCATTCATCTTTCTCAACAGATGAGTGATGTTTTGTATTGTCGCAACAGATTACTCAGCCGTTGTTGCAGGTTAGTTAACTGCTCTGACAGATCACTCATATGTTGCAACAGATGTGTGATCTGTTACACAAACTATTCATCTTTCTCAACAAATGAGTGATATGTTTTGTATTGTCGCAACAAATTATTTAACTGTTCCAATAGATCACTCATATGTTGCAACAGATGATGTCACAACAGTTGTGTGATCTGTTGAACAGACCATTCATCTGTCTTAAAAGATGAGTGATATGTTTTGTATTGTTGCAACAGATTACTCATCCGCTGCAACAGTTTGGTTATATGCTGCAACAGATATACTACCTGGTGCAACAGATCGGTGATCTATTGCAACTGTTATTTTACTGTTTTGCTTGTTTGATTTACTGTTATCCCTTTTTAACGATGCATTAATCAACAATAATATATTATTTTATGTTCCTGCTAATTTTAGATAATATGGTTCCCAAAAAATCAGAAACCGAATCAAGTCCAAGTAAAGGAACAAGTGAAGCAACTAGGCTACATCCACTACTCTATGAGCTTGCTTTACAAACGTTATCTCAATTGGGAGCAGAATATGATGAACACGAGAAGGAGGAATGTTTCAAAAGAGACGATGCAGATGCTAATAGCCCTTCCACCGAAGAGATGGTTAAAGCCTTCAACATTGATCGTTATCCTGTGAGAATGTAGTGCGATGGTGCCGCAGATTTAACGGGTGATTTCGTGGTTAAGTCATCCATGGGAAAATCTTTCGACGCCTTCAGAAAAATACTTCGAGAACAAAAATTGGATGCTTATTTCAGGGACAGCTGCTTTGGGAAATATCTTGATTTTTCGGAGGACAACAATGCTCGTTTCCAAATGAAAATGGTATATGAACTTCTCAAGCGTAGGTTTATGTATGAAAACAAAGATAAGATGGATGAGGTGTGGATAAATTACTGTGGCATGCCTGTTTGTTTTGGTTGGAAGGAGTTTGCCATAGTTACAAGACTAAAATTTTATCCTCCTTCTCAAGTTATACCAATTCTAACCCCAAAAAAAGCACCCCGCTCACCCAAAAAAGGCAAAGGCAAGTCGTGTGATCGTGATGACCTGATGTCCATTGTTGGTCCAAGCTTCAAAATAAAAAATTTGATAGAAGCGTTGAAAGGTAAAGGACTTTCAAAGAAGCACAAACAGTCATTGTGAATGCTTGGTTTGTACATAATATTCTTTGGGCAAGAGACGTTAACAACAACATAAGCCTCGGTTTAATAAAGCTCTCCGAGGATCTTGAGGCGTTTAACAGCTATCCTTGGGGGTATGAAAACTTCAAAATGACTGTCAAATATTTGTTGACTCCGTTAGCGCCAAAGACAGTTAACTTATATGGCTTCCTATGGGCTTTCATGGTAAATATTTCTTTCTTCTATTATGATATCATTCTTTTTTTTCGCTCAATAATGGTTTTGATTTATTGGCGTTATTTTATAGGCTTGGGTGTTTGAAGCCATTCCTTATTTGAGACAACAAGTGAACTACCAGGAAGGAGTTTCCTGTCCAAGAATCTTGAGATGGTTGTCGGCCAAAACTGATAAAAATACAAAATTTCTTGATCTCTTTACCCCCCGAAGGGTGCAGTAAGTATAATTATAATTAATTTTTTCTTTTAATTAATGATTTTTTTCGAATGATCTAATCATCATTCTAATATATGTAATGATTCATGTTAGATTGTGCATCCGTCGCTAGTTCCGACCAATCGAGAGTTGAAGATGCCATTTTTTCTTACTTTACGGTCTGTGCAAACTTTATCGGACCCTAAGGTCATCGACAAAATAAAAATAGAATTGTTTGGAGCAACAACCATTATAAGAAAAATAATTTTAGAGGGTGGGCTTGTTGTTGTTGATGGTCTTAGTGGTGATGGAGCTGTTGGTGGTGGTAGTGGTGCTGCTGTTGGTGCTAATAATGCTCCTCTTATAGTATTTAAAGCAATTCATTATGAGTATGATCATACTGGTTATACAGATTTTGCGTCTCCCAGCGAATGTTCTGCATGCAAATGTCAAGACTGCAGGGCGAAACATGATGTAGTGATTAATGCTATTAATGCATTAACTGTTTCTGTAAAGGAATTGACATCTAAGAGGGGTCTCATTCCATCAAAGAGAATTTTATTTTCATTCGCTCCATTAGAGATTAGGGCTAAGAGGAGAAGGAGAGTGATTTTCAGGGCATTATCAAGCATCCAAAAAAGCAAAATTGCAACTCCTATGTCTGTGTGTTGCACTGAGCAACGTACAATGTCCAAAGGAGAGCAGCACGAGCTGAAGAAGGTGAATATATTATATGTATTCCAACTGACAAAACAAACAGACACATATCTATTTCAACAGATGACACATCTGCTGAAAATTATCAAACAAATATATACATCTGTTGCAATAGTTGACTAACTTGTTGCACCAGATAAACATATGTCTCGTCTGTTTTAGCAAATCAAACAGTTCTTCGTACCTCTTTTATTTGTACCAACAGACGACCTATCTGCTGCAACAGATGATTCATATGTTGCAACGGATGGTTCATCCGTTGGAAATTATCATACAGGGTCTTCCTCATGTAGAAATTTGTCCCAACAGTTGATTCATTGTTGCAACAGAATTATAATATGTTTGGGACAATTTAAAACGGGAGGAAGACCTGTTTGATTTGCTAGAAGAGATGAGTTATCCTTTTCCGTTTTGTTGTATCTCCGTGATTAACATTGACCAATTTTGGCTTTCCAAGTGGACGTAGAAGAAGCTACTGCTGAACAACATTGACAATATGCTACTATTTTTATGGAAATACGGAGAACAGAAAGTGCAGAAACCGTATGTAAGCGACAATAAAGATCCACGGCGAGCAAAACCGAATTTCATAGCACCGGATGAAGAACAACTTGTCCATACTGAGTAGATCTTTATAGCTTGAGCCTGTCAAAGCAATCCTTGGCAGTATACTTAAATTGTTGTTGATGTATTTGTTGAGATCTGTACCCATAACAATTTTTTTACATTTCATTTATTCGTTGACTTATTTTAGCTAATATACGAAGGCTTCGATTTATTTTATTTTGTCTACGAATTTTATTTATTCCTTAGATTTGAACTTATTAATTGAAAAGGAATACTAGATTCAAATATTGCAACAGATAATGTATCTGTTGCAACAGATGACACATCTATTGGAAAAATCGAATAGATTTAGACATATGTTGCAACAGGTAGGTGATCTGTTGGAATTTATCAAACAGGTCTTTCCACTGTTGTAACAGATGAACTTTAGATAAAGACATCGAGATAATGCAACAACTGACCAACCTATTGCAACAGATAAACTATATGTCAGAACAGGTAGGATAACCATTACAACGGATGGGGAATCTGCTGTATTATAAAAATTCAACTTTCGTTGGACATAAAAATTGCCACTATGTGTAAAAAGGTTAAAGTGAATTGAATTGAAATAAAAAAGGCGCAACCCATCGACGGTGTTCAGTTCAAACACCTAAAATAAAATAGACATCAAGTAGACAGTGTTCATTTTAAACACGTAAAATAAAATAGGCATCAAATGTGTCAGTGTCAAGTCTGACACATTTCGCTGACTTGCCGTTACTTGGCCCCCAACGGTCATTCCCCCCCCCCATTGTCTTATATATTCATTTTCCTCCTAAAATTTAACCCTAAATTCCCAAATCTTCTTCTTCATCGTTATCTTCTTTTATCTATCCAAATTCTTCAAATTATTTCTTTCATTTTTTCCAACTGAGCTTGACAATGTCGAGCACATCTTCCACTATTTTTTGTGATAAAGATTTTTGATATTGTAAGTGCAGTCATGAAGCTATGTTAATGACTTCTTAGACTAAGCAAAATTCGGGTCGTAGGTTTTTTACTTGTAAGATTTCAAAGGTAATATTTTTTTTATTTAATTAGTTGATTAATTATTGACTTGTAATTGTGTTTTTTTTATATAGAAATTGGGTGGATGTGATTACTTTGTTGGTATGAAGAACGACACCCTTCACAAGAAAATCGTGTAATCTGGGGTTTGTTGAACAAAGTCAAGGCTTCTGAAGAGAAACAAAATCGAACAAGAAGATACTACATTGTTGCCGTTATTGCTACTGGTTTGGTGTTGTTGGGCATGTGGATATTCAAGCCTAATTGCTGAAATTGTCATGGTTGTGTGTGTATTTGCTACTGGTTTGGTGTTGTCGATCACATATATATTCAAGCGTAACTGTTGGAAAATATAAAAAAGATTTAGGCATATGTTGTAAAATTTAGGTCATCTGTTGGAAATTATCAAACAGGTCTTCCCACTGTTGCAACAAATTAGACTTAGATTATTAGATTATTCATAGAAATAACATCGGCGTAATGCAACAGATGACCAACCTATTGCAACAGATAAATTATCTGCCAGAAGGGATTAAATATATTTTACAACAGATTGACAATCTAATCCATTGCATTGTAAAAAACTCAACTTTCATCAGAAAAAAATTATTGCCACTACATGTACATGTAATAAAGTGAAGGGTGACTTGAAATTAAAAATTTCTATTTCACAGGCTCTTCTATATACACAGGCTTCAAGCATCCAGTTAGTACCTCATAAACACAGACCTCTTGCAGGTTTGCCAAAACGTTGTCGCACAGAAAAGTCGTTGGCTTGGCCATTTCTGTGCCAGTCAGCAAATATTCAATGTGTGCAAGAGCGTGCGAGCCGTTCGCTTTAGCGGCATCATCTTTTGGAAGGATCATTCCTCTGTTTCGACCTTCAAAATCCCATGATTTCTTTATCAACACTTCCTTTGGCAAATGATTCATCAGTTTACTCTCCCTCAACAAGATGGGCAACAACACCATCAGTGGCTTCACGAGGAGAAAAATATCAAAATCGTCGATGAGAGGTACGTTGGAGTTATAAACATTGATCTTTCCCTCCTCGAGTAGTATCTCAACAGTCTGATAATGCATGATGTTCACGCTAATGACTGCAAGAATCCTTTTTGCCTCGGTCCAGCTCTTGCCGTGTGGATTGGACCTGTCCTCTCTAACATATTTTATCATTTCTTCTTCATACAAGACCAACGTAGGAACTAGGAAATCAAGTCCCACGCCAAGGGATGACGCCTCTCCATTGAGTTGATCGTACCTATCCTTGAGCTTCTTGCAGATGTCGAGGTCCATTATCCTATCAGCAGCGTCATAAGCTTCCCGGTACGTTAATTGCCTTTTCCTCATGAGGCAGAGAATTATGTCAACATGCTGTGATATAAGAAGTCAATTTTTAAATAGATTAGTAATTGTAAAGATGCAACGGATGGTCCATCTGTTGCATAGGGTTCTCTGAATCAATAATCCAACGCAACTTATGCACCAGATGGATAATAAGTTGCAGTAGAACCACTATTAGTTGCAATAGTTACCAAGATGTTGCAACCGATGTGAAATCTGTTGCGTAACTTCTTCTTCATGGGGTAGATTAGAAGGGCTAGGTTAGAAAAAGTAAACTTGCCTTGTCCTCATACGGCATACGCATATCAGTCATAGTCTGGAGGTCTTGGGGGGAAAGGGGTGTTTTAAAACATATTTATTCTTTCTTGAGCATCAACATGCTCATCATCACGAGTGGTAGCAGCATCAGCATGCCTGCCACCAACACCAACAACTCCACCAGAAGAAGCACCCGGATTTGCCTTAGTAAAAGGTTGGTCATGAAGAGCCTCAACATTAGGCCGACCTTGCCTAACTGCTCTTCTTATGGCTGTTGCTCCAGCCAATTCCTTCTTTATTAACTCCACCGTTGGGTCTGCTATAGTATCAACATGACCTAGAGTAATATAAAAAGTCATCACCGACTCCTCCTCAGTAGGCACGATCCATGGATGCACAACCTATAAAAAAGAAAAAAAGACAGATGCATTTAAATCACATAATATAATAATTTTCACAGTTGGGCTACATTTAAAAAAAAGACCCATCTGTTGCATAGTTTATAGCATATGGTTAAAATCCGTTTGAGTCTGGTTCAGAGAAACAGAGCAACACATGGATAATCTGATGCAAAATATCAATCATCTATTGCAACAGTTGCACAAGATGGGTAATCTGTTATGCAATAGATGGTCTGTACATCACAACAGATGAATAATATGTTATCAGATTACACATCTGTTGCATAATTTGTAGTAGATGGTTAATCTTTTAGGAGTCGGGTTCAGAGAACCAAAGCAACAGATGGCAAGCTGATGCAAGATATACCCTGTCGCAACAGATGTCCCATCTGGTGCATCAAATATAACATCTGTTGCACCAGATATAACATTTGGTCAATATCTTTCTTATCTTTGAGTAGAATTATTTTACTTGAAAAAGACGTACTGCATCATCCGAGGGTTAAAGAGATCATCCTCCTTAATATTGGTGTTGCTCTTTGCAGCCAACCACCTAAACATCTTTGGATGAGAAACCTCATCCGGGTAATCCATTAACTGCTTTCGGAGGGGAGGAATGACTTCAAATGCCCAAGCCTAAAAAATGTAAACAGGAAACAAGCAAAAAAAATCATTATAACTATATTCAATATAAATTAATGGATGAGTAAAATTAGTGATTAATTTTACCATGAAAGACCAAGGAAAGCCGTATAATATGGTCGTCCCTGAGGATAATTTTGTCAGTAAATATTGGACAGTCAAGTAGAAGTTGTCATATCCCCAGGGATAATTGTTCTATTTATCAAAATCCTCAGCACGCGCCAACAAATCATCTTCTATGACCTTGTTGACGTCTCTTGCCAATATAACCGAATGGGCAAACCATACTAAGCACAATTGCCCCCTGTACTGCTCTGGTATGGTTTTATCCTTGAGATCTGTCAACAAATCCGATGCTTTTAGCCACGTCGAGCAATGTCAAACAACCCATCTATTTTTTCCTTGCATTTTCTTGCCTTGGATCTTTTGCGGGGTGGTGGTCCTTCTGGACGATGGCATCTCAATCCCGTCAATATGGAAAACTTTTGCAAGCCAAAACAAATAGGCATGCCACAGTAGTTGATTCAGATTTCATCCATCTTCTTTTTGCCCCCTCCTCCGGATCTTTATCATCCTCCGCATACTTGATCCTGCGCTTGAGAAGACCATATACCATCTTCATAGAGAAACGGATACGGGCAGAGGGGTCCTCAGGCAGCTCGAGAAAGCGTCCAAAGAAGCTCTTCTTAAAAAGTTTGTCTATGTTTTCGTTCTTCATAATTTTCATAAAATGTTCAAAAATTTTCCCCATCTGACATTTAAGTACAATTTGACCAGTTAGTTGTTTTCCTTCTAGGTCATTTATAGGCATCACAACTTGAAACCTGTCAATACTAAAAGTTTTGACAGGATCATGCTGGGATGTCGATATTAACTCACGCCCCATCGGTGATCTATTATCATTATGTTGATGATCATCCTCTTTCTCTTTCTCACTCTCCAATTCCTCTTGTTTCTCACTTTCATTTTCTTCATCACCATCTATGGACCCTTGTCGACCTCCCTCAACGTTGTTTTCACATCTCTCTTCAACTTCACTTTTTACTGACTGAGATTGTTCAGGAAGATCCTCCGAATCCCTCTGTTCTGTAGCCTTTTTTTTGAGTGGTCAGACGTTGATCCACTTTCACTTTCTTTTCTTTTGGGAGACATGTTTTACCTACAGACAAAGAAAAACAAAAATTATATTACAATTGATGTATGCATAGATTTTAAAAAATACATTACAAGCACCACGAATACCGACACACTAACAGCCACCACCAACCAATGCCAACAAACAAACAAACACCATGAATACCGACACCACCGACAACCACCACAAACACCAACAACCAATGCCACCACCAGTACCACCATGATGACCACAAACACTACCACCACCACTACCACTAACACCACAAACACCATCCAATAATATCACGTCAGTCAACGGAACATTGCGATGGAAACTAGGGATTTCTCGAGTTGTTCCTACGATTTTACCATCAAAACTCAAAATTGTAAACCTATTCTCGAAGATAATACAACTTAAAGTTTTATTTTTCATCATTAACTTAAAATCCCTTATTTTTTAGAAAAAAAAAACAAATATAGAGCTCTTCTCGAACTTTGTTTCCTAGAAGACAAAGAAAATGGCTGATACAAGCAAGAATGAAGTCGAAAATAACACCTATGTGTCGGAAATAAGAAGAAAAATGATCTGTTGTGGAGGGTTGAGCAAATTTGGTGAGTAGTTGTTGTCTGTACTGTATTGCTGAGTGAGAATGAGAGAGAAAGAGCGAGACCTCGAGATTTGAAATGATGAAACGTTTTGTATGGGTTGATTTATATTTTGGAAAAGAATAAGTAGTTTTGAAAATGTTAATTTAGTCTGAATTGATCTTAATTATTTTTAAAATCATAACATATATGCGTAATTTTGAACCCTTTCATCATGCAATTTCCAAAAGGGTAATTCAATTGAAATTGTATAAAAATAATTGAAGTTGTAGTTGACCAAGTACTCTAGGTGACCCTATGAAAACTCACCCCTGGTCCTAGATTAATCAATTTAGGTACTATTAGTCTAACATACGAACTCAATTAAAGTTCTAAAAAATAAATGTTCAACATGTTGCGTCAGATTTCTCATCTATTGTAAATTATCAATCAGATTAGGTAACAACAGATTACGAATCTGTTGTAAATTATCAAACAGATTAAGTCATCTATCGCGACAGATTACCCATCTGTTGTAAATTATCAAATGGATTGTCATATGTCACAATAGATTACCCATATATTGTAAATTATCAAATAGGTGCTGCCATCTGTTGTGGCTGACCCTATGAGAACTCACCCCTAGTCCTAGATTAATCGATAGTTTACCCTATGAGAACTCACTCCTAGTCCTAGATTATTCAATTAAGGTATTAGTACCCTAGTCCTAGATTAATCAATTAAGGTATTAGTCTAACATATGAGGTAGTAAGAACCGGTTTGGCTCAGAGTGATCGATCGACGACTCTAGTCAGGAGGAACGCAGTACCGTTTCATCATGCAATTACCAAAAGACTCCATTGAAGTTGTAGTTGACCCTATGAGAACTCACCCCTAGTCCTAGACTATTCAATTAAGGTATTAGTACCCTAGTCCTAGATTAATCAATTAAGGTATTAGTCTAACATATGAGGTAGTAAGAATCGGTTCGGCTCAGAGTGATCGATCGCCGACTCTGGTCGGGAGGAACGTAGTACCGTCTCATCATGCAATTGCCAAAAGACTAAATTGAAGTTGTAGTTGACCCTATGAGAACTCACATTCAATTAAGGTATTAGTCTAACATATGAACTCAATTGAATTATATATAAACAAATATTCAACCTGTTGCAACAGATGTCTTTTCTGTTGGATCAAATCAAACAGATTATGTAATCTGTTGCAACATATTACGCATGTGTTGTAAACTATCTAACAGATTACGTCATTTGTTGTGACAGATCACGAATCTGTTGTAAATTATCAAATAGGCACTGTCATCTATTGTAGTTGATATTATGAGAACTCACCCCTAGTCCTATATTAATCAATTAAGATATTAGTTGAACATGTGAGGTAGTAAGAATTGGTTTGGCTCGGAGTGATCGATCGACGACTCTTGTCGGGAGAAACGCAGTCCCGTCTCATCATACATTTTCCAAAAGACTCAATTGAAGTTGTAGTTGACCCTATGAGAACTCACCCCTAGTCCCAGATTATTCAATTAAGGTATTAGTTTAACATATGAGGTAGTAAGAATTGGTTCATCTCAGAGTGATCGATCGATGACTCTTGTTGGGAGGAATGAAGTACCGTCTCATCATGCAATTATTAAAAGACTCAATTGTAGTTGTAGTTGACCCTCTGAGCTCATTCATCCATCCCTAGTTCCACCTAGATCAATGTAGGTAGTATTATTAATCTTAACATTAAGTTAATGAGAACTCATTTCAACTCAGAGTGATCGATCGACGATTCGGGTCGGGATGAACGCAATACTAACACCATGCAAATGCAATGACTCAGTTGGATTTGTAGTTGACCTTGTGAGCTCATTCATTCATCCCTCGTTCCACCTAGATCGATGTAGGTACTATTATTAATCTTAACATTATGTTAATGAGGAGCTCATTCTTTCATCCTTAGTTCCTCCTAAATCAATTGCAATGAAATATGTTGCAACAAACAACTGAGTTGTTGGAGAATTTCAAACAGATAACAATATCTGTTGCAGCAGATAACATTTCTGATTTAATTATCAAATAGACATTTGCATCTGTTATGACGGATGACTGAGCTGTTGGAAATTTTCAAACAGATATTGATATCTGTTGTAACATATGATGTTTCTGATTTAGTTATCAAATAGACATTTCCATCTGTTGTCACAGATAACTGAGCTGTTGGGATTTTTCAAACAGATATTTAAATCTGTTGCAACAGATGACATATTGTTTGAAAATCTTTTTTTTTCTTTTAATTTTAAAGCAAGCTACTGTCCGAGTAGAGAAAGTAGTAGTACTACTAAAGGCGGTAAAAAATGTTTCTTGGATAACTGAAAAATCTCATTGAGTAGTCTTGTCCTGTCTTTTCAATGTCATCCGTTTTCTTCCTCGTGCCCCTCAAATTATTAGTGAATATTAATTAATGAATATTGAAACCCCTAATACTTCTTCCGTTTCATATTGACTTGGCACACCCATTAAGAAAATATTAATTAGGGGTTTATTTTACTACCAAATTAGCCTTATTAATTATGTTTTTAAAATATGAATTTGAATAAATACACTTTGTTTAGTCATTTAATATTAAGGGTAGTACATCTAGAAATTAGAATTATCTAATCTCTCCTCTCCTCTCCTTCAACCCTAAATCTGTTTTTTTTTTCTTTCTATCCTCTTTAGGGTTATCACAACCTTTTTTTCTCCTCTTTCTCATAAATATTCGTTCGGATCTAAACCGATTGATATCCATATCTTAGATTCCTCGACTGAAATTGCTGTTTTGACCCCCTTTTGACATTAAGGTATGATATGATTCACTATTGCTCTTTCATTCTCGTCTTCTTATTGCAAGTTATTTACATTTTTTTTTATTTAATTACTATTTTCCCATATCATATTTATTTAAAAAATTTGTAGGAACTTTTAATTGTTGAATAAATGAACCGAGATTTTTTATTACAAGATGCGAAAAAAAGTCATCTGTTGGGAGAAGTTTAAAAGCCTTGTTGGCAGTATCATTTTTTATGTATTTTGTTTGTTTCTTTGTTGTTGATGTTGTTATGGATGTTGTTGGTGGGGTTGGCGTAGTTGGAATTTGTGGTGTGGTGTTGTTGACAGTGGCGGATCCAGGTTTTTTAGACGGTGGGTGCTTGTTAGCTTAAAAATAGTGGAGTCCGAACAATCAACACAAGGAGTAAGGGAGAAAAAACTAAAAGAAAGTTTAAACTGAATAAGGAGAGAAGAGTTGGTTACCAAAATTAAAAAAATATGTACTGAGTGGTAATTGAACTCAAGACCAAAAGAAATAAATAGCTTTAAGCACCCATAAACAACAACTAGGCTAACCAATCAACTCTTACTATGGGTGCTCACTGAT
This sequence comes from Capsicum pubescens, assembly GCA_030864215.1. Lineage (NCBI taxonomy): Eukaryota > Viridiplantae > Streptophyta > Magnoliopsida > Solanales > Solanaceae > Capsicum > Capsicum pubescens. The sequence goes on along the minus strand of CM061539.1, from coordinate 179,941,131 downwards.
TAGATTATATACGTTTTTTCTTAATTTTCATATACATATATAAAGTTCGATACGAGTTCAGTCTGTGGTCGCGCACCCGGAGGACTCCATGTGGGTCCGTCCCTGGTTGTTGATGGTGTTGGAACATAGGATGTATGCTTCCTTGTTGTTGATGATGTTGTTGGAACAAATGTTGTTGTTTTCTTTGTTGTTGATATTTTTTATTTGTTGTTTGTAGTTTATGCTGTTGTTGATGTTGCAACAGACGGAGCAACTATTGAAAAAAATCAAACCACCAGCAAGGCTGCTATGTATTCCAACAGACTCCATATCTGTTGCATCAGACTCCATATCTGATGCAACAGACTCCACATCTGATGAAACAGACTCCTCATCTGAAGCGACAGACTCTACATCTGTTGCAACAGAAGGATAGTTTTCTTTCTGTGACATAAATTTTTTCCTTCTTTTTTTTGTAAATATAAAAGGAACTGAAAGTTGATCAACTTTTGCCTGACCATCACAAGAGGCTGCAGTAAAGATAGGTTCGGAGGAATAAGCAGCATGCAGATGGAACCACTTCATATGTGGGAGGTATGTATTACTGATAATGTTATCATGGAAACACACATGAAGCATACTGATTTTGTGAATGCTGTTTTTACCGATTAGTCATAGATCATTCAAATAAGATATTTTCAATTTTACAGTTAAGTTTGGTAGGTCCGAACTGATAAGGCTGAGGGACCACGAATATGGTTCTGATACCTTGTTAAGATTTAATATCGGATGTTGCTCATGTTTATTTTTCATGCCTTCTACAGACTTTTGCTGTGGCAAGCATTTCTGGCGACGGTGTAGACTTTTGCATGACGGATATGTTGTCCTCTATATGGTAGAAGAATGATCAATCTTGCCCCTCCTTACTTATCTTGTGCATGCAAATGTGAAGAGTGCAAGGCAAAACATGATGGTGTGATTAATACTGTTAATGCATTAACTGCTGATGTAAAAGAATTGATATCTAACAGTAGTGTCATTAGATCGAAGAGGGTTTCAGTTTCATTCACTCCATTAGAGATTAAGGCTAATAGTAGAAAGAAAGTAATTTCCAAGGCATTATCAAGTATTCGAAAAAAATTCAAATCTAACAAAGGTGAGAAGATAAAAAGGGGAAAAGGATAGGAAGGAAAAATTGAATGCTAGATTTAGTTCATCTTGTTTCGTTATGTAGAGATACTCCATCTAATTTTGAGTGCTTTTTCTTTTTAGGATGGTGAGGAAGGCAGAATCTCCCCATCATTAGCTAATACCGGAAACAAGACATCTGATGTTATTGAACCACCAGACTGCCCTGTGAAGTTTGATAATCTAGAAGATGTCTTTGCTCGAGTTAGTCAACAGATTAAACGATCTCAATCACTTGGTTTTTCTGCTGATCAATCTTCTCCGTACAAGACAAGATATCACCAGAACTTCTTGACACAACGAAAGCTGATATCGATAGATTACTGATTATGTCTTCTCAAGACTTGCTTCTACCAGAAAACTGTTCTGCATTGAGTGCTGCACTATCCATATATGCTGCAGCACAGGATTTATCAGCCGAGAAAGCGTTTGCCTTGGAAGAACTCAAAGAGAACCTTCCATACTTCTCCTTGACCTTGTGTAGAGATAAGAAGGACCAAGAGGAGTATTATAAGAAAGCTGCCAAGAAAGAAAGTGAGTGGTCCTCGTTGACAAACTCACAAAAGATCAAGAGCTCTATATTGAGCTTAACGACCACAATGACAAAATGATTGAATTGAAAGTGGTGATGACTTGACTTAGTCAAACAAAAAGCCATGACTGTTCATATCCCTTTATTAAATAAAACTGGTGACTTTTTGAATATGTAAATTAAAAAAAAATGGATCTAAATACAATATTTATCTTTTTATTGTATTTCGAAAAGAGACAGATTAATCTGTTGCAAATATATTCCACCTGTCAGATAACTTACAACATATGGACAATCTGTTGCAACAGATGGATATATCAGTTTGCTTTTCCATCAGCTGTGGAATCTGTTGTAACTTGCTAGTCATCTGTTTATTCAATTTCATTGAGAGCAATAGATTTTTCTAAACACTTCTTGGCCAATCTCAATTTTTGCTCTTGGATTGCTCTTTTTTTTTCTTTGCATCCTTCAAGATGGCCTCCAAATTCTATTTTTGCCATCAATCTAATAGCAAAAATTTAATTTGGTTGAAGGATGCAAAGAAAAAAAGAGAAGCAATCTAAGAGCAAAAATTGAGTTTGGCCAAGAAGTGTTTAGAAAAATCGATTGCTCTCGATGAAATTGAATAAACAGATAACTAGCAAGTGCAACAGACGCCACAACTGATGGAAAAACAAACTGATATATCTATCTGTTGCAACAAATTATTCATATGTTGTAAGTTATCTGACAGATGGAATATATTTTACAACAAATTACCAATCTGTCTCTTTCTGAAATACAACAAAAAGATAAAATGTTGTATTTAGATCCATTTTTTTTAGTTTACATATTAATAAAGTCACCAGTTTTATTTAATTAAGGGATATGAATAGTCGTGACTTTTTGTCTGACTAAGTCCAGTCCCTTCCAATTCAATCATTTTATAAATAGATCCCTCCGGCCTCCTCTCACTCTCACTCCTCACTCACTCATTCATTCTACTATACTTACAATACTAATATGTCTGATCCAGATTCGTACAAGAAGGTTCATATCGAGTCCTTGTGGGAACTTCAAAGGCAGTTTGATGAACTTCAGAGGAATTTGGCCGACTTCGGAGCATGGCTGAGGAGGGCCCAGCTGCTGCCGGATGAAAATTGTCAGGTTGACAATAATAATAGTAATAATAATAATAATAATAATAATAATAACAATAATAATAATAATAATAATAATTAGGTTGTGTTTTTTGTTTCTTTTAGCGTATTTATTTTCTTTTTTTTATATCCGATCTACCTATAAGGGATTCAAAAAAATCCATGTATATGTTTTGTTTGGTTTGGTCGACTTTGAATTTTTAATTCTTATTCAATATTTAATTATCATTCTATTAATACCCTATTCTCAACATGTCGGCGGTTGGAGGTAGGGATTGAGCACTTGAGGCAACAGATGGTGGTGAAAGTCATGATGAGAGAAATTCTCCAAAAAATAGTTCGTTAATAAATAATAAGGAACTAAATGATATTATAATCGTAAAACAAAGATTATTTAATTTAAAAAAAGTCACAACATTGGATTAATTTAATTAAGATATATGATGATATGATTTTTAAGAAAAAAGTTATTGAATAGTCCTGACTGTGACTTTTGTCTAAACACATTCAACAAATAAAAACAAAAAACGCTTCTGATGCATCAAATTCTTCATTTGTTGCGACTGATGAATCAGTTAGAAGAAATCAAAAAAGCTCCTTAAATAGATGGTCGATTTATAGCAACAGATGGTATATCTGTTGAAACAGATGAGTTATCTGATACAACAGATATACAATCTGTTGCCATAACTCAATTAATAAAAATGGTTATTAAAGAAATGGAACGGTTATTGAAAACCAGGTGTATTCGATTTTTAAATTGAGAAAAAGGTTATTTAAATTTAATAAGCTGAAAAGTCATGACTTGTCACAATAATAAAAAACTCACCACCAGCTTGATTTAATTAAGTCATTTCTTTTCACAGAAAAGAATAAGGAAATAAATGATAAACACAATTTAAACCGTAAAAAACTCACCAGAAATATTCTTATTTTTAAATCTTCTTTATTAATTTATATAATTAAAAAGTCAGAAAATTTGGATGTCATGAAGATAATTTTTTTTTAAAATATATATATTATATGTTGCAACAGATATATTATCTGATGCAACAGGTTAACTATTTGTTGCAACGGATGATATATCTGTTGTAACAGATGATTTATCTGATGCAACAGATATATAATCTGTTGTCCAACTCAGTGTAAGAAAATGATTGCTGGAAAGAACTAATTATTTTAATAATTATAAAGCTGAAAAGTCATGACTTATAACAATATTTCTTAATTTAATTAAGCCATAACTTTTTACAGTAATCAAGAATGTCATTAATAAATGGAGGTGAGCAGTTGTGTCTTTAAATCTGCTTTATTAATTTATATAATTAAAAAGTCAAAAAATTTGGATGTCATGAAGATAATTTATTATTTAAAAAATATATATATATTATATGTTGCAACAAATATATTATCTAATGCAACAGGTTATCTATTTGTTGCAAATGATGATATATCTGTTGTAATAGATGATTTATCTGATGCAACAGATATATTATCTGTTGTCCAACTCAGTGTAAAAATAAATGATTCCTTAAAAGAACTAATTATTACTAATAATAAAGCGAATAAGTCATGACTTATCACAATATTAATTAATTTAATTAAGTTATAACTTTTTACAGTAATCAAGAATGACATTAATAAATGGAGGTGAACAGTTGTGCCTTTAAATCTGCTTTATTAATTTATATAATTAAAAAGTCAGAAAATTTGGATGTCATGAAGATAATTTTTTTTAAAAAATATATATATTATATGTTGCAACAGATATATTATCTTATGCAACAGGTTATCTATTTGTTGCAACGGATAATATATCTGTTGTAACAGATGATTTTTCTGATGCAACAGATATATAATCTATTGTCCAACTCAGTGTAAATAAAAAATGATTCCTGTAAAGAACTAATTATTTTAATAATAATAAATCTGAAAAATCATGACTTATCACAATATTATTTAATTTAATTAAGTCATAACTTCTTACAGTGATCAAGAATGTCATTAATAAATGGAGGCAAACAATTGTGCCTTTAAATCTGCTTTATTAATCTATATAATTAAAAAGTCAAAAAATTTGAATGTCATGAAGATAATTTTTTTTTTTTAAAATATATATATATTATATGTTGCAACAGATATATTATCAGATGCAACAGGTTATCTATTTGTTGCAAATGATGATATATCTGTTGTAATAGATGATTTATCTGATGCAATTGATATATTATCTGTTGCCAACTTAGTGTTAAAAAAAATAATCCCTGGAAAGAACTAATTATTAATAATAATAAAGCTGAAAAGTCATGACTTATCATAATATTGATTAATTTAATTAAGTCATAACTTTTTACAGTAATCAAGAATGTCATTAATAAATGGAGGCGAACAGTTTCAATTTTTTGCCTAACTCATTCAAGTTCAATCCTCTATAAATAGGTCCCTCCTTACTCAGTCGTTCAATCTAGTACACACTATTTATTCTTTGCCCTTGTTACACCTTCAACTACTTTCTCTTCAAGGACTTGATAGCTTTTTCCTGTCTCTGGTAAGTTGTTTTCTTAATTTTTGTGTAAATATTTATTGTATATTACATTACATTTGAATTCTTTTCTTACTTTTATCTTTACGTGTGTTTTGTCAACTTATGCGTTTTCTAGATATGGTTGTTCCTATTTGGGATGTCGCTATTTTACGAGACGCCATGCGGGAACTACAGAAGGAGGTTCATGACCTGCATTGGGAGTTGGCCGTCGTCAGAGTAAGGATGCTGCGGGAGATCCGCAGGCTGAGGAGGGTGCTGCTGCTGCCTGTTGAAGATTGGCCGGCTGGCCATACAAATAATAATGATGTTAATAATGATGATAATAATAATTAAGCTTTTTTTTCTTTTATCTTTGTATTTTCTTGTTTGTTTTATAAAAAATTATGTTTGATGCACTAGACTTTTTATTTCTTATTTAATTTTTGTGCTGTCTATTTCTATTTCTTAACGAATGACATGTCTACAATTAAGGAATAATTTGATTCCAGTATCAATAGCAAGAACATATGAGTTATCTATTAGGTTTTGTGTGTGACAGGAGCTGTATTTTGTTGTTCGAAACATATTAGTAATCTGATGAAATAAATTATTTATCTGTTGAAACAGATTACTAATCTGGTGCAGCAGAATACCCATCTATTCGATTCATATTACAGGCACCTAGAATCCTTAAACATGAATCCAACATGAGTCTATTGTTACAACTGAACATTTATCTGGTGCCGCAGATAATCCATTTGTTTAAACTGATTGCTCTTGTATTGCATTCATGTTCGCGTGCAAACTATTGTTGAAAAACACACACACTAGAAGTTACCCAGATTCAACTAAAAAGCATAATCTGACTTACCAAAGTCTCCTCTCAAGTAAATTCCAAAGTTGAAAGTGATTTATGAAATAAAATTTGACATAAGAATTTGGTCAAAGAGCAGCAGTTGGGGTAACAACAACAACAACAACAATGGTCATAAAGAAGAATATGAAGATGATAATGAAGTATAAGATGATGATAATGAATCAGAAGATGATGAATAAAGCAACAGCAACAGTGAGCAACAAATATCGCGAAGAGAGAGAAAATAACAACGGATGAGGAGAGAGAAAAATACGCCTTTTTTCCCTTCGTTCCCCGTTATATATTAACTAACATTTGAATCAAAGTGTAAATTTAAAAACTTGTGGGTTATTTTAAAATTTTTCAAACTTTCTTAAACCATAATTAAGTAATTGTCACCTCTACTCAATTATTAAGACTTGTGTCACCTACACCTCATTTTAAAACTCTTTTGTCACCTGTGACCCAAACCCCCAAGATACTTGAATGCTTATCTCTAAATTTTATCATGATGTAATAATTATTTAATTGTACTTGATCAATAATTTCACTTATATTTGAATTGTTCATTAATATGAATAATATATACTATTTGCTTATGATGTATGTTGTTTAAAAAATTTGGGGTAATGAAGATCTTAAAAAAATATAAATGTTATAGGGTGCAGAGACAGATAATTTTTTTTTTTTAAGAATGATGTTCTTTAAATATAGAGAATCTCTATATTTGGAGATAAAAATAAATAAAGTGTGGTTGAAGACGATCTTATTTTCAAAAATAAATAGTTTGATTTCTTTCATTTAACACTATTTCCTTATTAGTTCATCTAAAAACATAATACATTTGAAGATAGTTCAACTTTAAGTTTGATGCGGAGGAAAATATTTTTTTCTTGTTTTCTTATTATTTTTCAATCTTTGACAAATAAAAAAATATATTATGCTAAAAGTATCTATATATGTTTTGTGCTTAATATATGTTTTGCGCAAACACAATAAGTTGCAAAGAGGGGTGAGGTGGGGTTGAGGGATGATGATCGGGATGGGGCTTTGAAATGGGATATATAGAGAGTTTAGACGAATTCAGAATTTTAGTTTTTGAATTATAAAGTCACGACTTCAACTGATAATAACTAAATTCCAATCTAATATTTATAAGTATTTATTGATTTTTTTTAGTATAAATAGATTAAGTATTTTATTTAAATAAAAGTTATAGGGTCCAGCTAGATCCGTGCCCATCCATTTAATTTCACCCCTAAGTGTGGGCAAAAGGTAAGGAGGATAGGATTTGTATGAAATGTCAGTTATGAAATTTGATTTTTCTATTTCGACTTAGGTAATTGTCCTCATGATTTTTAAGGAATTAATTTACCACAATAAAATATTATTCAAAATATTTTGATCATGAAAAAATTAAAAAATATTTTTCTTCATACTAAACACCCCTTAAAATTGTAAATGAACAGGTTTTTATAGCAACAAAAATATGAATGGTTATTATGCAACATGAATGGTTATTACATGTTCAAGATAGCGATGCAAATCTCAAAAGTATCACAAACCTTAAAAGTAAAAAGAGCTATTTATGAGTTGATAACATTCCAAGCTACCTAGCACCTTCGGGTGTGGTTGAGTTGGTTTTGTTATTTTCCTTCTACGGGTACAAGAATCTGTATACTAGAAACAACCACTTCAACTCGTTCAAGTTTATAAATCAAGAACACAATGAAGTGCAGAAAATACCCTCAACACAAGATCAAAGTGATCTTTCCAAGAGGTGTATTTTATTTTTAGAAATAAAGAGGAAACAGAAATGGCCAAGTCGTCCGAATTCACGGACTTTCCTTAAGGAAATAATTCTCCTCACTGTACCCGAGGTTGCGGAATTTCCGCTCAGGATAAAATGGGCAAACAAACCAATTGTAGCGGTACCTCAAACAAATGGAATATCTTCGAATTCACTGAACGTTTTGAGTGATCACACAGAATATTTTTAAGGCAAGAAGAGTATTTTTATTATGAAATTTTCGTACCAAAACCTGTGGATGAAAGCAGGTTTATATAGCCACAAGATGCCTCTTCTGAAAAATGTCAATGGTTCATTCAAAAGGTGTAAACTTTTCTAAAAATTCATGTCCATTCATCCAAAGTGTGTCAGTTCCGAACAGGCATGCCATTTCGTGAATTAGTGTGTCATTTCATTGAAGAATTGCATCCTTCTAAAGCATCAGTTCGAAATAGTACAACTTTTCTGAAGCATCAGTTCAGTTCGAATATTGCATCTGTTACTGTTACTGCATGCATATAAATGGAGTATTAAACACACAGAAAAAATTTCCTGCGTTTTTGTCATTGATCAGATTTTGTCAAATAAAGTTTGTCCAAAAAGATAGATCTCATCGATCATTTGACGAATCCAAATCCGAAGCCGAAGCCGAGCCCAGCGAGCGACGACGACGGCGCGAGCCATCTCTTATTTCTTGCCTCACTTATCATGTGGAGTAAGTGTTCTTGATTATAAACACTTCCAAGTTCTCTTCTTCCACCAATGTGGGAGAATGAGTAAACTTTCTAATTTGGGAGTACACTTTCCATTTTAGTGTCTCCTTCCCTCCACTATTTTACTCTTCATTTTTCCATTCACACTTCTTTCATATACTATGAACCCAACATCCCCCACATGAATGGGGAATGGCTATTTTTCGTAAAAGTTTTATGGAAAAGTATGTGATCATCAAGCAAAGACTGATTGCATCTGGATAAGTGGGTTTTCCTTTGAACTTTCCGTAGTGAACATGCATCGGATGCACTCGGTCAATCGGTAGATTTGATATCTTGGAACTGTCGAGCTTTAATGTACACCTAGACAATACATGTCACACAACCAACCTTTTAACATTTATGGTTCTTACATTTTTGTTCTTTCATCCATGAACACATCCCGGTTTCATGAGAGCTTAGAGAATAGACCTTTACTAACATTCTCCTTGAAGCGGCTTTCACTTCGCCCTCACATAGGTGATTTCTAAACGTTCAATCCTATAGAATAAACTATTTGGTCAAATCTGCCAAATTTAGATAATCATTAAAAGACTTTTCACCTTAAGTCTTATCCTTGTTTACTATACATTGTCTACATCATGAAAATGGGTTGGGTAATTGACAATGTTGAACTTGTCAAACACAACTTTATTTGATCTCCTTGAACCTATCTCTTGGGATCTCCAGTCTGCTAGGTAGAGTTACCGCCATGCTGACTTGTCTTAGGCCTTAAATCCATTCCCTTGGATGTCCTTTCTACTCCTTCTCTAGATAGGCCTTTTATAAGTGGATCCGACACATTATTCTTTGAATTTACATAGTCAACAGTGATAATTCTACTAGATAGAAGTTCCCTAATGGTATTATGTCTCCATCGTATATGACGAGATTTACCATTGTACATCATGCTCCCTGCCCTACCTATAGTCGCTTGGCTATCACAGTGTATACATACTGGTGCCACTGGCTTGGGCCAATACGAAATATCTTCCAAGAAATTCTGGAGCCATTCTTCTTCTTCACTGGCTTTATCAAATGCGATAAATTCATATTCCATTGTAGAGCAAGCAATACAAGTCTGTTTGGATGATTTCCAAGAGACTGCTCCTCCACTGATAGTAAATACATATCCACTTATGGATTTTACTTCGTTCGATCCGGTGATCCAATTTGCATCACTATATCCTTCAAGTACCGCAGGATATTTATTATAATGCAAAGCATAATCTTGAGTGTATTTAAGATACCCCAAAACTCTTTCCAATGCGATACAATGAGTTTTGTTGGGATTACTCGTGTACCGACTCAATTTACTGATAATTCATGCTATGTCTGATCGTGTACAGTTCATTATATACATTAAACATCCCAATACTCTTGCATACTCCAATTGTGAGTCACTTTCACCTTCATTCTTTCGAAGTGCAAAGCTCGCATCCAATGGGGTCTTGATAATACCGAATTCCATATACTTGAATTTGTCAAGTACCTTTTCGATATAATGAGACTGTGACAATGCCAACCCTGGTGGAGTTCTATGGATTCTTATACCTAAGATCACATCCTTAACTCCAAGGTCTTTCATATCAAACTTGCTCTCGAGAATTTGTTTTGTTGAATTTATGTCAGAAATGTCTCTACTGATGATTAACATATCATCCACGTATAAACAAACAATAACTTGGTGTTTTGGAGTGTCTTTAATATAAACACATTTATCACATTCATTTATTTTGAATTCGTTTGCCAACATGGTTTGGTCAAACTTTGCATGTCATTTTTTAGGTGCTTGCTTTAGTCCATACAATGACTTAATAAGTTTACACACCTTGTTTTTCTTTCCTGGAATTACAAAACCCTCAGGTTGCTCCATGTATATTTCTTCCTCCAATTCTCCATTTAGGAAAGCGATTTTCACATTCATTTGATGGATTTCAAGACCATATACCGCAACTAAGGTAATTAACATTTGAATCGATGTTATCCTTGTTACTGGCAGGTATGTATAAAAGTAATCAAGGCCTTCTTTTTGTTTGAAGCCTTCTACTACAAGTCTTGTTTTGTATTTGTCAATAGTACCATCCGCTTACATCTTCCTTTTGAAGATCCATTTAGAACCTAAAGGTTTATTTCCGGGAGGAAGATCAACTAATTCCCATGAATGGTTGCTTAAGATTGAATCAATATCATTATTGACTGCCTCTTTCCAAAAGGATGAGTCTGATGACGACATTACTTCTTTAAACGTTTGAGGCTCATTTTCTAAGAGAAATGTTACAAAATCCGATCCAAACGAAGTTGATGTTCTTTGACGTGTACTACGCCTTAGATTTTCTTCATTATGTACATTCTTACATGGTTCATCTCGAGGTCGTTTAGATCCTCCATTAGAATGTTCATGTCTAAGTTTACGGGTAAATGTTTTCAAAGAATTTAGCATTATCTGATTCAATTACCATATTTTTATTTATATCCGGATGTTCGGATTTATGAACCAAAAATTGACATGCTTTACTACTTTCAGCATATCCTATGAACACGCAGCCCACCATCTTAGGTCCTAGATTAACCCTTTTAGTCATAGAAATTTGGACCCTTGCTAGACACCCCCACACTTTGAAATATTTCAAGTTGGGTTTCCTTTCTTTTCATTTTTCATAAGGAATTGATTGTGTCTTACTATGGGGAACTCTGTTGAGTATACGATTGGCTGTAAGGATAACCTCCTCCATAAGTTTTGTGGTAAACCAGAACTTATAAGTAAGACATTCATCATTTCCTTTAAAGTTTGGTTTCTCCTTTCTGCAATTCCATTAGATTTAGGTGAATATGGGATCGTAGTTTGATGGATGATTCCATTCTCTACACATATTTGCGCAAAGGGATATTCATATTCTCCGCCCCTATCACTTCTTATCATTTTGTTATTTTTGTCTAACTGATTTTCAACTTCAGTTTTATATTGCCTAAACGCATCTATTGCTTATTCCTTACTATTTAGCAAGTAGACATAACAATATCTAGTGCAATCGTCAATAAAAGTTATGAAATACTTTTTCCCACCACGTGATGGTGTTGACTTCATATTACAAATGACAGTGTGTATTAAGTCTAAGGGATTGGAATTCCTTTCAACGGACTTATAAGGATGCTTTGCATACTTCGATTCCACACACGTTTGACACTTTGATTTATTGCACTCAAAGTTTGACAAAACTTCTAAGTTAATCAGTTTTCATAACGTTTTGTAATTAACATGGCCTAAATGTTCAAGCCATAAATTATAGGACTCAAGCAAGTAATAAGAATTTGAACTTTTATTTATTTCAACATTCATTACATTCATCTTATAAAGGCCCTCGGTGAGATAGCCTTTTTCTGCATACATTTTTCCTTTGCTAATTACAATTTTTCCAGAAATGGTTACACATTTGAATCCGTTCTTGTATAAAAGTGAAATAGAAATTAAATTCCTACGTAACTCCGGAACATACAAGACATTTTTAAGTGTCAAGACCTTTCCTGACGTCATTTTGTCACGACCCAAACCTGGCCCCTGGCCGTGAAGAGCATTCCCGAACCCGAAGGCCCGGAATTCCCTCTGTCTATCTGGTAATCATGCACAATATTCGTAAAACATAAGATAATTCGGAATTGAAATTTAATACGAAAACATGGTCGAATCTGAAATAGAAATATATGACATCAGTCTGCGAAATCTCTACTAAGAACATAAGCAGCTGTCTGAAAAGAAACTGGGACTAGGCCCCCAGTAGACCAAAATATAACTACTAATAATACTCTGAACAATCTGCAGGCCTTCTGGAGTAAAGAAGGCTCACCACTGCACAGTCTGATCTACAAGTCTGACTATCTACTGCTTATCTGGACCCCTAGACTGAGCCTCAGAACCTGAGAGGTTGGAGGGGGGAAGGGGTCAGCACAAAAGTACTGGTATGCAGAGCTAATCCAAAAATAATCATTTATAATTAACATATATGAGAGCAATTTAAAATAGTTCATAAACGATCGTATAGTAGGAAATCTCATGGGCATCTTTAAGAAACTCTGTGAAAAACATCTAAAATCTGTAACACTCTTTATACTTTTCTGCGCTAGGTGGTATACCCTACAATTCTTGAAAATTCCATGGGCCATATGGAAACTGCCATTGATTCCGCAGCCAAGCCTCCAACCCAAGTTTGCTGCAAGGGTCGGAGTCTCTAACTCTACTACGCCACACGGCCATCGCCAGCGTACAATAATAATCTACCCGTATCGGCAAATACGGTTTCAGACTAAGATTTACTTGAACTCACACCTTCTTCGGGTAACCACCTAACACTCTTTAATCCCCTTTTTAAAACTCTATAAAAACATGCATTCTCTGAAAATATACTCTGAAGACATCTTCTGAACACATACTCTGAAAACATACTATGTTATGGCATAATTACATATGGTATCGTCATACCATTGACTTGCAAGTCATATCTCTGAACCATCATTAACATACAAAAATCTCTGTTTCAAGACATAAGTTTTGGGACCATCATATCAATAAAACAGTTCAAGAATGGACTCATGCATACACATGAAAATAACTCTTCTCTTTGAATCAAAACATAGTCATATCAAGACACCCTTTCGATAACTCTAAGACACTGTTCCAAAAGTCATGACTTTTTAAATCACAGAAACATGCATTTTCAATTCTCTTTTCAATAAAGTCAAAATCTTTAAGTTAATACAAGAGAGGGATTCCATAATTCATGCTCTCAAACAAAGATCAAATCTTAGTTTCATACATAAACATATACCTGTAAATCAATTTAGGGGGAAAAACCATAATAACAAAGCATAATAGCATTTAAACCTTTGAAACACATAATCTATAATATAGTTTTCAAAACCGCCATAAAATACATGCATTAAAACTTAAATCATGATTTTATCAAATTTCAAGCCCATGTAGTTTTTAGGATAAACCCCACGTACCTCTATTTTGGAAAATAATGGGTGCTTCTTGAAGCCTGTAGATTGGGGATTCCGAATCTCTAATCAATTTTGAAAACCCACGGTTAAATCTTGATTTATTTGGGTTTTTAGTTTGAAACCCTTGAGAGTGTTCTTGAGAATTTTTAGATGAATGTGGATGTATTTTGGAGAATTGGGGACTGAATTTCGTGTTTATGGCTGAATAAGGGTGGGAAAAAGACCATTTTGCCCCAAAAACGGAGTGTTTAAGTCACTTGAAATCATAAGATATGCGCCACATATGATATCACATATATTTACATAGGATCCGCATATGATATCGCCTATATTTACATATGCGTCGCATATTCTATCGCATATGCTTTCCAGTGGCCATGTGCGATTGGTTAGGCGACGCATACTACTTTGAAAGGCCATAACTTCTTGCTCGGGTGTAGGATTTTAGAAAAATTGGTATCGTTGGAAATTTAACTCAAAGAAATATCATTTGACACATAGTAGGCTCTCTAATTCGACATATACAGAGAGTTATGGTCGATGGAAGCTGACACAAATTACAACGTCCACTAAAACTTAATCGATCGAAATAGTTTCAACTCGTCCTTGAGTTGAAGGACCTCTATGGTCTAAATTCATGCTCAAATGGATTCACATACTACATAAACATGCCAAATTGGCATAGGATTTAAGGCTATGGGATTATTAACACATCAGAGTCATGGTTTTTATTCTAGCCCAAAATGGGGGGTGTTACATTATCTCCCTCTTGGGATCATTCATCCCCGAATGATGGATAGAATGTCGAATTCTTAAGGGTATGGGATAACGCGGACATGCTATGTTCCCTAAGAAAGAATACACTGATCGGAAACATGACTATAAGATTGGAACTACTGATGTTTTAAATGCTTATACCGGACATGCATAATCGAGGCATGGAACACATGACTAAGCTACTCATAGGCTGAATTCTCATAATGAATCATGCATATCTGATGCATGGATCTGTGACCGAGTTGTTCTCATGAATGAAAGACTGAATACACTGATAAGCTAAACTTTTTTATTGAACATGCATTTCTAAATCATACATATCTGACTGAACTGACGTATGAACGTATGTCTATATACGCAATAATAACTGATGCGAAGCTTGTAATAAGAATCTATGTATGCAACTGAATGGGGTATCTCCCCCTTGGTACCCTATGTCCCTCTATGAATGCTCAATTCACTAAGATACTCGAAAAATTGAGGCGATGCACAGGGCAACTACGAATTGAATCATAACTGAACATTTGGAATCTGAATTTAATACATGATGCATGAACTGGGCTATACTCGTAACTACTGGTATACTCTATCTTGGAATAGTAGCATGTCTGAGATTTCGAGTAGCATGAATAAGTGCAAAGACGAGAAAACAAGTCATGCGAATCTGACTGCTAAACTGACTTATTGGCCATACAGACTGAATTATACTACACCGTCATACTTAACTGGAGTATCTCTTCAGCACAATTCTCTAAAGAAATTCTAGCAGTAATAGGGAGCCATGAATCTTGGGTATGGATTACACAAGACATCCAACTGAGGAATCACCACATTGACACTACTCTGCAGTCTGGAACATAGGCATATAACTCCTGAATTAGGATAGAATTACCAGGCTTTTGGCATTACAACTTCTTACTTTCAAGCTTAGAATACTTCTTGAATATCACTTAACTATACTATTCTCCTTAAATATCATATTCATTCAACTCAGCTTAAAATTTTCATATGAGCATTGACAAATCTTTCTACTAATGTCGAAAATAACTTAATCCCTTCGCCGTGATCAAGCCTAACTCTAAGTCACAAAAATACAACATGCCAGACCACGCTATTCTTCTAAACCATATGATGCAATATTCTATATCTCCTTTAAAGATCACATCCTAAGTATAACATGCCTTACCACTTCAATGACTACTCTGAACTCTTACTATGAAGTCGCTAGCGCATATAGCGTTCCTTTATAACAATCTCAACATGTCATTCAAGCCTATCTTTATAACCACATATGAACTTTAAAGCAAACACTCATAAAGGCATACTTCACATATTCTCTAAACCACTATCAATATCACTCCCACGAGCTACCCCAAGAACATACACATAAAAAATTCCACTAACCATCACATAAATAAAAATTTGGCCCCAAATCTTACTTCATACTTATGGCCTTATCTAAACAAGCGTACTATGATCTTCAATCATCAAGGAATAATTACTCACCACCACTATCATCGCATAAGGAGGAGTCACAAAAAGGTTAGAACATAAGATCTGGAGGCATGGAATGATACTATATGAATCTTGAAACTCATCTGAGGCCTGAGGAATAGCAAAACAACAACAGGGACTCACCAAAGCGCTCTGAATTTAGGGTATTCATGGTTATAAGCTGAATCTCGGCAATCATTTGGTGTAAAACATGAGTTATGGAAACGGAGCACATTATAAAACATGATTACATGGATCTCTATCATATGTATGAACGTGAACTGATCATGGAACTAAATCGTAAAACATGAGTAGGTATTAGGATCACTGAGAAATACTGAGATAGGAATGGGTTGAGATTCACCCTTACTTTTTGATGTTCTATATCATCATGACATCACTACAAGAATCTGAGAGTATTACTTTGTTATTCGTTTAGTCATCTCCCCCTTAGCTTCAAGCCATCATCTTAAGTTTTGGGAGGTACCTTACTAGACTTTAAACTTAACTGCACTCACTGCACTCTGGGTTCTGAAATATGACAATACACAAAATTAATAAAACTTAACCCGAAAGACCACACATGAGAGTGGAACACCCACTGCTAATACTACCTCCTGAGGCACACTCTATCATTCTGTAACCCCAATAGTCATCATCTATTACTAGAATACTAACTAACTTCGAATCTTCATGAGTATCCCCAAAGTTAAAGTGCACACCCTTTAGTGCCTCTACTCTTCTATTAGCACAACTTTCAAGGACTCGAGCTTAGATTATAACACCTAACATGGGTATCACCAAGTCTTCAATGAGCCACTCTATTTCTATCATAGTCTACCAACATAGCAACTTCAAACTTATTTTCCTCTACCATGAGAATCAAGCTCATATCAAAAGGCCCAACGCTATCAATCAAAGGTCCTTAACTTGGCTATTTAGAACACCATATACCATATATCTAGTCTTTTTCCACCTAGCAACTCAACGGTACCAGTAGCCACACACAACATGTAATAGCCTTAGAAAAATACTACAACGTCATACCACCTTGGGCATACTTCTACATCACATATACAACGTCATACTTCATTACAAATCAAATAAACTTAGGCACTTGCATACACTGTTCAAGCCTATAGATCACTTCCATATAACTAGTATCATTAACCAAGAAATCATCACATCCACCTCCATGGCCTTCAATTGTTTCAAACTTAATGTCTAGTGCTAAACATTATTTACAACCAACCTTACACACAATCCTCACTTAGAAACTATGAAATAAACATCAAGAAACACTAGTACACTAGAACTTCATAACCATAATAATCTATCATGACCTTACGGTTTTCCTTGTCATAATCCATCAACACGTACTATTTCAACACATCAAGCTTACAAATCTAATCCCACAAAACATGTATCATTGATGATAGGCGGATTTACACGCCTATATCAATATATTTTGCCCATATTTTAGCCTAGTTTTGAGAACAAATTATATATTTCATGCATTTTTAGTCCTTTTTCCTGTAAATGAGCTAACGAACATGATTAGTAAAGTTTCAGGTATAAATGATGCATAATTCAGCATTTTATGGCTTACTTGACGCTAAAGAAAGCTCACGAAGGAAGGAAAGGGAGTTTGGACGCCTAAAGGACCAAAAGTGATGCATGGAAAATCTGTCCCGGGCTAAAACAGCAATTCTGAAGACTTTGGGGACTTACAGACACAAAGCTGGATTTTGACAATGATACATTAACCTAGTACAATTAGGTTATGTATTTCATTATTTTATGTGGATTATGATAATGTTACCTTAACCTAGTACATTTGGGTTAAGGATTTCATTAGTCTAGTAGGATTTGGTTATTTATTTCATTAGCTTAGTAGGATTACAATACGGGTATTATAAATACCCTATCATGCTAGAGATTTGAGAACATCTTCTCACATCTTCTTAACTTCTCATCTTACAATTCAATTCTATTACTCTACAACTCTTCTAATCTTTCCATTAATTCTATTTTTCTTCTTCTACTATTCTATTCTTAAATTCCACAACAAGAGAATCGTTACTTGCTAAGGAATCACGCCTCACGCCTATCACTTGATCTACACGCCATTACTCAATATCGCGATATAATAACAATGTCAATCGTGATTTCCTTCGCATTCATGGGTAACTAAACTTCTCTGTTGGGGTTATGGAAGCCGTATGAGATACTATCTATTGCTGTGAGTTTGTGAGTTCGAGGCACGTATATTGCTTATATCATTATTCTCTTCATCTTAATCTACATTCTTTGCGGTTGCAAACGCAAGAATACGCCAGTCTAACATTTAACTTGTTCGAGAGAAAAGTTATTTGTATGGAAAAGAGATAATGTCAAGGTAGTAGGACACCCTTTCCTATTAAAAAGCTAGTGCCGTAACTGGACTAACCTCTTGGAGAATTCGTACCGTTAGATACGCTTTAAGCTCGAGAGATTTAAAGTGAAATAGTCTTTGTTTAGGTCGAGAGACGCTTGGATTTACCATCGACTACAATTCTCTATAAGCAATTGCATGACAGAATTCTACACACTCATAGCCAATAGAGACGTATACCTCAGAAGGTGGACATAACCCCAACGCTTCAATTCTCATTGTTTACAACCAACGTAACAATCTCTCTCTTTTTACTTTATTATTTTCAGCTTTTGTTTACATTACTTGCAAGACAAGAATCCCCCTTCTTACGAGACTTGCACCAAAAGTTTAGTGATTTTACTTACTTGTTGGCCAAGCTATTCCCTGTGGGATCGACACCCAACCCAGGTTGGGTTCTATATTTTCTAACGACCGCTTTACACTCAAACGAGAGCTGTAGATTGAGCGTTATCAAAAATTGGCGTCGCTGCCGGGGAATACAAGTGTCAATTAAGTTCGTGAAAATTACTAGACCCTTTGGTCAAAGATTCTCGTACTTTTACTTTTAGTTTTTGTTTTTGTCTACTGCAGGTTTTTATTTTAGTGCATGCCCCATACTCGAAGTTCTGGTCAACCGTTATTACCAATCAATCCTGAACCACAACGCATTGGTAGAATGGAAGCACAAGCTGAAATCACAAAGATGGCTGCTCAACAGGAGCAGACGAGATTAGCTGCTCTTGCCGCCGCCTAAGTACACCAACAAAACATTGATAACCCTGGGCGAGCAACAAACCCTTACAATGAGGATTTAGGTGATGACGAGTTACTAAACCCAAGGCATGATGCTGAAATCACAACACCTGCCAACAGAAGAGGTCGACAAGTTCGGTATAGACATGATCGCCAACCTATGCAGCCAGCTTTCGACGATGATGATGATGATCTTGATGGTGCCGGAGCCATTGGAGCTATAATTCCACCACCATTAGCACCCGGAGCCAAGTTCAACATCACAAGCACCATGATTCAGTTATTGCAACTCAAGGGATTGTTTGGTGGACTAGCAGGCGATGATCCGAATATGCATCTCATCAACTTTATTTCTACATGCAAGTCGTTTGACAATCCTGGAGTTGGTCAGAATGCAATTCGATTACGTCTATTTCCATTGTCTCTGTCTGGGGAGGCAACACTATGGTTGAATGGTCTTACTCCTGATTCAATTACAAATTGGAGGCAATTGAGAGACGCTTTCCTAGAAAGATTCTTTCCGCCTTCCAAAAGGGCACAATTGAGAGATGAAATCAGCAACTTTCGTCAGCTTCCCACTGAAGCTCTTCATGAAACATGGGAGAGGTTCAAGACAAAGCTAGCGAGATGCCCAAACCATCACATGACTAATGTTCACCTCATGGAGATATTGTATAGAGCCTTGAATTCAATAACTAAGCCAGTGGTGGATAACGCAGCTGGAGGATCTTTTATGGACCTCACCTTTGGTCAAGCAAGCAATATGCTAGATCGCATGACGAAACAAAGTAGAGCTTGGCATACCAAGGATTCCGAGGTAGCAAGCCCCACTTTATCTATAGGCATGACTGCAGACCAAAGAAGAAGACAAGAAGAACGTGATCAAGATATGGCACACATGAAAACACAGATGGATCTTCTTACAAAGCATTTATTATCAGGGAAGACCGAAAAAGTGAAAGCTGTGGCGCTAAAAGGAAGAGACGAATATGATTCGGAAGAAGAAGCCAACTACTTGAATAATCAGGGGGGTTTCCGAGGCAATACCCAAGGAAACCAAGGTCGGAACTATTATGATAAATCTGGAAGCAAAGACCAAGGTAGTTGGAATAAAAACAATGAAAAGAGTGGTTTGTACGTTCCCCCTGGTAGACGTGATACCACCACATCTAATTCTGGAAGTATGGAAGACCTGATGGCTAAATTATTGAAAGGAGTGGAAGCAACGAGCACGGGAGTTACTGAGGTAATTAATGATTTGTCCTCCATGAAATAACTAGTTGATTCTCATTCCACTTCAATCAAGCAAATAGAGCAGCAATTGAGCCAACTTTCAGCAACACTCAATCAAAGAAAGGCTGGCACTTTACCTAGCGATACTGTGCAAAACCCAAGGAATGATGGGTCATGCATGGCCATCACTACCAGAAGTGGTAAGGTGTTGGAACCTTCAGAAAAAGGCAAGCAAGTGGTTGACGAAGTTGCGGACATGGATGATAACGTAAAAGGAGACGATGCCGCAACAACCAGTCCTGACGTCAAGGATGTCACGCCCAGTGACGTGCAACCTGAAAAAAATGGAAAAACGGAAGCAAGAGGAGAAAAAATCCATGGAGAGAACACTTCCATACCCACCACCACCTTTTCCCCAAAGATTGAAGAAGGTGGCGGATGACACTAAGTTCAACAAATTTATGACTATGTTAAAGCAGCTGACCATTAATGTTCCATTGGTAGAGGCACTTGAACAAATGCCTGGGTATGCGAAGTTTATGAAAGATCTTTTGACTAAGAAGAGGGCAGCAAGTTATGAGCTGAAGGATGATGTGCATCATTGTAGTGCAATTGCTACCCGATCGATAGTTCAGAAGAAGGCCGACCCCGGAGCTTTCACTATTCCTTGCACCGTCGGATCTTTAAACTTTGCTAAAGCATTATGTGACCTAGGAGCCAGCATCAACTTGGTGCCATTATCGATCTACAAGAAGTTGGGGTTAGGAGATCCTACACCAACTAATATGAGGCTTGTTATGGCGGATAGGTCGGTAAAACGACCGGTTGGTATTCTATGCGATGTCTTGGTAAAGGTTTCTTCATTTATCTTTCCATCAGACTTTGTCATCTTGGATTGTGAAGCAGATTCAAAGGTTCCCATAATCTTGGGATGCCCTTTCCTTGCTACAGGAAGTGTGCTCATTGATTTGAGAGCTAATGAACTTTCATTCCGAATAAATGACGAAGTGGTTCGATTTGATGTTTGCAAATCAATGAAGCAACCCAAAGATCTGAGTGTATTTTCTGTGGCTGATGTTGTCTTTGATGATGAGAAAGAACGACTTGAAGAAGAGCAAATTCTTGATGATCCTTTGGAGGTTTTGCTCATGAAAGGAGAGAATGAGGATGCTGAAATTTCTGAAGAAGCTATTTGTGCCCTATCGGGATTAGGGACATATCGCTATACTCCCAAAAAGCTGGATCTTGATCTCAAGAATCGACCCACACCACCAGCCAAGCCATCTATTGAAGAACCACCCACACTAGAATTGAAGGAGTTGCCAAGTCATTTGAAGTACGCATTCTTAGGAAGCGGAAACACACTTCCAGTCATAGTGGCAGCCGATTTGGGTAAGCAACAAGTTGCAGCTCTTATTGTGATCTTACGCAAGTATATTAGAGCCATTGGATGGACCATTGCGGATATTATTGGTATTCCACCTGGGATTTGCACACATAAAATTCAGCTTCAAGAAAAGTGCACACCCACCATTGAACATCAAAGGCGTTTAAACCCACCTATGCAAGAAGTGGTAAAGAAGGAGATTATCAAGTGGTTAGACGCAGGAGTTGTATATCCTATCTCTGATAGTACATGGGTAAGTCCTGTACAATGTGTTCCCAAGAAAGGAGGAATGACGGTGGTTGCGAATGCAAAGAATGAGCTTATTCCACTCAGGCCCATTACTGGATGGAGAGTATGCATGGACTACCGCAAGCTGAATTCTTGGACACTCAAGGATCACTTCCCCATGCCATTTATGGACCAAATGCTAGATCGATTAGCGGGGAAAGGATGGTTTTGCTTCTTGGATGGTTATTCAGGTTATAATCAGATTTGTATTGCTCCCGAAGACTAAGAGAAGACAACGTTTACATGCCCATATGGTACATTTGCCTTCAAACGCATGCCATTCGGGTTGTGTAATGCACCAGCCACCTTTCAACGTTGTATGATGTCTATTTTCTCTGATATGGTTGAAGACACTTTGGAGGTATTTATGGACGACTTTTCAGTTGTCGGTGAGTCTTTTGAAGCATGTTTGGCAAACTTGAGCATGGCATTGCAAAGATGTGTAGAGTTCAACCTTGTGCTGAATTGGGAGAAGTGCCACTTCATGGTAAAAGAAGGAATCGTTCTTGGGCACAAGATCTCTGAAAGAGGAATAGAGGTTGATAGAGCAAAAATAGAGGTAATTGAGAAGCTACCGCCTCCAATTTCGGTGAAGGGAGTTCGTAGTTTTCTTGGCCATGCTGGTTTCTATCGTAGATTCATCAAAGACTTTTCCAAAATTTCTAGTCCATTGTGCAAACTATTGGAGAAAGATGCGAAGTTTGACTTTAATGACAATTGCTTAAAGTCATTCGAATGCCTTAAAGGAAAACTCATTGAAGCCCCTATCATGGTAGCACCAGATTGGACGCTCTCGTTTGAGGTCATGTGCGATGCTAGTGGTGTAGCCGTTGGTGTTGTTCTTAGACAAAGAAAGGAGAAATTATTTCATCCTATCTACTATGCGAGTAAGGTCCTAAATGAAGCCCAAAGGAACTACACTGTTACTGAACAAGAGCTCCTAGCGGTTGTGTATGCGTTTGAGAAGTTTCGTGCCTATCTATTGGGTACTAAGGTGATCGTCCATACAGACCATGCAGCTCTTAGGTATCTAATGACGAAGAAGGATGCAAAACCAAGGTTGATTCGATGGGTATTGCTGCTGCAAGAGTTTGATTTCGAAGTCAAAGATAGAAGAGGTTGCGAGAACCAAGTGGCTGATCACCTATCTAGACTTGAGAATGAACATGTGGCGCAACCTGAAATTCAGATTGATGATGCATTCCCTGACGAGGAGATATTAGCGACAAAAATGGAGAAAGTACCATGGTATGCCGACTTTGCAAATTTCGTAGTGAGTGATGTGCTACCTGCCAATTTATCTTACCACCAAAGGAGGAAGTTTATGCATGACGTTCAGCACTACTATTGGGATGAACCTTATTTGTTTCGAAGATGCGCGGATGGGATCATTCGACGATGTATATCCCATGAAGAAGTGCCTACTATATTGGAAGCATGCCACACTTCGCAAGTTGGAGGACATCATGCAGGCAATCGAACGGCAAGAAAAGTATTGCAAAGTGGTTATTATTGTCCTTCGATATTCAGAGATGCATACGACTATGTGAGAAGGTGTGACCAATGCCAACGTCAAGGTGCTATTTCAAAACACCATGAAATGCCCATGTCCAAAATTCTGGAGGTAGAACTCTTTGATGTGTGGGGTATTGATTTCATGGGTCCATTCGTGAATTCATTTGGAATGAAGTACATCTTGGTTGCTGTGGATTATGTTTCGAAATGGGTTGAAGCTGTAGCATTGGCCGACAACGAAGGAAAGCGTGTTGTAGCATTCTTAAAGAAGAATATCTTCTCTCGCTTTGGAGTACCTCGTACTATCATAAGTGATGGAGGATCTCACTTTTGCAACAAGCTATTCAAATCTGTATTGGCCAAGTATGGTGTCAAGAAACACAAGGTAGCTACGCCTTATCATCCCCAAACTAGTGGACAAGTAGAGGTTTCCAATCGCGAGATTAAGCAAATCCTTGCAAAGACGGTTAATGCAAATAAGAAGGATTGGTCTCGAAAGCTAGATGATGCACTATGGGCATATAGGACTGCATTCAAGACACCCATTGGCATGTCTCCTTATCAACTAGTTTATGGGAAGGCTTGTCATCTACCCATCGAGCTTGAATACAAGGCATTGTGGGCATTGAAGCACTTGAATCTGAATTGGGATGATGTGAAGAATCTGAGGTTGGAGCAGCTGAACGAATTAGATAAGTTCCGTCTCCATGCATATGAAAGATCGGATTTATACAAGGAGCGGATGAAGAAGTATCATGATCAGCGGATTGTTCGACGAAACTTCCAAAAGGGTGATATGGTACTACTCTTCAACTCCAGATTTAAACTCTTCCCAGGTAAGTTAAAATCTAAGTGGTCTGGTCCATTTAAAGTTATCCAAGTCTACTCGTCTGGAGTAGTCGAATTGGAAGGCAATAAGGGTGTTGTCTTCAAAGTGAATGGTCAACGTGTTAAGCCTTATATCGGTCCTCTTGACTCGATGAATGACATGGCCATCACTTATCTCGACAAAGTCTAAGTACTCGAGATTACTACGTCGAGCCACGACAATAAATAAGGCGCTAGATGGGAGGCAACCCATCGTTTTATCGTTTTATCATTTTATCGTTTCTTCTAGTACTTGATTTGATTTTGATAAATGAAAAATCCAAAAATAAGAGTCGTGCCACGACCAAAACTAAGGCGCTTGGTGGGAGGCAACCCATCGTACTAATCGTTTTCATTTGTTTGAGCGAATATAGGTGCAAGAAGTAGTCAACGAGGAGATTGATTTCAATTGACGATTTGGATGCATTGTATGGTAAAGTTGGTAAGTTAGGAAGGGTGATGCATAAGGCTATGGATTGAGCCTTTCTCACGCCAAAATAGGCTTCGAGGAAGGCTAGGCCTTGGTAAAACTAGGCCACGAACGATGCACAACCTATCCTATAGCCTAAGGTCTCGTAATCTAGTGTGCTATACACTATGCGCCGCCTATTCCTAGGTATGCTTTTGACTATGCGCCGCCTATGCTATGGAATTTGGTCTCAGTATCTCATATGTCATATACTATGCGGCGCATATGTCCCATTATGCCATAGACAATGCGCCGCATATGTCTACAAATGCCATAGACTATGCGGCGCATATGTCCCATTATGCCATAGACAATGCGCCGCATATGTAGGATTTTTGTCTCCAAAACCGATTGTAAATGGGTCATAACCCGACCCATAGTCTTCCTATATAAAGGGGACTTAGTTTTATAACACAACCACAATAGAAAATACCCTAAAGGCGCCGCATACTCTTCCAAATCTTCTCAAAATTTTCTTCTTTTGCTATTTCAATTCACAAAACCATCTCCACAAGTTTCAAGCAAGTAAGTACTCTCTTATTCTTCATTTATTTCTCGTAAGTACTACGTTGCTATGGCTATTATTAATTGCTAAATGATATAAGATTGTTGGTGATGTTCATGTGTTTGGATTGTTGTTGCAAAATCATGTGAGTGAACATATACGTAGAAAAATCTTGACTTGTTTCCGACTTGAATTTGGTTTCAATAGCATTGTTATGATATTTGCGGAATTGCTATGGCTATGAATATTGCTTAAGATTGTTGTTTGGATACTTACATGTTAGACTGTCCCGGTCATAGGGATAAGACTTATAGTGCCTACCGACTTAGGAGGTTGTGATTGTTGTAAGAATAACAATTCAATGTGGTAACCCCTATGTAGTAGTGTTGCTATATCTACCATGAAAGTAGTCCAATGGCTGCAAGTAAGTGATGCATTGCTGATTTTCTTGTCGGAATACAATCCTAAAACGTATCTCGATGAAATCTGAGTAAATCGACTACTTTCACCTCACTGATTTGTGTTAACAAAACTAAGTGTGGGGTGGCACCCCTAATGCTTGCTTATAGATTGTATCAAGTGAGACTATGCTGCAACTAACACTATTTCTAGTCTCAGGTACAATGGCACCTAAAGCGAGGCAGGGCAAGGAGAAGGCGACCACTTCCCAAAAGGGCAAGAAGAGAAGTCGAAAAGACCAAGGAGAATCATCCTCAGCACAACTACCACGCAGAATGTTCGGAATAAAATGGGTTCTTGAGGAAGAAGCCAAAGCATGGTACAGCAGCAACAAAGAAAGAAAATATGTGCATGTCGACTTGATCAACAAGGATACCTTAGCAAAGAAGGATCCGCGTATGTTGGCAAAAATAATGGCTTTGCAGTTGGATTTCATCTTCCGCGACATGGGAGAGTGTAATCTTGATCTAACAAGAGAGTTTTATGCCAACTGGTCGCCGAACACAACAGGCAATGAAGTCAAAATTCGGGGCCAGGTGTTACAGCTCACCGCGGACTGAATCAACTATTTTCTTGGCTTACCTTCGATCGACACAGCACCATTCAAAGAGCTGTACAGTAGGCCTCCTTATAGAGCAATACGACACACGCTTTGTGGAAGCAGATCAATGGCAAGGTGGGGCAGACATAAAGAAACTGGCCGACACAACACCTTCCCCTATGCTCCACTAAATAGGGAAGCAAGAATCTGGATGCGCATTGTCAACTCATGTCTTATTCCTGGGACTTAATACACCAAGATATCGAGAGATAGAGTGTGTTTGGTCTATGATTTGATGACGAATGTCCCTATCAATTTTGGGGCAATCATTCGATCTACCATGAGGAAGGCCAGACTCCACAAAAGGTCCCATTTCACATTTGGCAATTTGTTGACAGCAATCTTGCGGAAGGAGGATATCGAAGAGGAACCAGCTGATCATAAACTCCCACACAATCCGAAGAAGGTTGACCTCACAAAGGTCAAAGATGTTGAATCAACACATGGCATCAACCTTACTACGGCAGAGAGACATGCTCGGGATGAGAGTTTCTCCCGCCATATGTACGGCATGATGAGGTTTACAATCATGAGTGGAGGTCGTGTTCCAACTGCTGCAGAGTTCCAACAGCTGGACCACGACTATCCCATGAACATGCATGCACGGGAGATGTGTGGAGTGGGCGTATACTTTGAGGAACCTCTAGATGATGATGTGCCGACTGATGACGATTGACGTTTGCCAGACTCTGACGAGGAGGAGAACTCTGACGACGACTCTTATGATGATTCCGACGAAGGGGGTATGACCCCCGACAATGAGGAAGAGTTCGACTAACCAGGTTCCTCGTATTTATTTTCCACTGAGGGCAGTGTCCCGTTTAAGTGTGGGGTGGCGGTATCGTATGCTATACTTCTCTATCGCATCTATGTTTGCTTGCTTTGTTTTTTGTTTTTTTTAAGTAGTAAATTTTTTTCTAGCTTCGCATGAAATTATTTTGATAGGCAGCATGAGATTATAACAAGAGTATGTGCTACAATTGTGACTATTGAGACGTTTAGGCTCTAGTTGTGACTCATTATGTGATATTGTGTGGTTCAATTCCTTCACTTGTTGGGTCGAGAGTCTATATTACTTCCAAGAAAGTCGACCATGTGCCTTGTGTGTGTGAGATAATCGTATATTCTATGATTGTGGCTGATGCTAGAACTTGCCTGGTATGTATGCAAAGCGAAAATAAGGAGTGTAAGTTTAGGATATGATTTAGGCATTTCTTTGGCAACCCATATTTGTTTACCTTCAGTTTTACCTACCCATGGACATCATCCTAGTTAAACCCTTTTGAGCCTTTAGCCTATTTTCTTTGACAACCTTGTATGTAAGCCTAATCCATTTTTTTCAAGACCGTAATTTGATCCAAACTCCTAAGTGCTTTAAAGTGAAAAAGTCATGTGACAACATAAGAGGAAATTGGGTGAGTGTGATGCTATAAATTGTAATGGTGCTTGAATGTGTTATGAAAAAGAAAGTGCTATCATAAGAGGTATGTTGTGAAAAGAAAAAGGAAAAGAAAGCTGAAAAGCGAGTTGTGCTTAAAATTGAAAAACAAAAGAGGAGAACAAGGGTGGTATAACAAAAGAAAGAAGAAAGGTTGAAAGAAAAAAGTGTCAATGATACAAAGTGATGTATTAAAGCGCTTAGGAACTTAGTCACTATTCCTGGCCAAAATAGTCCTACCCGTCCCTTAGCCTACATTACAACCATCAAAAGACCTACTTGATCCTAATCTTAGCATTCTGACATTTAGTAGAGTATTACATTAAGGGCAAGCCTATGGTCATCAGTTGCTACATATGAATTCTTTGTGAGAGTGAGAGCAAGGACATTTTGATACCCATGTTTGAAAAATATGCTATATTTGTGAGTGATTATGGGTACTATATGGTGAGACACACATGGTTGATGAGTTTTGGATAGTTGTATATGATTCTATGCACTTTAACGTTTGCATGCGAGTTGATCACCATCACGAGTCTATACTTGAGGTTAAATTATTTCTACTTATAATCGGAAAGCTACTCTTGGTTGATAATCGTTGTGCTTGTCTTAATAAATGTTTTGTGTTGTTGCTGTAAAAACCTTAAGTTGATGCTTAGAAGGACATGATATGTTGTTCGAGGACGAACAAAGCTCTAAGTGTGGGGTGTTGATGATAGGCGGATTTACACGCCTATATCAATATATTTTGCCCATATTTTAGCCTAGTTTTGAGAACAAATTATATATTTCATGCACTTTTAGTCCTTTTTCCTGTAAATGAGCTAACGAACATGATTAGTAAAGTTTCAGGTATAAATGATGCATAATTCAGCATTTTATGGCTTACTTGACGCTAAAGAAAGCTCACGAAGGAAGGAAAGGGAGTTTGAACGCCTAAAGGACCAAAAGTGATGCATGGAAAATCTGTCCCGGGCTAAAACAGCAATTCTGAAGACTTTGGGGACTTACAGACACAAAGCTGGATTTTGACAATGATACATTAACCTAGTACAATTAGGTTATGTATTTCATTAGTTTATGTGGATTATGATAATGTTACCTTAACGTAGTACATTTGGGTTAAGGATTTCATTAGTCTAGTAGGATTTGGTTATTTATTTCATTAGCTTAGTAGAATTAGGATACGGGTATTATAAATACCCTATCATGCTAGAGATTTGAGAACATCTTCTCACATCTTCTTAACTTCTCATCTTACAATTCAATTCTATTACTCTACAACTCTTCTAATCTTTCCATTAATTCTATTTTTCTTCTTCTACTCTTCTATTCTTAAATTCCACAACAAGAGAATCGTTACTTGCTAAGGAATCACGCCTCACGCCTATCACTTGATCTACACGCCATTACTCAATATCGTGATATAATAACAATGTCAATCGTGATTTCCTTCGCATTCATGGGTAACTAAACTTCTCTGTTGGGGTTATGGAAGCCGTATGAGATACTATCTATTGTTGTGAGTTTGTGAGTTCGAGGCACGTATATTGCTTATATCATTATTCTCTTCATCTTAATCTACATTCTTTGCGGTTGCAAACGCAAGAATACGCCAGTCTAACATTTAACTTGTTCGAGAGAAAAGTTATTTGTCTGGAAAAGAGATAATGTCAAGGTAGTAGGACACCCTTTCCTATTAAAAAGCTAGTGCCGTAACTGGACTAACCCCTTGGAGAATTCGTACCGTTAGATACGCTTTAAGCTCGAGAGAGTTAAAGTGAAATAGTCCTTGTTTAGGTCGAGAGACGCTTGGATTTACCATCGACTACAATTCTCTATAAGCAATTGCATGACAGAATTCTACACACTCATAGCCAATAGAGACGTATACCTCAGAAGGTGGACATAACCCCAACGCTTCAATTCTCATTGTTTACAACCAACGTAACAATCTCTCTCTTTTTACTTTATTATTTTCAGCTTTTGTTTACATTACTTGCAAGACAAGAATCCCCCCTTCTTACGAGACTTGCACCAAAAGTTTAGTGATTTTACTTACTTGTTGGCCAAGCTATTCCCTGTGGGATCGACACCCAACCCAGGTTGGGTTCTATATTTGCTAACGACCGCTTTACACTCAAACGAGAGCTGTAGATTGAGCGTTATCAATCATCAATCTCTTGCCACTATTCACCACCACACTATTTAAATTCAAGCCTATAGTCTAGCATCAATCATTTACCACCAATGAAGAGTGCAACATAATATAAATATACTAATCCTTGAAATTGGGATATTCTACCCAAATACTTTAAAAATATACTTCATACTTTCTCACAAGTAGTATTAGTTTACAACTACCAATGAGAAGAAGGTTAAAGGGTAAGGTCACATAATAGACATGATCAACCTTAAGCTTATATTATAACCATACAATCTTATCTACTTATACGACTTTCTCACATCACACTTACTTACCCCAATGGGCATTTAGACTACCTTCAGATACCCCATATGAAAATGAGTCTATACTTACAACCTACTGGCTAATCTAGCCATTTTCATTCATAGACCATAAGGGGTTTCTATAACCACCTTAAGTATCCACTCTGGGCTCTTTCTCTATTTTGAAAGGAAGAAAACAAATAACATTCTGAGTCAACACTTCCTCCATGGACTACCATACATCCATAAATGGTACCACCACATTAGTCTACCACAACTAAAGGGTAAATCATTCTCAATCAATGGTTATTCAACTATAAATATTTAATCACAAAAGCCACCTTTACTCTGACCTCTAACCTTATGACTTCATATCACAAACTTCTTGGTCTAATTTCACTACCAATAGGTCATGACACTGATACTCTAACTTATACTACTACTCGGGTGGAAATACAGTTCCAACAAACACAAGAACAACAAGATGAACATCAAGTTGCTAGTGAATCAAAATAGGCCTCACACGGTTTCACTAGACTTTTGTTTTCAACAACACACTGATATCAAGATTACAAGAGCTAGAAGATTGATACACAATATTCAATGACTCAAGAATACACATCTTACTCTTGTCTTAACTGAACGCCTCATAAGAACGAGGACACAATTTTCATACTAGGGAACTCCTCTCCCATCCTTTATGGGACTTCTGAAATTTCTGCTAGATAATCGAAGAATATCTGGAAACACCAGATTAAGGAAGAAATTAGGATAACTTTTCTTTTCGTATAGGTGACACCATAGCACGAATTAGAGTATGAAGGAGGAACATTCTGACTCTATAGCACGAACTAGAACATGAAGAAAGAGAGACATTCCTAAATGCCTTGTAGCCTCCAGCTTATAAGTGTGGCACGCTACATACCCATAAACAAGACTCTACCCGACGCGATTTCGTAGACACCCTAGGACCATGAACCATGCTTTGATACCAAGTTTGTCACGACCCAAACCGGGGCCCTGGCCGTGACGAGCATTCCCGAACTCGAAGGCCCGAAATTCCCTCTGTCTATCTGGTAATCATGCACAATATTCGTAAAACATAAGATAATGCGGAATTGAAATTTAATACGGAAACATGGTCGAATCTGAAATAGAAATATCTGACATCAGTCTGCGAAATCTCTACTAAGAACATAAACAGTTGTCTGAAAAGAAACTGGAACTAGGCCCCCAGTAGACCAAAATATAACTACTAATAATACTCTGAACAATCTGCAGGCTTTCTGGAGTAAAGAAGGCTCACCACTGCACAGTCTGATCTGCAAGTCTAACTATCTACTGCTTATCTGGACCCCTAGACTGAGCCTTAGAACCTGAGAGGTTGGAGGGGGGAGGGGGTCAGCACAAAAGTACTAGTACGCAGAGCTCATCCAAAAATAATCATTTATAATTAACATATATGAGAGCAATTTAAAACAGTTCATAAACGATCGTATAGTAGGAAATCTCATGGGCATCTTTAAGAAACTCTGTGAAAAACATCTAAAATCTGTAACACTCTTTATACTTTTCTGCGCTAGGTGGTATACCCTACAATTCTTGAAAATTCCATGGGCCATATGGAAACTACCATTGACTCCGCTGCCAAGCCCCCAACCCAAGTGTGCCGCAAGGGTCGGAGTCTCTAACTCTACTACGCCACAAGGCCGTCGCCAGCGTACAATAATAATCTACCCGTATCAGCAAATACAGTTTCAGACTAAGATTTACTTGAACTCATGCCTTCTTCGGGTAACCACCTAACACTCTTTAAGCCCCTTTTTAAAACTCTATGAAAACATGCATTCTCTGAAGACATCTTCTGAACACATACTCTAAAAACATACTCTGTTATGGCATAATTACATATGGTATCGTCATACCATTGACTTGCAAGTCATATCTCTGAGCCATCATTAACATACAAAAATCTCTGTTTCAAGACGTAAGTTTCGGGACCATCATATCAATAAAACAGTTCAAGAATAGACTCATGCATACACATGCAAATAACTCTTCTTTTTGAATCAAAACATAGTCATATCAAGACACCCTCTCGATAACTCTAAGACACTGTTCCAAAAGCCATGACTTTTCAAATCACAGTTTCAATTCTCTTTTCAATAAAGTCAAAATCTTTAAGTTAATACAATAGAGGGAGTCTATAATTCATGCTCTCAAACAAAGATCAAATCTTAGTTTCATACATAAACATATACTTGTAAATCAATTTAGGGGGAAAACCATAATAACAAAGCATAATAACATTTAAACCTTTGAAACACATAATCTATAATATAGTTTTCAAAACTCCCGGAAAATACATGCATTAAAACTTAAATCATGCTTTTATCAAATTTCAAGCCCATGTAGTTTTTAGGATAAACCCCACGTACCTCTATTTCGAAAAGTAATGGGTGCTTCTTGAAGCCTGTGGATTGGGGATTCTGAATCTCTAATCAATTTTGAAAACCCACGTTAAATCTTGATTTATTTGGGTTTTTAGTTTGAAACCCTTGGGAGTGTTCTTGAGAATTTTTAGATGAATGTGGATGTATTTTGGAGAATTGGCGTCTGAATTTCGTGTTTATGGTTGAATAAGGGTGGAAAAAGGACCATTTTACCCCAAAAACGGAGTGTTTAAGTCACTTGAAAACATAAGATATGTGCCGCATATGATATCGCATATATTTACATAGGCGCCGCATATGATATCGCCTATATTTACATAGGCGCTACATATGATATCGCCTATATTTACATAGGCACCTCATATGCTATCGCATATGCTTTCCAGTGGCCATGTGCGATTGATTAGGCAACACATACTACTTTGAAAGGCCATAACTTCTTGCTCGGGTGTCGGATTTTAGAAAAATTGGTATCGTTAGAAAGTTAACTCGAAGACCTATCATTTGACACATATTAGGCTCTCTAATTCGACATATATAAAGAGTTATGGTCGATGGAAGATGACACAAATTGCAACGTCCACTAAAACTTAATCGATCGAAATAGTTTCAACTCGTCCTTGAGTTGAAGGACCTCTATGGTCTAAATTCATGCTCAAATGGATTCACATACTACATAAACATGACAAATTGACATAGGATTTAAGGCTCCGGGATTATCAACGCATCAGAGTCATGGTTTTTATTCTAGCCCAAAATGCGGGGTGTTACACATTTTCAAGAATATTTTTCCTGTTCCTTCTACCTTAGCAGTAGCGGAGTTAGCCATGTAGATCATTTCTTCTACGTGAGCCGGAGCAAATGACGAAAACAACTCCTTGTTGGCACATACATAGCGGGTGGCACTAGAATCCATCCACCATTCGCGATGATTTCCCACCAAGTTGCATTCTGAGAACATAGCACACAAATCATCTCATTCTTTGTTGGATTCAATCATATTTGCTTGATCTTTTTTTTTCCTTTCTTCGGGGAACGACAATCCGTGGACTTGTGGTCAATCTTGCCATAATTGAAGCATTTTCCCTTGAATTTCTTCTTGGGTTGATAGCTTTCTTGTTCAACTTTCTTCCTTTTCTTAGAATTGTTTTGGTCATCTTCTACAATATGTGCTCCATTAATTGTAGAATTTCCTTTTAACCTTCTCTCGGCAGCCTTATTATCCTCTTCAATACGCAGACGGAAAATAAGATCTTCAACAGTCATCTCCTTGCGTTTATGCTTCAAGTTATTTTTGAAGTCTTTCCACAAAGGTGGTAGCTTCTCAACTATCGCTGCTACTTGAAATGCATCATTCACAATCAAACCTACAAAATAGTTTATGTGAGTATTAAGAACATTTTTAATTTGTTCAACTAAGGTATTTTTCAAAGATATACCTTCTGCTAGGAGATCATGTATGATGAATTGCAACTCCTGCACTTGAGAGACAACTGATTTGCTATCTATCATTTTAAAGTCCAGAAACCATGCAACAAGGAATTTCTTAATTCTGGCATCTTCTATTTTATATTTTTGTTCAACTGCCCCCCCACAATTCCTTCGATGTCTTTGTTTCACTGTAAACATTGTAGAGGTCGTCTTGGAGACCACTTAGAATATAATTCCTGCAAAGGAAGTCTGAATGTTTCCAAGCTTCTACAATTACGAAACGCTCTTTGTCTGAGGTTCCCTCGGGCACCTCAGGAGCGTCTTCACTAGTGAAACGTTGAAGACACAAAGTGGTGAGGTAAAAGAACATCTTTTGTTGTCATCGCTTAAAGTCAATACCCACAAATTTTTTGGGCTTCTCCGCCGGTGCCATTGTAGGCGGAGCATTTGTGCGACTTAATGTGGAAATACTTGTTGCCCCCACAGACGTTGCCGCATCTTGCATTTGACTTTTGTTAGTCATCTTTCCTATCACCACAAGACAGAAAAATTTAGTATTTTCAGAATACTACTTATAAAGTTAAATAACTTTTAAACTTTTCTTCTTGTTTCTAGTTAACGATGAAGTTTTTATAACTTCAAATCGTTTATCTCTTCTAATCACTAGTTAAATTCAAGAGGAGTAGAAAGCTTAAAGCTTTAATCCCCAAAAACAAGTAATACAGATTCTGTAGGTTATTTTCTTAAGATTGTTACTTTCCTTCTACGGGAACAAGAATCTGTATACTAGAAACAACCACTTCAACTAGTTCAAGTTTATACACCAAGAACACAATGAAGTGCAGAAAATACCCTCAACACAAGATCAAAATGATCTTTTCAAGAGGTGTATTTTATTTTTAGAAATAAAGATGAAACAGAAATGGCCAAGTCGCCCGAATTTACGGACTTTCCTTAAGAAAATAATTCCCCTCACTATACCTGAGGTTGCGGAATTTTCCTCCCAGGATAAAATGGCCAAACAAATCAATTGTAGTGGTACCTCAAACAACTAGAATATCTTCGAATTCACTGAACGTTTTGAGTGATCACACAGAATATTTTTAAGGCAAGAAGAGTGCTTTTATTCTGAAATTTTCATACCAAAACCTGTGGATGCAAGCAGGTATATATAGCCACAAGATGCCTCTTCTGAAAAGTGGCAATGGTTCATTCAAAAGGTGTAAACTTTTCTGAAAATTCATGTCCATTCGTCCAAATAGTGTGTCTGTTCCGAACAAGCATGCCATTTCGTGAATCAGTGTGTCATTTCGTTGAAGAATTGCATCCTTCTGAAGCATCAGTTCGAAACATTGCAACTTTTCTGAAGCATCAGTTCAGTTCAAACATTGCATCTGTTACTGCATGCATATAAATGGAGTATTAAACACACAGAAAAAAATTCCTGCGTTTTTGCCATTGATCAGATTTTGTCAAATAAAGTTTGTCAAAAAAGATAGACCTCATCGATCCGAAGCCGAAGCCGAGCGAGCGACGACGATGATGGCGTGAGGCATCTCTTATTTCTTGCCTCACTTATCATGTGGAGTAAGTGTTGTTGATTATAAACACTTCCAAGTTCTCTTCTTCCACCAATGTGGGAGAAAGAGTAAACTTTCTAATTTAGGAGTACACTTTCCATTTTAGTGTCTCCTTCCCTCCACCATTTTACTCTCCATTTTTCCATTCACACTTCTTTCATATACTATGAACCCAACAGGTTTGAGGTGAGACTTCCAAAGAGGAGGTCGTGGTATCAAACCCCTCTAATGTCTTCTCAATCTAGCTCGTCGCACGGGGTTTATTTAGTACGATTTACATCTCCTATGTGGTTTACGATCGATTGCACAGTGAAAGATTTATCTAGTGCTTACCACAGAGTGCTCACTCAAAGGGCAGAGACTGACGGATTTATCCAGTGCTCCCACAGAGTGCTCCAGTGCTTACCACAAAGTGCTCATCCGAAGGACAGAGATTGCGACAAAGATTGTAGCGGCTACGAATTTTCCTGGAGTTCCAAACAAAAAACAAAAACATTCCAAGCTAGCTACTGGGAGAAGATTCTTCGTGATTTCCAAACAAATATTTATAACATTCCAAGCTAGCTACTGGGAGAAGCTTCTTTGCGATTTCCAAACAAATATTTATTCACGCACTAGAGTAGAAATTGATAAAAGTGGATTATTAGGTAGTCCTTAATTTTTATATAGCCGAAACTAATGAGCAATTTTAGACTATTTTTAGACTATTCTTTTTTCTAATTATTTTCGGGTGAAAATTATTTTCGGGTGAAAATTATTTTCCCTTTCCAACGTTATCTTAAAAATCAAACCCCTCTCAACTTTGAACAATGATCATACTCCCTCCTTTTATCCTAATTAAATTTTTAAAATACCTATTATACCCTTTCATTATCAACTTTTTTTTTTAAAGATTAGATTTATTTAGATAAATTGTAATTTATGTAAAACTCTATTAAATGACAATTACAACTTATTTATTTATATAGAAAATAGATAATTTCGTTTCTTATTACTTGACCCTCATATTAAAAATAGTTATTTTATTTACTTGTTCAATTTATAAAATCAAGAGAATTGTATTATATTTTTTTTTAATCCTTAGTATTAAATAACTATATAGATAGACAAATTTTATTATAAATGTATAGGAAATGTATTTACATTATAGTAAATGTCATCTATAAAGATCTAGTTGATATCTATCAGGATTTGAAGTAAATATATTTTAGTGGGAAACTAAGAGTAAATTTTAAGGCTTTCCTTCGTTGTAATGCACATCATCAAGAAATACTCAATAAAAATAAGAATTACTCTTTAATCTCTTTCTACTCTTTTCTTCTCTACTTTATTTTACATAACACATTATCATACTCTAACCAGCTGAGATCTTGGTCCAACAGTAAGTATGAACCTTTTGTACGGTAAGAAAAGAATGTTGTGGGATAACCATACCGTTCTTCAAAACCTAGCAAATCATTAAGTTTTTAATTATGCAACGTTCTACAAAAAAAATCTTGTGTATTACCATTGATGATACAGGTTGCAATTTAAATTGCAATATTGAGCACATGGCAAGAAGGTTCTTCTTACCTTTCATTAAAGACACTTATGTAATGCACTATCATATTTGAGTATTAGGATATTTTAATAATAAAATATTCTACATTTACAATATTATTGTATTTATATAGAGATTGATAATACTTAAATATTATATATTAGTTAGGTGGACATATATATTAGTGATAGTTTAATATTATACATATTGTTACCCATTAATTCACAAATTGAATCACTGTGTCGGTACACTGCAAAATTGTGTAGCATATATTTTGAATATTGAAAGTTGTGTTGATTTTATCCTAAACCATTATGCCACGATCTTATGCTTATATTGCATAGTTTGATTAAATTTGATAATGCAATTTTGTAATAATGTTGTGTGGTTGGTTTCAAACATTAAGTTAAAAGTTTCGATGCATCATGATAAGATGTTGTCAGACGTTAAGTTTGAATCTCAATGCACCATATTGATGATATAATGATGGCTAATGTAAACCAATTTGTTTTTGGTGAAAGACTTGAAATTTGCCTCATTGAATATGCTCCATTTCATGAAGTGAATATGGTACCAATATATGATAGGTCTGAAAGATACAATTTGTTCAATTCTTGAAGTGAATGTGGTAGCAATATATGATATATGCCTCGATTTGCTCCTAAAGTAGCAATATCACAAAAGAGGTTATAAACTATCATAATTTGATAGGCTTAAGGCACGATTATATTTCATTCCTAGTGAATGAGAAATTTATTAATGCAAACATGCACTTGATTGTGATGGTATCACAATTCACCTCCGAATGAGGTAGGATAACTGTGAAGAGTTATTTCGAAATCTACTTCTAAATAGTAAATCTGAAATTTATTCATGTAATAGTAAATCTGAAATTTACTAAAGTGTAAAAGTTAAATGTCATGGTAACTTGGAGTTTGCTAGAATAAAAATTCACATGAACGATTGCAAGATGTCAAAGATGTGCATACTGAGTATTGGACATATATTGAAGAATTAGAAATTTCTTCGTGAACTTGCTTGTTCTCATCATAAGTTGGTTGGACCAACTAATTTTGGGATTGGATCCCTTAAAATTCGAAAAGTATAAAAGGTGAATAAGGGCCCATTCACCTATCATGTGATATGTTTTGAAAAGATGCATCAATAATATAATCACATGTACATTTATTGTCAACTTGCAGTTTGACATTCATAAAGTTGGTTGCTCAATAAAATTGAGTTAAGAGCATAACTTTTAGATTGTGTAATCAAGATAATTCATCTTGATGACGATGGTTTGACATTGAATGCCTTCGTTAAATAGCTAAACCATTGCTAATGAGAACAAAGTTTCACGTGTTGGTCTGAAATATGATATGTTGCATACAATAGCACTTGTATGCATTAGACCAATAAATTATGATTATTTCTTCCCTCTCAATTGGTTCAAGACCAGGAACCAACTATTTCATCTAATAGTTTTGATGTACGGTATACGATTAATGAATATACCATGATGCACGAAGATGGATTCATCAAAGAAGATGGAGGATGTGTGTTAGTTTTCCTAACATAAGTGGGAGATTATAAGCAGCTATAAAATATGTTAGAAATTATCATCGGATCCTCATTCAAAAGATAATTTAATTCAAATGCCGAAAGCATCTCATATTTAAGCTGTAAGTGCTCCTATTTTGTGTCCCTAAAGGACAAAGTCTATGCATGCACGAAGCGTGGTAGACCAATCGGTTCTAAATGAAATAATTCTTGAAAAGAATAAGGAGAAAATGATCATAATAACAAGGCAACGTGCTCTTGAAGAGCCTACAACATGACACTTCATGAAACCTTATGAGAGGTTCAGGTACCTGAAAATAATAAAGTGATGAGATCTCAAAATGTTATGTCGCATTGTGAACCGATACAAAATAATTTCGCCGATGATATCTTTGATACAATATTGACGCAATATTGTAAAAGATTATGAGGATCTGAATTTGTTATGCCCCGATTTTCTGATGCCCGAAACGCTACACGGTGTCCATGACTCTGAAGGACCACAAGCTAACCCATGACTGATATCTATACCTGTACACTGTATAATATACTGAATAAATGCGGAAATAAAGGCTGTAAGGCCATAAGGTTCGAACTGAATCATTATGTCTAATAACATCGTCTGAATAATGGTATAACAATACCCAAAACTGATAAAAACTATCTGACATGCTGTAGTTTGAAAGCCTCTAACGGTACTGAATAAGGAGTTGAAGGAACATGTCTCCAATTAACTCCGAAATAATGAAAATAAACTAAATAGTGAAACATTGAAATATTTAACAGAGAGGTATTTTTGAGCCAAATATTTAACAGAGGGGTATTTTTGAGCCATTTCAGATAGTTCAGGGGTATTTTTGATCCTTTTCCAAATTCCGTTAGAAGGAGGGGTATTTTTGAGCCAAATATTTAACGAAGGAGTATTTTTAAGCCAAAAATCTAACAAGAGTCATTTTTGAGCTATTTCAGATAATTCAGGGTATTTTTTAGCCCTTTTCCGTTTAAAAAGAGTGGAATGAGGATGGACCTAGTAATGCCAAATAAATAATAAATATTATAACTTTCACAAAGTAAAGTGATACTATTATAATAATAAATTTAACATTAATAATAATATTAAAATGTCCTTAATCCATCAAATTCATATATCTTTCTGAAAAGACTTGGATTCCTGTCCATTGATATGGTCTGTCTATTGTGATGCAGAAAAAGGGATTTAACTACCCTTAACCTCGTCATTCCCTCTTCAATTAAAGTCTTTGACACTACCATTGTCTTGTTGAAGTAATTTCCTATGTTCACTGATTGTTATTCTCAGTGAATTCTGATTTGATTTAACTTGTCAAATCTTTTTTAGTTTTAAGCCGCATCAGTATCGGCAAGATAGTCTATAACTTGCATGTTTTGTTTCAGAGGATGTACCAGTTCCAGATCTTCTTAAGAAGGATCAGCTAAGGAGTAAATGGGATCATGAAGATGTAGATGATAACGATGTAAAAGAATCTCGGGAAGATGAAGAGGAAGCCTGCTTCGGTATAGTAGATAACTTATTGATTCTGTCTCTATTTCATGAACACGCTTGCACCATTCATCAATTCTCCCCAAAAAAATCATCGTAGTTAAACTATCTTTTTCTGGTAATGCACTTAGTTACCTGTTAGTGTTGTGTTTATCAGTATCTTGAGAAGTGGAAAGTGTTCTTTTGCATTGAGTGTGTTTACTTGGAGTGATCGTCAAAGAATTATATAAGGGATTTTCATGTTCTTATTGCTGCATCAATGGATCATATTTCTGTGATTTGCCTGATAAAATTGATGTCTAATCAAATTTGCTGTAGTAGGTTTTAATATTTATTTTAATCGGTTGGTGAGTGTTTAGACTGTATAATATTATTTTGGCATGTTCTTTATCAAAAAGAAAATGTTTTGTCATGATTTGCATGCTAACCTGGAAGCGTAATATAATATTTTAGTCTCTTTGGATCCAGTTGATATCTGTTATACATCAGATGCTTTTCATTCTAGGTGAATTTCACTTGTTTGAGTACGTCTTTATGACTTACGTGCACATTATTTACGTATCATGGGACTAATCGATGAAACAAAGCGATCTAGAGTGGGATGATACACAATAACCATGGATCTTGTCCGGTGAAACTGTCAAAATGGCGTTAAGTAAAACACTCATATATCCAATTATCTAATCTCAAAACATAGGTTTATATGCCTCTGCATCTTGTCATTGTTTGTTGTGTGCATGCAGGAGGAAACCCATGGAAAGTGACTTGCATATGTGTTTGCATAGACTAGGAACCCTCCCTTTGTGTTTAATCTTGAGTAAAATAATTTATTTTTGATAAAGTAACATTTGTATATTGACCAAGACAGCACATAGGTTGTTGTTGCTGCTGCAACCATTTATTTGTTTATTTTTAATTTATTCTTCAATATTATTTTATTTGGCATGATGATGACATGAGTTGAACTTAAATAGATAAACATGATTATTGAGGATTCATATCGCCTGTCAAAAACAAACTTGTTTGGTGATTGAGGTGTAGTAGCTGTTGAAAAAAGTTCTAATAGCTTTGTAGTCATAACACTGGCTAGATTTCGGCGATGTAATTGCAAGATCTCTTTTCTTTTTGTCCATTATACTTGTACCAACGTGATATTAAATTAGGTGATTTTCTTCCATAGAGTATTATTAAGATATTTAATATTTAATCATTATCCTTCATGTCTTCT
Source organism: Capsicum pubescens (assembly GCA_030864215.1). Taxonomy (NCBI): domain Eukaryota; kingdom Viridiplantae; phylum Streptophyta; class Magnoliopsida; order Solanales; family Solanaceae; genus Capsicum; species Capsicum pubescens. The sequence continues at coordinate 179,899,416 of CM061539.1, read as the reverse complement.
GTAAGATTATATTCGTTTCGTGCCTATATTTTTCTATTCAATGTGCTTTTCCGCCATGCCACCTGCTCTGTGATTCTCATGTTCTGGTGATGTGTCCCCTATGTCAAGTACCTTCTCTGCATCCTACTTCTTGGTCTAATCAATTTAAGTTGTGGTCAATTAATCAGACACCTAAACCAGAACCTCCTGCTGAGAAGGCCCCCAAGAATTCTGCTACAAAAGCCAATGAAAAGAAAGGCAAGGAAGTAGAAGCTCGTATAAATGAAGAGCCTCTAGATCCAGTAGCAGAAAGTTTCACCAACAAAGGTCAGGGATCCTGCACTCCATCATATACAATAGTTTTAATTGCGAAATAGAGGATTAAAGAGTTTTGCTGTCTATGAAGTTGATATCATGCCAAGTCATCTATTACTGTTAATAAGTTGAATTTGTGAGTGTGATAGAGAACTATGTGATGTTTTCCCTGTATAATTGAATTATTACCTCAGATTTGGTTAAAAAAAATTGTGCTCTTATACTGTTTCTTATTGTCCGTAAATACAGGTATAATAATATCTTCCAATGTAAATTTTTAGTTTGCTTTTAGGTCAATTTGCTCGGTTATTGCTTTGTTTTGATTTTCTTCTTAGTTTCTTAGTCACTCTGCTTATTGATTATTAGTTTGTTCTTAGATTTCTTCATTTGCACTTTGAGTTTGGCATTTATTAACCCTATTAAGTTTGCAAAGTAATATATGATGTGGTGATATGTGAGTTTTGAAATACATGTGTAATACATGACTACAGCAGGAAAGTATTTGGTTTGGTAATTTGTTGAAGCTTAATGGAAAATTGGTTTGAGCTTTTATGAATGTTGCATATTATTCTGATGTTTGGCGCAAATATTCATACAATTGTATGTTGAATCTGTTCTCCTCAAGTTAAAATGTGATGTTGAATGAGATTTTATTTATTTTTCACCATCATATCACTTCAAGGAAAAAATTGGGAAGAGATCCAAGACGATAGTCGTAAACACATAATTGACCCATCAGCTAAAAGTAATTTAAGTGTCTGACAAGAGCATATAGTAATTACATTAATAAAGCAGCAGTCTATCATTAAAGGGTCGTTTGATTGGAAAACAATTTATCTTGAGATTACTAATTTCGGAATTAGCTATCCCAAAATTAGTGGTCCCACCTTCAAGGAGGGATAAGAAAAACACTACAATCGTGGGATAACTAATCCTGAAATGAGTTATCACATTCCAACCAAACATACATGGGATAAGCTCTTCTTCTAAATTATACTTACAAAGTTAAAGGAGGATCTGACCATGTTCGAAAAGATAGCCATTGTTCTTCCTCCCACTTACTATCTCAAGCAACAGAACACCAAAGCTGAAAACATCTGATTTAGACATTTAGTAGGAAAAGTACCCTCCATAGCGTACTCAGGGGCCATATATCCACTGTAGAAGTAAAATTGGTCTGCAGAGGTTTATATCCCAGAACTGGAATATAGTGGCTGAACCAGATCTATTCCGTCATGAGGAAGGTTATCTCACTGTAAAATTTTAGTCGATTAATGATAAGAATGAAGTTTTATACTCTGGGCCGTATACTATAAATAACCGACCTGTTATTCTGAAGCAATGGACTCCTGAATTTGATTTCTCCCAGGAGTTTCCTACTGAATTTGGGTCAAATTCCCAAAACTTCCCCTGAGTTATTGGGGTACCAAATCACTGAGCAAGATAGCTAGTGCAATTGGTAGACCATTATTTGCTGATGAATGTACATCTAATCAATAGAGAATTTCTTATGCTAGGATGTTGATTGAAATTAATGTTACTAGACCCCTGCCTAATGTGATATCCATTTTGGACCACGAAGGAAAGGAGTTGAAGCAACCTATTGAATTTGACTGGAAACCTGAATATTGTGATAAATGCTTAGTTATGGGGCATCGATGTAAGCAACAACAACATGTCCAAGTTGCTCCGAGACGACAGGGTACGACAAAGCCTGTTATGGCGTGGCAATACAAAGGTCCTATTATAACAACAAAGACAGACACTCAACAGGAACAACCTCAGGAGATCGTTACTCAACAAGAGCAATGTGAAAGGCCAGATCTCATGGCGAATACTGAGATACAGAGTACTCTACAGGAAAATTCAGAGGTTGTAACACAAACACCAAAACCTGTGAGCACAGATATTGCACCTGAATTTCTTCTCAACAATTTCCCTGAACTTACCTCTGCATCTTTGAAGAGTCGAGATAGTATATCCAAAGGAAAGGCCTGTGTTGCAGTTTACTTTCCCCCTGATAGTGGAGGATCATCACACATGTAGTTTGCGCTGGCTTTTTTGGAACACCCGGGGAACAAATAAAAGGTACAAACAAAAAGAGATCAAACAGTACCTTAGAAATAAAGGAGTTAGATTAGCAGTTTTACTGGAGACTAAAGAGCCATAAGGCAAATGCCATTCTGAAGGCCATGGTTCCTGGCTGGGAAGCCATAAATAATTATAGTAATGCTATAAATGGTAGGATATGGCTGGTCTGGGATCCCAATTGGTATACAGTGAAACTTATTCAAGAAAGTCCTCAATTCCTACATTGCAGTATTACAGATAAGAAAGGAATTTTTGATTGTTTGGTTACAGTGGTTTATGGGATTAATACCATAGATCAAAGGAAAACTCTGTGGGATGATTTGCAAATGCTAGCGGTTGGTATTTCTAAACCATGGCTCACATGTGGAGACTTCAATGCTTTACTCTACCCTGCTGATAGACTCAGAGGCAACCCTATAACAGCAAATGAAACACAAGATTTTCTCAACTGTATTCACTCTCTACTGCTTAGTGAGCTAGCATGGTCAGGTGACTGTCTACTACACATGGAGTAATAAACAACATGGGGACCAACGAATTTGTAGTTGGATGGATAGGACACTTGGAAACTATGAATGGATGATGAAATTTGGTCACGCAAAAATTGAATATGATTTACCACATATCTCTGACCATGCCCCAATGCTCCTGTCAATACCTCTGCGTACTGAACCTAAACACATTCCATTCAGATTCTTTAACGTTTGGGTTGAGCATGAGCAATTTTTGCCTATAGTCACTGCAAATTGGAGCACCCCAAAGAAAGAAATAAGTTGATAGCTGTATGGAATAACCTGATGAAGCTTAAGCCCCTGTTGAAGCAGCTAAATGTGAAAGAGTTTTAAGTGTATCTCCCAACATATTGAACAAACCAGAGATGAACTGACCGCAATTCATTAGGCAATTCAATGCCATTGCACTGATAGTCTTATTGATCAAGAAGCCATAACCTTGCAACAACTGGAAAGATGGTCGTTGATAGAAGAGAGCATCCTTAAGCAGAAGTCTAGAGCTACATGGATTAAGCTTGGGGATACAAATTTGAAATATTTTGCAGCAGTAGTAAAGGAAAGGGCACATAGAAAACAGGTTGATGAAATTACCTCTTTAGCTGGGATTAAATTGATTGATCCTGTGGACATTAAGAAAGAATTTGTAGACTTTTACATGAGTCTCATGGGCACATCAGCTACCTCATTACCTGCTGTGAGCAAGGATGTTATGCAACTTGGTCCAAACTGTCTCAACAACAAAAAATGCAACTTTGCTGTTCAGTCACAGGCAGAGAATACAGGTAGGTCTTAACGCTATTGGAAATGATAAATCACCGGGAATAGATGGTTTCAACGCTACTTTTTTCAAACATGCCTGGCCTATAATTCAAGCAGATGTTATGGCAGCCGTAAATGAATTTTTTCACACGTGTAGATTGCCCTGAGCCATCAACTGTACAGCGATTACCTTAGTTCCAAAGATTGTTGCCCCCCATAATGTTAAGGATTTCAGACCTATAGCATGTTGTTCTGTACTCTATAAAATTATAGCCAAGGTGCTAGCTGTTAGATTACATGAGGTGATGCCACACATTATAAGCGAAGCCCAAGCTGGTTTTATTCCTGGGAGGAAAATAGCTGACAACATCATAATGGCTCAGGAGTTGGTTAAAGGATATACTAGAAAGCACCTCTCTGCTAGGTGTATGATCAAGATTGACCTTCAAAAGGCCTACGACTCAGTTGAATGGACTTTCCTGAAACAAGTAATGGATGAACTTGGATTCCCAGCCCAATTCACTGCCTGGATCTTGGAATGTGTCAAAACTGTGAACTACACAGTAATGTTGAATGGAGAATCATGCAAACCTTTCAATGCTGCAAAAGGGCTTCGACAAGGAGATCCTATTTCTCCCTTCTTAGTTGCTATTAGCATGGAGTATTTAAGTAGATCTCTAAATCAACTCAAAGTAAGCAAAGAGTTCCAGTACCACCCTAGATGCGCCAAGCTCAACCTTACTCACTTAAGCTTCACAGATGATATCTTACTATTTTCCAGAGGTGATATGCAGTCTATTGAAGCAATCCACAGAGCTTTCTTATTATTTTCTACTGCTTCTGGATTGCAACCAAATTTGGCGAAGAGCGCTATTTATTTTGGTGGGGTGACAATGGATGAAAAGGAAAAAAATCCTCAATCACTTAGGATTTGCGCACGGAGAACTCCCTTTTAAATACTTGCATACCTTATCAACCAAAAAACTCTCTCTGGTGCAATGGCAGCCTCTCATTGACAAAATAATTGCCAAAATATCATCTTGGACAGCAAAGAAACTCTCTTATGCGGGGAGAGTCCAACTGATCCAATCAGTGTTGTTTTGAGGAGAAATTTCGACTTGTTTAAAGAGTTGCCAATTAATTTTGAAAAGAAATTAAGAAATCTTTGTAAAATACTTAGGTGATCCAAAACAGGAAAATCATTTAAGTTGAAATCCTAGGTCAGCAGTTCCTATTAACGTTTTGGAAGGTTTAAAGCACCCAAAACTTCCGTTAACTTGCGGTTATCCGATCTGTTTGAAATTTATTCTTTTGACTAAGGAAATCGATTTGTTGGAAAAGTAATTGATTAAGGAGTTTTTTGAAAGTTTTTCGCAAAATCTAGCGACTTAGTTAGGGATTTAACTAGGTTCGCAAAAAGACAAAAACGCAAAGCAAATAAGAATAAGAAAAGGGAAAGAGGGGAAAAGTAGTGGTTTAGGCTTTTAACCCCAAACCGTCAATCCTGTCCTAATCTAGTTGGGTTCTCGACCCATTTTTCTTTCACCTGTCCTAATCTATTTTCGAACCTTTTCGGCTCAAAATCCGCATCACCTGTATTAGTTTACAAATTTGGGTTCGAGGCCCAAATGAATAATGAAATAAATAAATAAATACGACAATAAATAAATGAATAAATAATAAAAAGGTCTTCATTTCTTCTTCTCCTTCCGAATCCTTGCATTCACGCGCTATGTAATAGACTTTAAACTCTCTTCGGGCTTAACTCAGAAGATGGGCCAAATGCAAAGAGTCGGTTTGAACTCCAACGAATTCACATGCAAAGGGAGAAAGAAAGGAAATTAATACGCATCCAAAGTACGAAATGCCACAGGGATAAACAAGTCGATAAATGAAAAGACAACTATAGTAATCCAAAATGAAAATGGCAGGTTGTAGGTCCGGATGTTGAAATGCTAAGGCAAAGGGGCATGCTCAATATAGTAAAGTCATGAAATTGGTTATCATCACGATAATACAACATACAACATATTTAACATATTCCCATAGAGTGAAGTATACGGAGAGTAGAAATGCACACAGTCCGTACCAATACCTCAGATGAAGTAGAGGGGCTGTTTTCGATAGATCCCCAGCTTAGAAACAATAATAATATGACAAACACAAACCATAAATGTATATAAACTAACAACACTAGCCACAAGATAATACCATAGCCACGGGAAGTATGGATTTTAAACTAAACTAAAAAGTTAAGAAGTTAATATTAGATTTAAGTTATAATAATGGCAATGAAAAGGTTAAATGAATTGAGCAACTACTAATCTGCTCTGCGACAAGTATGACAAGTTCTGAATAATGATGTCGTAATGGGTCAATCAACGAGAACCAGAAGGAAGTAAAATCAGCTAAAGAAGTGTTTGGAAAATATGAACTGACACAATAAAGAAAGAAAGAACAAACGAAATCAGAGGAGATCAAAAGAGCAGCCCAAAACAAGATGAACAAGTTCAGCCCACCCTCTATATCAAGATAAAAGACGATACGCCCAGAAGGACAGATCAAAGGAAGAGAGGAACAAGAGTTCGATAAAAAAAAGATCAGAAGCCCAAGACTTAAATTTAAGACAACCAAGAATTCAACAAGGTGATCAAGTAAGAAGTTTTGACTCAAACAGCGGCATTAAAGTAATCCAGCCTATGATATTAAAAATCCTTGGGCTATTCAAAAGGAAGCTCCTAGCAATGGTCAAGAATGGTGCCATTTGCAACTTGGGAACACTCAACTGCATTCAACACCCATCAAGTCTAAGAAAGAGGTTCAACGGGTACGAACCAAAGCCTCTATAAATTCAAAAGCCAGATAGTAGGGGTACGAGCTTATCAATTTATTTTGAACTTATATTATATTATGGCCTTTTACATGTAATAAGGAAAATAAAATAGCTTTCTACGTTACAGGTTGGATCTCCAATATTTAGGGAACACAATAATGCAACAGTGACATCTAAAAGTACAATTTGAAACCAAAAGAAGTATAACACAGCCTTAATGATACAAAGAACAACATTTTGCAATAAAAACTCAACATCATATCAAATTTCATTGACTTGGATCAAAACACAAGAAAGTACACTATTTTGGTCGCATATTATCCATCCTATCCTTATCTCGACACGTTCAAAAGGATTTTGAGTCGAAACAGACATCAACTTTAGTCGAGACCCAAATTTTAAGCAAAATATCATCCACAGATCATCAAGCATGCGACTAACGGTCAGTAATTTAAACAACAAACGAGATTGCCTTCTTTCAAGAGAACATAAAAGCGATAACAAATTAACAGACTACTACATGATATATTCAATCTTGACAAATAAATAGATGTGACTGTATTGGACTAAAATGAATCAATAGTATATTGAATGCATCAGCGGATTCAAGGAAAGGAACAAACAAAGTCTAAATGATAATTACATAACCAAAACAACACTGTTAACGAAACAAATCGACAAATCAACTGTTGGAGAATAATTACAATGAATTGCAATAAATATTACCACTGTTTACAACTGAAAATTACAAATGGATAAAGAAAATATTGTTTTATTCTTCTACGGCTGAGGTGCGGATATCTCGCTCTCTTTAATTTAAGGAGATTCAAGCTCACTGCGGTAATTGTTTCTCCGGTCCAGCAGTTACACACTTTGACTTGTCCCCTCCAGGATACAACAGCCTACACAATTTAACTCAATACTCTGAACACGAATTGAGTTCAAAGCTCAACACAATAATACCTCCCTTCAACTAATAAACTCTCTTGTATTTGAAATATATATGTTCTCCGTTCTTCTGTTTTTCCTCCTCACATGTATCAATGTCGCGTATATAAGGCTTATATAGGAGAAAAAAGCTTAGAATAGGAATGATATTAAAAGGAAGCACGCACTTAGTGCTTACCTTTAATTATTAAAGTAGTGAGGAGGAATGATGAAAGATATTGATTCCTTTTCTTTTGATAATGTAAAGAATTGTAAAGGCAACTTCAACTCCATTATGAAGGGGTTGTTGATAAAATATTAATAATAATATTACCCCACTCATTTTTTATTAATATTAACAAGAGAGTCCAATAGTTGACGGAATACTATCATGCATAATGAAGGTGTGCTCTGCATTGAACCTCCACTTATTAAAACAGTAATTTTTATTCCAGAGTCGTAGTGGTCTCAGACTTGAACTATGACTGCTTTGGGGAAATAAAAAGTTACTGCTTACACATAATAGTCAAGGTATTAAAATGAGCTTTATAGCCAGCACGTTACGGCCTTGTGCTATCCCGATTTTAATGAATGTCTTTTGAGAATGAGCCTAATTCTCTTGTATGTTAGCACCCCACTCAGAAGAGCTACAAATATTCATTAAGAGTTTAATAAACTCAACCTTACAATCATTACAGACAAATGCACTCACATCATAGGGAGGGATAAATAAATAGTGCATTTTTCACAACATATGACTTAAGATTTAATAGGCTTCAATCCCATCCCCTCGATGTGCTCCAGACCTTTTCTCTTGCTAAGGCCTTAGTCAACGGATCTACAAGATTATCACAAGATTTGACATAATCAACATTAATGGTATCATTTATCAAATATGATCTCACATTACTATGTTTTCTCCGTATAGGTCTGGATTTACCGTTATAATAACGATTTCGAACTCTACCAATTGCAGCAGTGCTATCACAATGAATTAATATAGGAGGAAATGATTTTTCAAAATAAGGTATTTGAAATAATAAATCTCTTAACCAATTCGCTTCCTAACTAGCTGAAGCTAAAGCAATTAGTTCAGCCTTCATGGTAGAGTTAGCAATTATTGTTTGCTTTTTAGACTTCCAACAAATAGCACCCTCACCCAAAGTAAAAACATAACCAGTAGTGGATAAGGAATCACTTGATAAATTATTTCAATCCGCATTACAATAGCCTTCAAGTACAGCAGGATAAACCACAATTTTTGTTCCAATTAAATATTTCATTACTCTATTTATAGCATGCCAATGTTCATTACCTGGCTTGCTAGTAAACCTGCTAAGTACTCCTACTGCATATACAATATCAGGCCTGGTGCAATCAGTCACATATCTCAAACTTTTAATTATGCTAGCATATTCCTTTTGATTTATTACTTCCGTTTCACTCTCAACAGGAAACATGTGAATACTAGAATCAAATGGAGTTACAACATGCTTGCAATTAAGGAAATTATATTTTTTCAATATTTTCTCAATATACTGTGACTGGTCAAGGAAAATTCCATCACATGTTCTAGTAATTTTTATTCCTAGAATAAAATTTGGAGTAAATTCCCTAAATAGTCACTCATGTTAGGGAATTTGCCTTATAATATCATTTTTGTTTCTTTAAGGACCATAATATCACCCAACTATTCCTATTTTCCTCAATATATACTTGACATAATATCAACATCATTCTTTCTCCTAATAGAATGCCATGTCACATATGTCATGTCACATTTTTCTTTTTTAATAATAAGTTTTTTAACTTTTTAAACCACCGATCTTTTACCTGAGAAGAAGATTACAAAGAGGCATATTTTTCTGCCCGAAAAAGTTTTCTAGGGTTCTAAGGCAACTTCTAACATGGAATCCTCTGGTTCTTTGAGGAAATTGTGGGTTCTTCAACGAATAAATTAAAGAATTTGCAGAATAGATTGTATCCCTAGCCTCTGTATACCTATGATATCGACCAAAGAGATCGTCACGAGGTAAAATTCAATCTTTTTTTTCAATCTTTGAAGTTTAAATTGTGAAATAATTTGAATACTCAATGTGGTATTGGAGTAATTTTCTTAAAATTTAGAATTTTTTTTGCTTGTTTTTTAATGGGATATTCTGGTGTTTGAATCTGCATTATGTGTTTGTGTCTATAGTCTGTGTAGAATATGGGAGGCATCTACTCTTAAGGGGTTATTTGGTTGAGAATAACTAGAATAAGTTATTCCGGGATAACTAATCCAACGATTAGTTATTCCACCAAAGGTGATAACTAATTCCATCACTTAAATAATTTCGGGACTAAGTAATGCCTTCATCCAAACGTAGAATAAGTAATCATGCATTTTATCCCAAAACTATTGCACCTTATACCTCTAATGTCTATAAATTTCTTGCATCTCTATGTGCTCAAAAAGGTTGTTGACGCTTCTTCAAATCAATCTCTAGATCAGTCAAAGAACAAGTTGAAAATGATGATTTGAGGGATTATTCTAAATTTTATCATCCAGAAATTTGGGTAGATTCACAAATGGATTTGAACTTAACAAAGCAGTCAACTCGAACTCACGTAATGAATTCTTGATTTGTTTTTTTTTTAGTTAATTTATTGCAAAGTTATGATTTTTTTTCCCATTAGTTTCATTGCTTAATTGTATTTTTTTTCTCTATTGTTGGCTCAGGGAGGTGTACATGTTGAATCTGTTGATTGACCTTCTTTTACAGCAAAGAAAGGAAGTCATTTTGAAAGAGAAGTCATGAAGAATTATGTAGTTTGTTGAAGAAGAAGAAGAGAAACTTTAGTAAAATATAGGGATTATGCATTAGTTTCTTTTGTTAGTTATGTGAAACACTTATTTAGACACGTTATGTGTCTTCTTTTGCTAAAACCTCTGTGGTCATATTATGGCGTGGTACAGTGTGATGTTGCCACTTGCCTATAAAACATTATTTAGCTGTAAATTATAGCAAGTTAATGATACTTTTTTGAAGTATTGATGCTAAAATTTGTTATTTTGAAGGGCAAATTTGTTTGTGCATATAGTTTGGTAAGGCAGCGAAGAAAATTTGTTATTATGTTTTGTCTTCCTGATTAGCTCCAAGGAACAAATTTAATTTTTTCTTTTGATAAGAGAAAGACTAAATTTTTGTATGAAGAGAAGTTGATGTTCATGCAAATACTCGTGAATGAAATAGAGAATAAAGATTTTCGCTATGAAATTGAAGTAACTAGATTCTCGTACAGAAAATAATGTATTGGACTACTGAAAGTATAACAACATGTACACTTATTCACCGTTGCAGCTTCGAAATCTTCAAAAATTAGGTAAATGCTTTGATTGAATATGTAAAAGAAGTTGTTTATTCAAGAATTAGGTAAATATTTTGATTGAATATGTAAAAGAAGTTGATGCTTATAGAGACATAAGCACTCTTTTATGTATTGTTAAAAAAAAAAAAAATGTGACATGGCATTCTATTAGGAGAGAGAAGAATGTTGGTATTGTGTCAAGTATATTTTGAGGAAAATATGAATAGTTGGGTGATATTGTGGTCCTAAAAAAATAAAAGTGATATTATTAGGCAAATTCCCAAACATGGGTGATTATTTAGGGAATATTTTTAGTCTCATCAATAATATTCATGTTAGAGCCAAAGATCAATAAATCATCAACATATAGGCAAATAATAACATGCGAATTATTTCAAGACTTATGATATATACACTTATCACACTCATTTATTTTAAACCCATTATTAATCATGCAGGAATCAAACTTTTCATGTCATTGCTTTGGTGCCTGTTTCAAGTCATATAGGGATTTATTAAGTTTACACACTTTGCTTTCTTGGCTAGCCTCCTCAAAACACTGGAGTTGTTCCATGTAAATTTCTTCATTTAGGTCTCCGTTTAAAAAAACAGTTTTTACATCCATTTGATGAATTTGTAAATAAAAAATTACCGCAATTCCAACTAAAAGTCTAATGGATATTCTCGTTACCGGTGAAAAAATATCAAAAAATTCTAGGCCTTCTAATTGTTTAAAACCTTTAGCTACAAGCGTAGTTTTATATTTATCAACAGATCCATCCGGTTTTAATTTTTTACGTAAAACCCATTTACATCCAATTATTTTACAATCCGGTGGTAAATCAACTAACTTCGAAGTTTTAATAGAAATTAGCGATTCCATTTCATCATTTACAACCTCTTTTCAGAAAATAGCATCATGTGAAGACAAAACTTCTTTTAAAGTGAGTGGGTCATCTCCAACGTTAAAAACGTAATAATCAGGACCAAAGTCTTTTTCTACTCTAGCTCGTTTACTTCTTCTTAACTCAAAATCATCATTTTCATTATTATTTAAAGTAGAAGTAGAAGAACTAGGTAGTGACGAAATATTTTCTTTAGTCCCATGACCCCCACTATTTTTAGAATCAAAAGATAATTTATTTTCATGAAAAATAGCATCACCTGATTCTATTATCACGCTATCTTCAAGATTAAAAAATCTATAGGCTGTACTATTTGAAGCATAACCAAGAAAAGCACAAGTAGTAACTTTTTTTACCCAACTTAGAGATTTTAGGATCCATTAACCTCACATAGGCTAAGCAACCCCAAACTCTTAGATATCCCAAATTTGGCTTATGACCTTTCCACAATTCAAAAGGCATTAATTTCGTCTTTTTATGAGGCACACGATTTAACACATAACAAGCAGTTAAAAGAGCTTCGCCCCAAAAACTTAAAGATGCACACGACTCAATTAACATGGCATTAGTTAACTCAACCAAAATTCTATTCTTCCTTTCCGCTATACCGTTAGATGCAGGAGAATAAGGAGGAGTAATTTCATGAATTATATCCAATGATCTTACAAAAGAATTAAACTCAAGTGACTCATATTCACGGACTCTATCACTTCTTATTCTTTTTATTTTTCTATTAAACTGATTTTCAACTTTAGAGAAATTTTTTAAAATTCTCAAATGCATCACTTTTATTTTTCATTAAGTAAACATATGTAAACTTTGAAAAATCATCAATGAAAGTGATAAAAATATATATTTCCTCCACGAGTTAAAATTCCACCAAGTTCACAAATATCTGTATGAATTAATTCTAATAATTCAGTTTTTCTTTCAACTAGGTATATCCGTGCCTCAGTCGTAGAAGAAGAAAACAATATTTTCTTTATCCATTTGTAATTTTCAGTTGTAAACGGTGATAATATTTATTGTAATATTTATTGCAATTTATTGTAATTATTCTCCAACAATTTTAAGGAGATTCAAGCCCACTACGGTAATTATTTCTCCGGTCCAGCAGTAACACACTTTGACTTGTCCCCTCCAAGATACAACAGCCTGTACAATTTAACTCAATACTCTGAACACGAATTGAGTTCAAAGCTCGACACAATAACACCTCCCTTCAACTAATAAACTCTTTCTATTTGAACTATATACGTTCTCCGTTCTTCTGTTTTTTCTCCTCACATGTATCAATGTCGCGTATATAAGGCTTATATAGGAGAAAAAAAGCTTAGAATAGGAATGATATTAAAAGGAAGCACTTACTTAGTGCTTACCTTTAATTATTAAAGTAGAGAGGAGGAAAAGATATTGATTCCTTTTCTTTTGATAATGTAAAGAATTGTCAAGGCAACTTCAACTCCATTATGAAGGGGGTTGTTGATAAAATATGTTGTTGATAAAATATTAATAATAATATAAAATGAGAACCCATCATCAACTACTTCAGAATCCTATGGCCCTCGTGGCCGTCAGCAGACAATTCCCAGCACATTACGACTATTAACAACACGATAAAGCTAAACACTAATTTATGGACGGGAAGCAAAAAGAAGAAAATACCAAAATAAAACCAAAAGGATAAAGGATTACCTGTTTCAGAGCAGCAAAACAGGACTCGAGCTAATGTTGGAATCTCGAACACCACCGGGAGGCTTCGCTACGACTCCGAGAGTTTTGATTAATCGACGATTTTTACAAATCCAAGAGCTTCGATTAATCGACGATTTTTACGAATCCGAGAGCTTCGATTAATCCACGATTTTTACTCAAACTTTAACTAAAAAGAGACTTTTTTGCTTGATATTTTTTTCAACTCCCCAGCCTTCGAGACCTCTACTCGAGGTTTTTCCCCTCTTTTTTCTCCTCCCTTTTCAGTTCACAGTTCCCCCTTTTAATAGAAAGGAATGGGGATTTCCTTTTCAGCTTCAATCGATGTGGCTCCAAAGAATTGAAGGGTAATTTGGTGATTTTTGTTGCAGAAGAATTTTGAATTTTGAAAGAGGATAAGGTCATTAGGTGGAATTGTACGAAAACCGTACGAATTTGAAACGTTTTTGGGCTGAGCTGTCCCAAATTCGTTATCGTGTTGTCATATTGTCGAAACGGGTCTGGTTTGTTTAGCGTGATGTTGTTGCTGAGTTTATACGTATTGTTTGTGGAAAGCTTGGCTCCAGTTGTTGTACGTTGGATTGTTTATTGATAAAGGGGAAAGGATTATGGGTCGGATCTATTTTTGGCTGGTGGGCTGTTGTTTTATTGCTGAATTGGGCCATTGGGCTGTTTCAGTTGGGCTGCTGGTTGCTATAGAAGAGAGGAAAATGGGTTGGGTCAAGAAAATTGTTTAGGTTATGGGGCTGGTTTGGCAGAAACAAAAGAAAATTGGGCTTGGGCTGATTTTGTGAAGGAAAATGGGCCACTGGTAATAAGAAACAAATAAATGGGCTGCTGGGGAGTAAGGAAGATTTGTCATTTATAAAATAGCCAATCAGATTGGAATTTTAGTCAATTTATTTAAATGTTAACCAAATTACAATCTAATTGGCCAATTGTATTGCAATTTTGGCCAATTTAATTTCAATTATGGACAGATTGAATAAATTCACCAAATTGATTTCAAATTCGATACGAATTAATACTTTATTTAATCTCGAGTTTCTTGATTCAATAAAATCAAACAAATATTTTTCAAATAAATTATTTCAAGAAATAAATTACCTTTAAATCATGATTTTAATTATTTAAATTTATTTTCAAGATAATCCTTAATTAAAATCCGATATTTTATACAATAAATATTTAAGTAATCAAATTATATAATTTCGTATAATTGAACATGATAATATATAATCGTCACTTAAAATGATAAAATACGCACAAAAAATATTTTGAAAAGTTTTATTCGGATGAAAAAAATATTTTGATTTTATTATAAATCGAAGAAATTTAAGATTAAATTTAGTCGTGGAGAGCAAAAATCAGGTGTCAACAAATGTTATTTGGAATGCATGCGTATTGGTCCCAATTGTTTACAATCCCAGCTAGAGTGCTAAAACTCATAAATGCCTATTGTAGAAGTTACCTCTGGTCAGGCACTAATGAAATTACTAAAAAAATCTGTAGTTGCCGGGGAGAAAATATGTATGCCAATGGCAAAATGGGGACTTAATATGCTTAATATCAAACTTTGGAACCAAGCTGTTGTTGCTCAGAATTGCTGGGATGTCGCCCAAAAGAAAGATAAACTATGGATTAAATGGATTCATGCGTATTATATCAAAGATGGTCAAGTATCAGATTGTATCATTCCACGGCAAGCATCTTGGATGACGAGACAAATCTTGCAGGCTAGGCACCTTGTTGATCTGGTATAAACACATGAGAGGAATAAGAAAAGCTTGATTAATTGTATCTATCACCGTCTACTGCCGCCTGGTACTATTATGACATGGAAATCCCTTATGTTTAACAATGATGCAAGACCTGAGGCGAGATTCATTATGTGGCTACACTTTTATGGAAGAATGCTGACTGCAGATAGATTAATGAAATGGGGACTCAGTGCTGATCCTGTCTGCTCTCTATGCAGTAAAGAACTGAAAAACAGAGATCATATCTTTTTACACTGTGAGTACTCTAAGGATCTGTGGACACAACTACTTAGATGGGCACGCAGGAAACCTATGCAAGCTAATACTTGGGATGAATATGTTTCATGGGCAGTGAAGAACTCTAAAGGCAAAACCTTAGTTGCTGATTATTTAGAAAGGTAACGGCGGAATATGTACATGCTACATGGATTGAGCGAAACCAACGAATATTTGAACACCAACAGAGATCATATATGAGCTTAACTAAAGAAATTGTGTATATTTGTAATGTCAGAGCAAAGGTAGGACTTAGAGACATGATTCAGAATTATTTGTCAGGGTTAAATATGATAACTAATTTGGAAATATTGAAATCTCATTCAAGTGCATCTTTCACAATCACCAGTTTGGAAGCAAATTTCTATGTAGAATTAAATATTACCTTCTCAAAAAAAAATTATGTAGAATTAATTGACCGAACTTTTTTGCTTTCTCTGTCTGAATTGAATCTCCATTTTCCTTTTCTAGCTTAGATCAAATTAATGTCACTTCTCTAAAGACAAAATTTTTTGAACTTATCCCGAGTAGGTCACAATGGGACTTGCATTTACTTTTCTCAGTACAACTTTTCTCCATTCTATCATAAAAAGTCGATTCATATATTTCATTTTGAACCTCTTGTTTTGCTTATATGACAGAACATTTTATATTTTGTACTAACGTCTTAAAGTCCGTAAGAATTGAATCAAAAATTTCTTTTCACTTGAAAAGAAAATCTTAGCATAAATTATTAGTCTGTGATTTAGTGATTAATGTTGTACCTTAAAATTGTTCGTCTTTGCGAAGGTCAATAATTTTGTGTATGCAATCAGGTTGGACTCCATTATTGTGTTAGCACTGCTAAGAACAAAAGCAACTATGTCTCCAATAAACGACCATTTCTTTCCTAATATATTCCATAAAATGGTTATTGTTGCAGCACACTGTGATACCTCTCCAGCACCAATTCGATAAAAAAAATACACAAATAAATATACTCCTTCCTCAATTCTGTTAGTCGAGTATTCCCAACGAATAAATATACTTATATTTTAATGTGCAGCTTTGGTAAATTGTTAACAAATGACAAAAATAAATGAAATAGGATAACGCAGAAACATGAAACTAGAGTAAATGTCTATTACAAATTTTGCTTCTATTCAGTTATGTTTAAATTTCAAAAATCGATATGCAATTTTATCTGCATCTAAATTTCTAAAAATCAGTGAATAAGCTCTACGAGCAAATGATCTGATGAAAAATTTGTGTATACTTGATTGAATATAAAGATATAAGAATGAAGAGAAGTCACGCTTGATGCATAAGGAGACTTCTTAACTCAATCTTCAGAGAAATATTCACAGGCCTAATCTGTTATATTTGACCATCTAAATTCATGAATTGAGCGAGGGGTATATTTATTTGTGTTTGCACTAATGTAGATTTATTTTTCATGAGTTATACACTGATAAATATCCAGTGACTTAATGTCGTTGAAAATTTTTTACTAGCAGAGCTGAGGGAGGTATATTTGTTCGTGTCATTTTGGTGGCTTGAATAAGATCGGGCCATAAAGATTAGGGTGTGTTTTATTTTTAAAAAAATGAGACATTTAATGTTAATTTTGAGAGTCTTGTCATTAAATAGAAAATATTTAATAATTACATCCCTAAAGATTCGTCTTTCTATTCCTAAAGATCGTCTTTTCTATCTTTTTAAATCCGCTATTTTATCCCACAAAATATGCTCTACTAAAGACATTATTATTCTCTTTAATTATTAAATTAAATCTATGTAATTATATTAATATACAACAATATATGAGATTAAATTTGATCTCAAAATATGATATCAAAGATAAATTTGATCCCAAAATATGATGAATAATATGTTTAATTAATTTTTTAAAATAGAGAAATAAATTTAATTCAAAAATATACAGTGAGATAAATTTGATATCAAATTATGACAAAGGTATATTTCGTCAATTAAGTAATGAAATAAATTTGATCCTTTTTTTAATAAATAAAATATGTGTGAACTCAGTCAAAACCTTATCCACATTAAATATTTAAATATTATTGTTTCAATTAAAAAAAAATAGGAGTATTTAATTGTATGGTCCACGCGGATTAAGCATGTTCCATTATTTATTACCACTTGAAATAACCACCGCCACAAATTGCACATTAAAAACAAAAAATATTAATGACGTGGCAAGATCTTCTTATCCAAATATCTTGTTCGAGGCTGATGAAGCCATGCGCTATACACGTGTCAATGTTCTGTAAATCCACGTGTTCAAATGTGTTACAAAATTACGAAGAATTTTTCCAGCTTTTCTCTAGAGAAAGGGAGGGAAAGAAGGAGATTGGTTGAAGGGGATATTTTAATATGAAAGCAGCTGATATTAGTGGCGGAGTCAAAATTTTATTAGAGAGGGTTCAAAAGTAAACATACGAACTAGTTGAAAGGGGTTCAAAATCTACTATATATACGTAAAAATATTTTTCAAGTAAAAATAATATAAAAATAATATAATTTTTCGTTGAAAAGATTCAGATGAACCCCTTCAATACAAGGTGGCTTCGCCACTGACTGATACAATGGCAGTTGGCAGATGGTGACTCATTTTCTTTTGGTGTTTGATATCCACATAAATTTAGTTTTTGAATTTAATTTTTTCTGGAGAAACTGACATTAGAGGCAAAATACTTCTTATCTAAGATATACGTAGATAATTTTGTATTTTAGCAAGATTCAAACTTAAAACATCTTATCAAAAAGTAAAGTAGTAGTAATTATTATCATCACCATTTTTAGGGATCATTTGATAGTTTGTTTGAGTTATTCAGATATTAATAATATTAATAATATAATTAGTTATGAGGAAATTTATGAATAATTTTATATATACAAATTTATACATAATTTTTTACATATATATCATAGATATATATTAGTTGGGCAGATTTCTGAATTACAAAGAACATACAAAAACAATAACAAAATCACGATGGTTAGTATAGTCCTACAAAGCTGAATTTAAGGAGAACAAAGTATACAAAGCTGAGATGAGAAAAAAATTGAATTTATTTTATATTTTAGAAAAAGTTAAATATTTTTTTTTTGCATGAAGGGGGAGGAGGGCGTAGGGGTTTGGGTAGAGTAGGGGTGAGTGATTTTGAGAGTTATATGAATATTTCAACTTAATAATGAGGTTGAAAGAGAATTTTGAAAAAATGTTTTTCTTATATTTTGAAGGAAAGTCATTTTTCTTAGATTTGAGAAAAATAAGTTGATTTGAAAAACATTTTTCAAGCTAACAAATTAACTGAAAAGGGTTATATCGGGTCTTGTATTATTTGCAAGATAAATTAGTACATCAATTGAACTAAGATATGGTATTTCATAACCAATTCAATTCGGCATATTTCTCATGTCAGCAGATAATCTATTGCTTTTGAAAACTCTCCAAGAGTTCTAATGATTTTCGAGTTATAAATTTATGCAATGTAAGGATTATAGATAAGTTTCCTAGAAACCTTTATATGCTTCAAACATTTTGAATCCTTAAAAAGTTTTCATGTAAATTTTGTCAAGTGACAATATTCAGCATTTCATCTATGACATCTTCAAGTGTCTGGACTACAAATCAAATAAGTGTTATGCTTATCAAGATGTTTCCTTTTATGTCTTTTCAATGTATGTTCATCAATGGACAAATATTTCATTTGTCAAACACTCCAAGTATACATCCAGTAGTACGCATTATTAGCTGTCTCATTAAAAACCTTGTCAGGAAAATCCTGTGGAATAAAAACCTCAGCTAAGGAAAAAAGAGTGCAGCGAGCGTATTATACTCACATTGTTTAAAACACCACTTTATACTTATAAATGATGTTCTGCAATTCATAAGCGCATCAACTGCACTAAAATATGATACTTACTAATCATTTTCATGAGATCAAAATTGATCTGTTTTCAAGTTAAGCGATCTTTATAATCATGGGGGTATTCAATAGAATCGTTTTATAACATTTTAAATTCTTCAAGGATTTTCATATAAATTTGTCATCTAGCTAGAGATGACAATAACTCATTATACATATTCAAGTTTTTCAATATTGTCAGACTGAAACAAACCTCATTTCATCCACTATAGGAGAACAATTCTTCAATAATAATGTCAGGAACTTTGTGAAATCTTTATGCCCCAAGGCACAAGTCATACTTTATATCTTACGAATTTTACTTTCGCATGGTAAATCATTTGTAACCCACTGGTATTATACCTCTGATCTTTGGATTATGAGTCCAAATATTCACTTTTCAAGTGAAATAAACTACTTGAATTACATACTTTTATTTGGCTAATAATTTATCTGTCCATACTCTTTGACAGATTTGTATCAAAAATCCTCGATACTATTTATAATGTTGAGCGCTATATTATATCAAAGATGTCATCGACGATTGTTAGATATCGGTTCTAATAAGACATAACTTAATAAAGATCTCTTCATATTCATTACTATTTAGGTACCTGAACCTTTGCTAAGGTTTTATAAAGTGTTATGTCAGTGCTAAAGCACTTGCCTCATTATCATGACCACCTTGATCAATGCTCTTTTCCTTCTTTAAGGAGTTTTATCTTTGAAATCAATTGGTCTATCACGCTTCAGACGTGTCATAGACTCTGTCCTTTTACGGACTTTTCATTGGAGCATTCTACAGTTGAATTATCATATAGAGTTAGCAAACAAATCTGATAATTAGTTTGCAACATTTTGCAAATGAATTATTTCTTGAACTTCAAGTTCATATATATATTTTTTATGAAGATCTATATAATTCATTTCATTCATAATTTTCAACTGTTATTCAACTCTCCCCCTAATGTTAGGAAATGTAACATTTGTCTTCAATCTTATCTTGGAATTCATATTTGTGCATTGTGATGAAGCAATTGCATCAAATGTCGCACACTGAAATTTTTAGATGAAAATTATTTGGTTCTTGACCTTGAACCAATAGTGATAGGGGAGCCTTGTTGGCTTGATGTATATGAATGCTGCTATATTTTAAATGGCATGTCTCATACCAAAATTCTTTTGGGAGATTTAATCTAATAATCAATTTAGCTAGAATTTGAGGCATACAATTTCTACTAAACCAACCAACATTATCAACATAATTTATAGTTTGAAACTGTGCTCTTAATAATTTGAGCAAACTGTGCAAAAATCAAATTGCAAGTCAATAGAAAAGCACATGTGACCATATCATAGACACATCTATTAAATTATATAATAGTAATTGGTCTACAAGGCAGGCGAATGAGCCCTTATTCACTTTTTTATATGCTTCAAAAAATTTAGAAAATACATCCCAACCTTAGCTGGTACAATGATCATTTCATTGTGAGAACAAGCAGCACGAGAGAATTCGTGAAGAACCTTTTATTTCTTCAATATATGACCACATGAATTCTCAATTATTTTTGTATCACATTTGAACCGGGATGGTCAACCATCATCCAACTGATATTTTTCAGTAAATTTTTAATTTATTATTGCATGTGATTCTATCATCATGCACATATTTGTGTATTACAATAAATGAAAAAACGCGGATAGCCTTTTACCCGCGTCGATTATAGTAATATAAAGATATAATATCTTTTCATTAATTATATTCTCAATATAATTTATTATTGACAAAATCTTTGAAACTTAATAAGTTTATTTTGAGACTTACTACAATCTTAATATTATGAACAATTTCATTCCTCCAGATAGTAACATTTAATCTCTTTTGCAGCTCTCAATTAATTTCGTGTACTACACATATTTGACACAACATTCATATGGTGAACATCTCCTTCAAGGAGAAAATCATATAAGCACGACCATAAGCTTAAAACACTATATAGGCAAGACGTTTCTTGCTTTTATCCTTTGGTAATTCATGATAAACATATCAAAAATATTTATGCCATACTACAAGTATACGATCAATGACCGTTTATTTCAAAATAAAATTTTCTTTATTTTTTCTCAAACCTTCCGTAAAGGTGAAATGTGACATTTATCCAACCATGCATGAACATGTCCTTTTTTATAATTTTTATCTCATCTTGACACATTCATTTCAAGAATGGTCGAGCATCAACGGTGCTTATCACAAATATCATTCTCTTCGAGGAATGAATTATAATCATATGCACATGCTTCATTAGTTTTCATTAGAAGCTCATTCTTACGCCGTGAAATTTATGGTATTTACATGACAAATCTCAACATCACTTTGAAAGGTCAAGTCCGCCATCACTTTATATTCTTGTTTTGATGGAGGATTTATAAAACTTCTATCAAATTAGGTCTCTTGACAATCATGTGTGCAATGACCTTTCATACCATGCCCATTAGTAGCAAAAATTACCTTCATCTTTTGAAGGATCATTTGAGAACTCATAATGTTTTTCGAAGAATATAAACTTCTAATTCTCTAATATATATGTTGTGTAATACTCAATGTGCATATCTCCGAGATGGCAAAATCGTTCATGCCAACTTATGAACTTATTTTGTACTAGTAAACTCTTAACTTTACCATGACACGTGAGTTTTACTTAGTAAATTTCAGATTTATTAAAACATGAATAATTTTTCAAGTTTTGCTATTTTGGAGTATATTTCATAATATTTCTTCTCAATTATTCTACTTTTTATGGAGGTGCTACTCCTATCACATTCACCCCAGGGAATGAATCTGTAATTTTAATAAGTAAAATTCTCATTCCCCAGGAATGAAATATAATGATGTCTTAAGCCTATCAAATTATGATAGCTTAGAATTTCTTTCAAAATATTGCTCCTTCATGAGCAAATCGAGGCATACATACACTGTAACGAAAGTTTTTGTCCTTGTTATGCCTATATTCATATTCACAAGTTCAATCACATGTCTATTTTCAGACATATTATGCACTGCATGCTACCACATTCACTTCAAGGAATGGAGCATATTCAATGGAACATATTTCATGACTTTTCAATAAAATTTTGTCTTAGTCATTATTATATCATCAATATGTTGTATTGAGATTAAAACTCAACATTATATCCATATAAAGGCATCGCCAAAAATCAATAGGACTTGAACCCAACATCTTATCATCATGGTTCATCGGGACTCTTAACCCAATGTCTTACCCTCTTAATGACATGAGATTTAAATCTATCATCACACCCTCGGCCAATAACATATTAGGCCAAAGTATAATAAACTCAAACTTGATCCTATAACAATATTACTACTTTGTGATTATCAGTACTCTTTTCAAACTCAATTAAAGAACATGATTTAATGATATATTTATCTTATCATAAATAGTAGAAAGGTGAAATCCAAATCGTGATGATCGCATAGTTCTTGCGGTCTTGCCTTCTCTACCTTCCAAACCAATTTTCTTTTCTTAACCTTCAAATTTTAAAATGGTAGAGTCTCGTGTTGATAACATGTTATAAAATAAAGATAAAATATCAATATCAAACTGAAACAAAGGAGAGAATTAGAGAGAATTTTAGTAGTATAGTTGTTACTACTTTGATCTATCATTAAAATGTACAAAGGGTGGCTATTTATAGATCACCAATTTAGTTCCTAAGGTTGCCAAACTTGACTTCAAATTAGCAAGTTGGCAATTTGGCGAACTAATTAAGTATTCAAATTCAATTTGAACAAGTAATTTATGGTCTTCAAATCCAACTTGACTACTAACTATTATCTCTAATAAATGACATTTCACACATATATATGTTACATGACATCCATATTATATAACATGGTAGTAATTTTTCCTAAATATCTTTTGGTTCCTTATTAAATTACTTGTTTTTTATACCCCAAGGGTATTTCTGTAATTTTATGGTGTAATAAAATGGTTACACATGCATATTATTTTTTCCTTATATTTATTAGTTTTGTCCTCATTTTTATGGTGTAATAATATGGTTACACATGCATATTTTTTTTCTTATATTTATTAATTTTGTCCTCATGTATTATTTTAATATTATTTTTATTTAGATCTTTATAATTGAAATACACATGGTAGTAATTTTTTATAAATATCTTTTTGTTCCTTATTAAATGACTATCAAAGATATTTCGCTAATTTTATGATGCAATAAATACTTCTGAATCGATGTATGTCTCCTCAATTTATATATTTGAAACTTTTAAATGAGACATGCTTCCAGGACTGTCCAAACGAAAGACGTGCCACCAACTATAGTTGCAACAATCTAGCTAGATTTTTATCCACTTATATAATCACTTTCGTATTGGTTGTACCAATCTAGCAAGCTCAATTTGTTCCACACTGAATGTATCTATTATGTTAACATTAGTTCATTGTACTACATTTCTTTTCTTTTAAGCTTATACTAAAAAATTAAAACATGTAGTAAATAATCTTCCTCAAAGTCGAATCTCTTTTGCACATTAGTGTTACCAAAATGCCCGTGTCTTGCACGGGTAAGAGTACCTAGTTATATATAAGTGAAGGTTGGGGTGACTATCAAGGGTATTTTGATAATTTTAGTCACCCAACCTTCACTTATATATAATACTCCCTCCGTTTCATAATAAATAAATTGTTGGGTATTTATTGGTGCTCCAAAATAAGTGAATCGTTGAATTTTTTTTCCAAATTTACCCTTATGATTTGACAACCAATGAAAAGCATGTGTAAAGGAAAAGCATGCATGCAGTGAAGTGATGCCAAAATGAAAAAAGGTAAAAATGAAAAATTATGTCAAAATTATGTCTTTGATGCCTTTTTCTTAATCTGTGTGTCAAGATTCAACAATTCATTTATTATGAAACGGAGGAGGTAGTAAATAAAATGGTTACACATGCATATATGTTTTTTCCTTACATTTATTAGTTTTGTCCTCATTTTTATGGTGCAATAAAATAGTTACACATGAATATTGCTTTTTTACTACTATATGGGTGACTACCAAGGGTATTTCGATAATTTTAGTCACCACAACCTTCACTTATATATAGTAGTAAATAAAATGGTTACACATGCATATGAATTTTTTTTCTTATATTTATTAGTTTTGTACTCATTTTTATTGTGCAATAAAATAGATACACATGCATATTATTTTTTGCTTATATTTATTAATTTTGTCCTCATGTATTATTTTAATAATATTTTTATTTAGACCTTTGCAATTGAATTATACATGATAGTATTTTTTTTTAAATATCTTTTTGTTCTTTATTAAATGACTATCAAGGGTATTTCGGTAATTTTATGTTTCAATAAGTGAAGGTTGGGGTGACTATCAAGGGTATTTCAGTAATTTATGTATTATTTTAATAATATTTTTATTTAGACCTTTGTAATTGAATTATATATGGTAATAATTTTTTATAAATATCTTTTTGTTCCTTATTAAATGACCACCAAGGATATTTCTATAATTTTATGGTGCAATAAGTGAAATGCTGAGAAGCACCAGAAGAAGCGACGTGGCAAAATACTGAGAAGCCGCGTGACAGTTTTTAGGACAAGTTTAAAAGTATTGTAATAAAATCTTAATAATTATTTATATTTGAAAGTATTAGGTTTTTTGAAGAAAAAAAATCTCATTAACTTTAAACTAAAATTTATAGTTAAAGTGTTCTAAATAAACTC
This sequence comes from Capsicum pubescens, assembly GCA_030864215.1. Classification (NCBI taxonomy): domain Eukaryota; kingdom Viridiplantae; phylum Streptophyta; class Magnoliopsida; order Solanales; family Solanaceae; genus Capsicum; species Capsicum pubescens. The sequence continues at coordinate 179,874,292 of CM061539.1, read as the reverse complement.
TAACTATTTCATAATAATAATAATAATAACAGTAATGATGATGATGATGATGATGTAATAAGAAATAATAATAGTAGTAACAATAGTAGTACATGGGTGATGTTAGTAGTATAGTAGTAAATAATAATAATAATACTTTCAAATAGTATCTCAGGATGTGTTACCGAAAACATGTATAAATATTTGATAGAAGTAATAAAAATGAATAAATAATCACTAAAGTAAATGAAATTATATGTACACGTATGTATATGTGGATGTATAAAAAAATATAATTTTATTACAAAATGAGCTCGGATTAAGTTTTAGATGTGCCATGACGAAGAAGTGGTTGCTCGACTCATCGGCCGTCCTAAATCGTCTTGTCAAGATACGAATCGTAAAACTCTTTGTGTTATCATGATATTGTAAAGATTTGTCATTGCCTGAGTTTATTTATTTTATTATGCATTTGTTTACGTAGCATCCATCTTTTATTTGGGGAGGCCTCAAAAATCGACGGAGAATTATTTATGCATTTGAGATGAATAAATAAACTTGAGAAAAATAAAGTCCGTCTTTTATTATCGGATGGCCTCAAAAATTCGACGGAAAGATAATATTATTGGCCATGTGTATATTTTGATATGAAAGAAGTAGATTTGAAAAATTAAAATCCGTCTTTTGTAATGGGGTTGCCGAGGTGGCCTTGAAAATCCGATGAAAAGATATTTCATTGGCCAAATGTCTATTTTGTATGTATTTTGAGAGAGAGAAGAATAAAAATGTATATTGTGAGAAGAGAAAAAATATGTGTGTATTTTTTATCTATTTTGGAGAGAGAAAAATGGAAAATGAGGAAAGTTTTTTTTGTGTGATGAAAAATATGTGTGTAGTGAAAAAAAATATGTAGATGCAATTGGTATTTATTTCTGTGTGTTTTTTAGAGGGAAAGTGGGAAAAGAGAAAAATGTATGTATATATTTTTGAGAGAAAGAGAGGAAGAAAAATGAAATGTGCCTAGTGAAAAAATGTTTGTGTGTAAAAAAATATCTTTCACTTCCATCTATTTATAATAAAATTGAACACCTTTATTATTTAAAGGATAAAAGGGTGTCCCTACTTTTCCTTTAAGAGCACCTTTTGGACCTTGAGTTATTGACCAAATGATTTTCATCATTTTAATCAATATGCGAAGTTATTGTTTAAAGGATAGTGTCACTATGTAGTTATTGTCAAATATGACAAGTCATTATGTATAGTCGCCAGATGTGACAAGACATTATTGTGTGGTCATTATCGAATGTAACAAGACATCAAATTATTATACTATGTAAAAATAATTAATCCGATTTAGCATTTGTGGATTGTAAAAATGTGTAAAATGTAGAAATTGACATGCAATAAAAAATGTAAAAAAAGTTGAAAGTAGTGAAAAAATAATTAATTTGAAAAATATTATAAACATATGATGTCATGTCGTGTACGAGTACATATGATTGTGAAAAAATGTTAAAGGCGATAATGAATTGATAAAAATGCTAATGTACAAAGAATTATCAATAACTTATGAAAAACAAAATATGACAATAAATTGATAAAATCTTAAAGTAAGGATGATTATCAATAATTTATCAACAATTATAAAAAATGTGTGAAAATGTGTTTTGTGCCCTTTAACGATCAGGAACCTGAAGGCGTTAATTTTAAGCATGGAGAGCAAAAATTGAGTGTCAACAGGAAAAAATCGATATTATAATTGTGGTCAGCTTGGTCATATGCAACGAGATTGTCCTTTAGCTAGAGTTGCCACTGGAGCTAATAAGATCCTGGTTTCCACTTCTTCGGCTCCGACATCTAAGGGTTCCACTTCAGGTAACGGCACTGGATGAAATTGTCTCTATGTTCTTGCTACTCTCAGGAATTTGAGGCATCTCCAAAATATAATTACTTGTATGTTACACCTCTTCACTGGTGACATTTATTGTTTTCTTGATCTAGGCTCTGCCCTATCTTTGTGACACATTATGTGGCGGTACATTTTGATTTTGATCCTGAAAATATTTTCGATCCATTTTTTTGTTTCTACCTTGGTAGGTGAGTCTATAGTTGCTAGAAAAATCTATAGGAGTTGTGTGGTGTCTATTCTTCATAGGGAGACATTGATAGCTTTGATAGAACTTGACACAGTAGATTTTGATGTAATCTTGGGTATGGACTGTCTTCATTCGTGCTATGATTCTCTGAATTTAGGATCCAAGAGGTCAGTTTCCATTTTTCTAATGAATCGGTATTAACGTGGGAGGGGAGTTCCTTAATACCCAGAGGGAGGTTTATCTCATATCTTAGAGCTCAAAAATTAATTTTTAGAGGGAGTTTATATCATCTAGTTCGAGTTAAGAATTCTAACTCTGAAGAAAAGTCCTTCCTTGTAATTTGTCCCTCATTGTTTTTTCCGATGATGTTTTTGGGATTACTCCCGATAGGATGATAGACTTTGGAATTGATCTTCTATCGGATACATGTCCTATTTTCATTCCTCCTTATTGGATGGCTTCGATTGAATTAAAGGAACTTAAGAAGCATTTAAAGGACCTTCTTGATAAAGGGTTCTTTCGTCTTAATGTTTCTCCGTGAAATGCTTCTGTACTTCTTATGCGAAAGAAAAATGTGATTCCTTCGATAGTTTGTTCACATTAAAGCTTCAGGTCACAAAGTGCAATGGGGACCAGGTCCCTCTGGTTAAGTTTGTCTATCATGAAAACAGATATATTCACATTAGTCATTTAAAAAAAAATGAATAGATCCCATCTCTCATTCCTCTTGTGTTTATAAATAAGTCGGTCAGGAATTTGACTCTGAGACGTAGCTACAAGGAGCAAAAACGGATGGCGGGTTTGCAAGCAACGAAAGGAGAAAATAAGAATTCTTTTCAAAAAATTGTGTTCAATAAAGTTCCTCCTCTGCTTCTTAATTATTTTTTTTGGGATAAATCTCTTCAACTAGCAATTCGGATAAATCTCTTCAACTAGTCAACCATTAGGTTTAGGGAGCACTTTCAAGCGAAAAGATAAAATTGAGAGTTTTTTTGGGCCTAAAGAGTGGAAAAGGATACTTTGAGACAAATTCAATAGATTAGGGGGGTTTTAAGTCAAAAGATAACTTTTGGAGCATCTTTTGCTGATACGTGGAAGGACGATATTTGGCTATAAATTGATGGTGTTTTTTTTAAAGCAAAATTCAATAAGCTACATTGGTTCTCATCAAAAAGTCCACTAAGGTGTCAAGGGCATCATTTTACCATCACTACAACAAATTTGGCCTAAGGCCACATTATATCTAGGCTACACTTATAAAATATTATCAAATATATTTAGGAAAACGTTTTTAAAGTGTTGCTTTTAGTTAAAGCTTTTAGCTATGAAATATTAGGGCACACTTGTAAAACGTAGCCATAGATAACAAATACTACGTTGTATAAATGTGGTTAAATCATGAAACAGATAACCACACTTATCTATCTGTATAACTACATTTGCAACGCTAAAGGCATTAAGTGTGCCCCAAGAATTTTCAATACAATTTTCGCTAAAATATTATTCCTTTGTGGCACCGTTACTGATATTATTCCCTACTTTAAAAGTTGCAAAAGTTTTCCCTTGGACGTCAGTAGGGTTTTCCCTTCACTTTCAAAGTGAAATAGATTCTCAATTCTCGTTGGACATCTTCTCTGTTCAGCATCTTCTTCATCACCAGTTGGTAAGACTAGGGCTTTTTCTCTCCGCCGTAGAACCACCGGTGCCGCCGGTTCTCAAGATTGGGTGTTCAAGGTAGAAATCAAATAAAAGGAATACAATTTTAATGGTAGAAACTAGAATTAGAATTTTTTTATTTTTTTTCACTTTACTGTGTTTTCTATGGGTTTTATTTGTTTGAGGTATGGTGGATGGTCAGGGCAGAAATTATGTATATAGAATACAATCTTTCAATAACAGGAATCAGAATTAGTGTTTTTTACCCTACTTTTTGTGCTTTATCTTACCGTACTTTTGATGGATTTTTTTTTTGTTTTAAGCTATGGAGGATGGTCAGTGTTCGTCTATATCTCTGGTGAGTCCGAACGGAGGTGGTAACATGAAAGCAGTTGGGACCAGAGTCCTAGGTCTAATATTCGTGAACAAGAAATGTTTCTACAAATCACTAACATTAGTAGAATCATGAAGAAGGCACTCCCTACTAATGGAAAAATTGCTAAGGATGCTAAGGAAACTATTCAGGAATGTGTTTCTGAGTTCAATTGCTTCATCAGTGAGTATGTTTTAAATGTTCTCGTACTGATGTTCATAGGGCTGCGGGTTGCATTAAGGAAATTGCTAGAGAGGTTTTGGGTGTCTTGAAGGGCTGGTCTGGCCGACATCGGGGGATTGGTGGTGGAATGAAGAAGTTAAGAAGAAGGTAGAGACGAAAAAGGCGACTTACGTTGAGTTGGTTGAGAGTAAGGATGAAGAAGAAGCGGGTGAGCAGGGAGGTTTCACACCCCTTTTTACAATCAAAAATATTTCAATTTTAAATTCGAAAAATGATTTTTATTATCAAGTGACAAAAGAAGAATTTGCTCCGAAAAGGACCTTTAATAATAAAAAATCAGAGTCGTCACTTGGCATAATCCGGTGTGACAAGTCACCTTTGAAAAATCCTTTTCAAAACGATTTGACTCTAAAAACTGATCTGCGAACAGAGATTTTGGTTAAGGAATTCTGTTGACCGAGGGGAAGGTGTTAGGCACCCCTCGATCCCGTGGTTCGACCACGATCGCTTGGTAGAGCGTATCGGCTAATTTTGACACTAAGAATGTATAAACCACACAAAACAATCAATCAAATAAACAAAACAAAACAAGTCCGAAAATATAATGTTCAGTCCAATTATTATAGTCTGAAATAAAAAAAGTATTGAAAAGGAAACCTACACTAATCCTAAACTACGCTCTCATGCTTTACTGGATGCCTCGGGCCTTCATCACGAACCTCCTTTGCATACATGATACGTCGGGGCATTCCCCGGTGAATACGTACAAGTGGCTTCGGGGCATTCCCCGGCTAAACGAATACATTTCCAAATGCGAGAAAAAAAAGAATCATTCAACAAACATTCCACATTACTCAACAATCCACAAATTCTAAATTTGCCTACCCAAGCCTACCGTTTGCCTATCCCGTTCGACCTATCATGATACTATCGCGTTCCAACAATATCATGCTTATTCCGAATTAACAAAGACAACAATAAATCAAAAATTAAACCAAATTCACCTTTTTTTATCAATTCCTCAATTTCATCCCAAATTTCCTTTTAACGTGATTAAACTAATTATATACGCAATCCACCAATCATGTTTTCATATCCAAATCCAACATCAACCAACACACCACGAAGATTCAAACATGCCAATCACATCATTCATAATTACGTAAAAAGTAAAAGAAAGAAGAGAGAGAATTTGACCTTAATTTTTATTTCAATCCCGAATTGTTCGACAAAGCTACCACTGGAATACCCGAATTGAACCTCAACAGTGACCAACAACTCGACAAACTTTGACTCGCCCTCCGTTCGAATCGAAAGCCAATGGCGAAATCGCAGAATCAGAAACCAGACTGACCTGAAATAGATATTGCGAAAAACAGATCAACCCGAACCCATTTTCATACGTCACACTGTTGACTCATCTTTTGTCCATGGGTTGCGACGGAATCGAAGTTGGTTTGTTGTTGCTGCTTAGCCGGAGCTCCGATTAGCTCAATCGGCTGTAGGCGTGACTAATTTCAACACTTTACGAAGATCCTGACTTCATTCCGGTGACCCTTACTCTGTTTTTCTCCTCACTGGTCTCCCTCTAGATCTCTTTTCATTTTTCTGATCAACCTCTGCACACCATCTTTCTCGTATTCACGATTTTCCCTTTTTTCGATTCTCTCCCTATTTCTATCTCTCTTTCTTCTCTCCGATCACACCCTTTCTCTCTCACCTCTATTGGTTTTTCTCCGTTCTTTCTCAATCAATGTGTGGTTGTGCGATTTATGTGTAAATATGGCGTCTGTGTATTGTCAATCCAAGAAAAGAAAAGAAAAATGAATGATGATAAAAAGGGCAGCCCGGTGCACTAAAGCTACCGCTATGCAAGGTGTTCGGGGAAGGACCCCACCACAAGGGTGTATCGTACGCAGTCTTACCTTGCATTTCTGTCAGAGGCTATTTCCAAGACTTGAACCCGTGACCTCCTGGTCACATGACATCAATTTTACCAGTTACTCCAAGGCTTCCCTTCAAGGATGATGGATGATGATCTCTGATGGAATCGTGAATGGGAACCAAAAATGGGTTCTCCGTGTATGTATATATCTGGTAGTGTGGGGAGTGTGCTCTATTCTCTATGGAGAATATGTTGTGAGGTCCCTTTTCTCTTTTGTATTGTGGTCTTTGAATTATGTATCCCTTTGTGTGACGTGTAATAGTGAGGTAGTGTGAGGTAGTGGGGTAGGGTAGGGTAGGTTATTAGGATAGGATTAAAACAAGATAAAATTTGTTAGGGATTTTGTTAAGGGTTGTTATTTTTTATATTTTTGTGGGGTATAATCACATGGATGAGGGTGTGTGGTAAAGTGAGCTAAAAAATGAATAAAATTGGACTTGTGAGGGACAAAATTAGGTGTCTACAGCATGCCCCTTTTGAATGTAAACATGAAGTATTTTCAGATAAAGAAGTAGACAACGAGACAGAATTTTGTCCCAATCATTATTCGTACGAAGAAATAGAAGGAAGAAGGACAACCACATCTTGACTTAGGACACTCCTACCTACCCAAGTTGTGAGGCAATCAAGTCACAGGTATCTCAAAGGGTTGGAAAGAGAGGGACTATACCGAGTTGGAGAGTCTAGTGAGGTTCCATCGAGGTTCCAGTCCGCGGCTCTGTCATTACATCAAAAATAAAAATTATAAGTCAAAACATAAATAAAAATACAAAAATCCTATCTATGCAGCTTCTTTTACTCCTGACTTAAGCTTCATCACTCTATTCTTCAGGCGGGCTCCTGATTTGCGATTTCCTCAACTTGTTGCTTGGATTTCAATTGCTCCATCTTGTTGCTTGACTTTCAATTTCTCACACTGTTCTTCAAGCGGGCTCCTAACTTGCTATTTTGACTTTCGATTTCTTCGCCTTGTTTCTTCAGGTGGGCTCCTGACTTGCAATTTCATCACTCTGTTATTCAGGCGGGTGATGATAGGTGGATTTACATGCCTATATCAATATATTTTGCCCATATTTTAGCCTAGTTTTGAGAACAAATTATATATTTCATGCACTTTTAGTCCTTTTTCCTGTAAATGAGCTAACGAACATGATTAGTAAAGTTTCAGGTATAAATGATGCAGAATTCAGCATTTTATGGCTTACTTGACGCAAAAGAAAGCTCACAAAGGAAGGGAAGAAAGTTTACACGCCTAAGGACCAAAACTGCTGCATGAAAAATCTGTCCCGGGCTAAAACAACATTTCTGAAGACTTTGGGGACTTACAGACACAAAGCTGGATTTTGACAATGATACATTAACCTAGTACAATTAGGTTATGTATTTCATTATTTTAAGTGGATTATGATAATGTTACCTTAACCTAGTACATTTGGGTTAAGGATTTCATTAGTCTAATAGGATTTGGTTATTTATTTCATTAGCTTAGTAGGATTAGGATATGAGTATTATAAATACCCTATCATGCTAGAGATTTTAGAGAATAAGGAGGGAGGGAGGAAGGAGGGAGAACACAATACTTCCTTCCATCCCTCTCATCTTCTATCATCTTCTTATAACTTCTAATTTTCTTAACTTCTCGTCTTACAATTCAATTCTATTTTTCTTCTTCTACTCTTCTATTCTTAAATTCCACAACAAGAGAATCGTTACTTGCTAAGGAATCACGCCTCACGCCTATCACTTGATCTACACGCCATTACTCAATATCGTGATATAATAACAATGTCAATCGTGATTTCCTTCGCATTCATGGGTAACTAAACTTCTCTGTTGGGGTTATGGAAGCCGTATGAGATACTATCTATTGCTGTGAGTTTGTGAGTTCGAGGCACGTATATTGCTTATATCATTATTCTCTTCATCTTAATATACATTCTTTGCGGTTGCAAACGCAAGAATACGCCAGTCTAACATTTAACTTGTTCGAGAGAAAAGTTATTTGTCTGGAAAAGAGATAATGTCAAGGTAGTAGGACACCCTTTCCTATTAAAAAGCTAGTGTCGTAACTGGACTAACCTCTTGGAGAATTCGTACCGTTAGACACGCTTTAAGCTCGAGAGAGTTAAAGTGAAATAGTCCTTGTTTAGGTCGAGAGACGCTTGGATTTACCATCGACTACAATCCTCTATAAGCAATTGCATGTCAGAATTCTACACACTCATAGCCAATAGAGACGTATACCTCAGAAGGTGGACATAACCCCAACGCTTCAATTCTCATTGTTTACAACCAACGTAACAATCTCTCTCTTTTTACTTTATTATTTTCAGCTTTTGTTTACATTACTTGCAAAACAAGAATCCCCCCCTTCTTACGAGACTTGCACCAAAAGTTTAGTAATTTTACTTACTTGTTGGCCAAGCTATTCCCTGTGGGATCGACACCCAACCCAGGTTGGGTTCTATATTTACTAACGACCGCTTTACACTCCTACGAGAGCTGTAGATTGAGCGTTATAAAAAATTGGCGCCGTTGCCGGGGAATAAAAGTGTCAATTAAGTTCGTGAAAATTACTAGACCATTTGGTCAAAGATTCTCGTACTTTTACTTTTAGTTTTGGTTTTTGTCTACTGCAGGTTTTTATTTTAGTGCATGCCCCATACTCGAAGTTCTGGTCAACCGTTATTACCAATCAATCCTGAACCACAACGCATTGGTAGAATGGAAGCACAAGCTGAAATCGCAAGGATGGTTGCTCAACAGGAACAAGCAAGATTGGTTGCCCTTGCCGCAGCCCAGGTTCAACAGCAGAACATTGATAACCCTGCACAAGCACCAAATCCTGACGATGAGGATTTAGGTGATGACGAGTTACTAAACCCTAGGCGTGATGCTGAAATCGTAACACCTGCCAACAGAAGAGGTCTACAAGCTCGGTATAGACATGATCGCCAACCTATGCAGCCAGCTTTCGACGATGATGATGATGATCTTGATGGAGCTGGTGCCACAGGAGCCATTATTCTTCCGCCATTAGCCCCCGGAGCCAAGTTCAACATCACGAGCACCATGATTCAGTTATTGCAACTCAAGGGATTATTTGGTGGATTAGCAGGCGATGATCCGAATATGCATCTCATCAACTTTATTTCTACATGTAAGTCGTTTGACAATCCTGGCGTTGGTCAGAATGCAATTCGGTTACGCTTATTTCCATTGTCTCTGTCTGGGGAGGCAACTCTATGGTTGAATGGGCTGACTCCTGATTCTATTACAAATTGGAGGCAATTGAGAGACGCTTTCCTCGAAAGATTCTTTCCACCATCCAAAAGAGCACAATTGAGAGATGAAATCAACAACTTTCGTCAGCTTCCCACTGAAGCTCTCCATGAAACATGAGAGAGGTTCAAGACAAAGCTAGCGAGATGCCCAAACCATCACATGACTAATGTTCACCTCATGGAGATATTGTATAGAGCCTTGAATTCAATAACTAAGCCAGTGGTGGATAACGCAGCTGGAGGATCTTTTATGGACCTCACCTTTGGTCAAGCAAGCAATATGCTAGATCGCATGACGAAACAAAGTAGAGTTTGGCATACCAGGGATTCCGTGGTAGCAAGCCCCACTTTATCTATAGGCATGACTGCAGACCAAAGAAGAAGACAAGAAGAACGTGATCAAGATATGGCGCACATGAAAACACAAATGGATCTTCTTACAAAGCATTTATTATCAGGGAAGACCGAAAAAATAAAAGCCATTGCGTCAAAAGGAAGAAACGAAGCTGATACGGAAGAAGAAGCCAACTACTTGAATAATCAGGGGGGTTTCCGAGGCAATGCCCAAGGAAACCAAAGTCGGAACTACTATGAGAAATCTGGAAACAAGGACCAAGGTAGTTGGAAGAACGAGAATGACAATAGTGGTGTGTATGTTCGCCCTGGAAGACGTGACACCACCACATCTAATTCTGGAAGCATGGAAGACATGATGGCTAAATTATTGAAAGGAGTGGAAGCAACAAGCGCGGGAGTTACTGAGGTAATTAATGATTTGTCCTCCATGAAACAACTAGTTGATTCTCATTCCACTTCAATCAAGCAAATAGAGCAGCAATTGAGCCAACTTTCAGCAACACTCAATCAAAGAAAGGCTGGCACTTTACCTAGCGATACTGTGCAAAACCCAAGGAATGATGGGTCATGCATGGCCATCACTACCAGAAGTGGTAAGGTGCTGGAAACTTCAGAAAAAGGCAAGCAAGTGGTTGACTAAGAAGCGGAAATTGATGATAAGGCGAAAGGGGAAGATGCCGCAGCAGCCGATCCTAACGTCCTTAACGTCAATCCTCACGATGTGCAGCCTGGAAAAACTGAAAAACGGAAGTAAGAGGAGAAGAAATTTGTGGCGAGAACAATTCCATACCCACCACCACTATTTCCCCAAAGACTGAAGAAGGTGGCGGATGATACAAGGTTCCGCAAATTCATGACGATGTTAAAGCAGCTGACTATTAATGTTCCGTTGGTGGAGGCACTAGAACAAATGCCTGGGTATGCAAAATTTATGAAGGACCTGTTGACAAAGAAGCGGGCAGTAAGCTATGAGCCGACAGATAATATTCATCATTGCAGTGCAATTGCCACAAGGTCCTTAGTACAGAAGAAGGCAGACCCTGGTGCTTTCACTATTCCTTGCACGGTTGGATCTATGAATTTTGCTAAGGCATTGTGCGATTTGGGAGCTAGCATCAATTTGATGCCACTATCCGTCTACAGAAAGTTGGGGTTGGGCGACCCTACACCAACCAATATGCGGCTCGTGATGGCAGATAGATCGGTAAAACGACCTATGGGTATCTTGAATGATGTGTTGATGAAGGTGTCTACCTTCATTTTTCCTGCAGACTTTGTGATTTTGGATTGCGAGGTGGATTCTGAAGTTCCCATAATCTTGGGACGTCCTTTCCTTGCAACAGGAAGTGTGCTTATTGACATGAGAGATAATGAGCTTTTATTTCGAATAAATGAAGAAGTGATTCGTTTTGATTTGTGCAAAGCAATGAAGCAGCCAAGAGATATGGATGTGTTCTCTGTAGTTGATGTTCATTATGAAGGTAAGAAAGCATTATCTGTAGAGAAACAGCCTACTGTTGAGCCATTGTCTGCTGCGCTGCTGAATGTTGAGCATGAGGATGCTAAAGAATATGAAGAACTTATGGGTGCTCTAACAGAAATAGAGTCCTATTCCCATACTCCTAAGCAACCGGACCGTGATCTTAAGAATCAACCTTCACCTACAGCGAAGACTTCCCTTGAAGAGCCACCAACGCTAGAATCGAAAGAGCTCTCCGATTATCTAAGGTATGTTTTCTTGGAAAGTAGAAATATACTTTCGGAGAGTGCAAATGATTTAAGTGAACAGCACGTAGAAGCTCTCATCTGTGCTCTGAAGAGATACATGAGAGCTATGGGTTGGACTATTGATGACATAATTGGTATCCCTCCTACAAGTAAGCCTCATTGTCGTCTGAATCCATTCAGAAAACGATCCACCATCTATCTCGACGAAGTCTAAGTGCTCGAGGTAACTATGTCGTGCCGCGACAATAAATCAAGCGCTAGATGGGAGGCAACCCATCGTTTATCATTTTTCATTTCATTTTTTTTACTTGTTTTGCTTTTGATAATGAAAATCCAAAAATAAGAGTCGTGCCACGACCAAAACTAAGGCTCTTGGTGGGAGGCAACCCATCGTACTAATCGTTTTCATTTGTTTGAGCGAATATAGGTGCAAGAAGTAGTCAACGAGGAGATTGATTTCAATTGACGATTTGGACGCATTGTATGGTAAAGTTGGTAAGTTAGGAAGGGTGATGCATAAGGCTATAGATTGAGCCTTTCTCACGCCAAAATAGGCTTTGAGGAAGGCTAGGCCTTGGTAAAACTAGGCCACGAACGATGCACAACCTATCCTATAGCCTAAGGTCTCGGAATCTAGTGTGCTATACACTATGCGCCGCCTATTCCTAGGTATGCTTTTGACTATGCGCCGCCTATGCTATGGCATTTGGTCTCAGTATCTCATATGCCATAGACTATGCTGCGCATATGTCTACAAATGCCATAGACTATGCGACGCATATGTCCCATTATGCCATAGACAATGCGCCGCATATACCATGACTATGCCAAGCATTATGCGCCGCATATGTAGCATTTTTGTCTCCAAAACCGATTGTAAATGGGTCAAAACCCGACCCATTCTCTTCCTATATAAAGGGGACTTAGTCTTGAAACATAACCACACTAGAAATTAACCTAAAGGCGCCGCATTCCCTCTCCAAATTATCTCAAAACTTTTCTTTTTGCTCTCCCACTTCACAAGAACATCTCCAAAGGCTTCAATCACGTAAGTACTCTTTTGTTCTTCATCTATTTTTCGTAAGTGCTACATTGCTATGTCTATTATGAATTGCTACATCTTGAAGAAATATTGGTGATGTTAATGTGTTTGAATTGTTGATACAAAACCAAGTGAGTGAACATGAACGTTAGGATACTCTTAACTTGTTTCCGACTTAAATTTCATTTTGATGCATTGTTATGCTACTTGAGGAATTGCTATAGTCTTGAACATTGTTTAAAATTGCTACTTGGATACTTACATGTTAGGCTATCCCGTTCATCGGGATAAGACTTATAGTGCCTGCCGACATAGGAGGTTGTGATTGTTGAAAGTAACTATATTATGTGGTAACCCCTATGTAGTAGTGTTGTTATATCTAACATGAAAGTAATGCAATGGCTGCAAGTAGTGATACATCACTGATTTTCTTGCCGGAATACAACTCCTAAAACGTATGTCGACGAAATCTGAGTAATCGACCACTTTCACTTCACTGATTTGTGTCAACAAAACTAAGTGTGGGGTGGTACCCCTACTGCTTGTGCATAGATTGTATCCATTGATATTTTGCTACCACTAACACTATTTCTAGTCTCAGGTACAATGGCACCTAAAGCGAGACAAGGCAAGGAGAAGGCTACCACCTCCCAAAAGGGCAAAAAGAGAAGTCGCAAGGACCAAGGAGAACCCTCCTCGCTGCAAATACCTCGACTCACGCTTGGAATTAAGTGGGATACTTATGAGAAACTTCTGAGGATGACGACTCTGATGATGATTCCAATGCAAGGGGTATGACCCCAGACATAGAGGATAAGTCCAACCAACCAGGTTCCTCGTATTTATTTTCCACTGAGGACAGTGTCCCGACTAAGTGTGGGGTGGTGGTATTGCATGCTATACTTCTCTATTCGCATTTATGTTTGTTTTCTTTTGTTTCATTTTTGTTTCGTTTTGTTTTTTTAGTAGTTAAAAAAAAATTTTAGCTTCGCATGAAATTATTTTGATAGGCAGCATGAGATTATAACAAGAGTATGTGCTAAAATTGTGACTATTGAGACGTTTAGGCTCTAGTTGTGACTCAATATGTGATATTGTGTGATTCAATTCCTTCACTTGTTGGGTCGAGAGTCTATATTACTTCCAATCAAGTCGACCATGTGCCTTGTGTGTGTGAGATAATAGTATATTCTATGTATGTGGCTGATGCTAGAACTTGCCTGGTATGTATGCAAAGCGAAAATAAGGAGTGTAAGTTTAGGATATGATTTAAGCATTTCTTTGGCAACCTATACATGTTTACCTTCAGTTTTACCTACCCATGGACATCATCCTAGTTAACCTTTTTGAGCCTTTAGCCTATTTCTTTGACAACCTTGTATGTAAGCCTAATCCATTTCTTTCAAGACCGTAATTTGATCCCAAAATCCCTAAGTGCTTTAAAGTGAAAAAGTCATGTGACAACATAAAAGGAAATTGGGTGAGTATAATGCTATAAATTGGAATGGTTCTTGAATGTGTTATGAAAAAAAAAAAATGCTATCATAAGAGGTATGTTGTGAAAAGAAAAAGGAAAAGAAAGCTGAAAAGTGAGTTATGCTTAAAATTGAAAAAAGAGGAGAACATGGGTGGTAGAAAAAAGAAAGAAGAAAGGTTGAAAGAAAAAAGTGTCAATGATACAAAGTGATGTATTAAAGCGCTTAGGAACTTAGTCACTATTCCTGGCCAAAATAGTCCTACCCGTCCCTTAGCCTACATTACAACCATCAAAAGACCTACTTGATCCTAATCTTAACATTCCAACATTTAGTAGAGTATTACATTAAGGGCAAGCCTATGGTCATCAGTCGCTTCATATGAATTCTTTGTGAGAGCGAGAGCAAGGATATTTAGATACCCATGTTTGAAAAATATGCTATACTTGTGAGTGATTATGGGTACTATAGTGTGAGACACACATGGTTGATGAGGTTTGGGTAGTTATATATGATTCCTTGTACCTTAACGTTTGCATGCGAGTTGATCACCATCACGAGTCTATACTTGAGGTTAAATTGTTTCTACTTATAATCGGAAAGCTACTCTTGGTTGATAATCGTTGTGCTTGTCTTAATAAATGTTTTGTGTTGTTGCTGTAAAAACCTTAAGTTGATGCTTAGAAGGACATGATATGTTGTTCGAGGACGAACAAAGCTCTAAGTGTGGGGTGTTGATGATAGGCGGATTTACACGCCTATATCAATATATTTTGCCCATATTTTAAACTAGTTTTGAGAACAAATTATATATTTCATGCACTTTTAGTCCTTTTTCCTGTAAATGAGCTAACGAACATGATTAGTGAAGTTTCAGGTATAAATGATGCAGAATTCAGCATTTTATGGCTTACTTGACGCAAAAGAAAGCTCACAAAGGAAGGGAAGAAAGTTTACACGCCTAAGGACCAAAACTGCTGCATGAAAAATCTGTCCCGGGCTAAAACAACATTTCTGAAGACTTTGGGGACTTACAGACACAAAGCTGGATTTTGACAATGATACATTAACCTAGTACAATTAGGTTATGTATTTCATTATTTTAAGTGGATTATGATAATGTTACCTTAACCTAGTACATTTAGGTTAAGGATTTCATTAGTCTAATAGGATTTGGTTATTTATTTCATTAGCTTAGTAGGATTAGGATATGAGTATTATAAATACCCTATCATGCTAGAGATTTTAGAGAATAAGGAGGGAGGGAGGAAGGAGGGAGAACACAATACTTCCTTCCATCCCTCTTATCTTTTATCATCTTCTTATAACTTCTAATTTCCTTAACTTCTCGTCTTACAATTCAATTCTATTTTTCTTCTTCTACTCTTCTATTCTTAAATTCCACAACAAGAGAATCGTTACTTGCTAAGGAATCACGCCTCACGCCTATCACTTGATCTACACGCCATTACTCAATATCGTGATATAATAACAATGTCAATCGTGATTTCCTTCGCATTCATAGGTAACTAAACTTCTCTGTTGGGGTTATGGAAGCCGTATGAGATGCTATCTATTGCTGTGAGTTTGTGAGTTCGAGGCACGTATATTGCTTATATCATTATTCTCTTCATCTTAATATACATTCTTTGCGGTTGCAAACGCAAGAATACGCCAGTCTAACATTTAACTTGTTCGAGAGAAAAGTTATTTGTCTGGAAAAGAGATAATGTCAAGGTAGTAGGACACCCTTTCCTATTAAAAAGCTAGTGTCGTAACTGGACTAACCTCTTGGAGAATTCGTACCGTTAGACACGCTTTAAGCTCGAGAGAGTTAAAGTGAAATAGTCCTTGTTTAGGTCGAGAGACGCTTGGATTTACCATCGACTACAATCCTCTATAAGCAATTGCATGTCAGAATTCTACACACTCATAGCCAATAGAGACGTATACCTCAGAAGGTGGACATAACCCCAACGCTTCAATTCTCATTGTTTACAACCAACGTAACAATCTCTCTCTTTTTACTTTATTATTTTCAGCTTTTGTTTACATTACTTGCAAAACAAGAATCCCCCCCTTCTTACGAGACTTGCACCAAAAGTTTAGTAATTTTACTTACTTGTTGGCCAAGCTATTCCCTGTGGGATCGACACCCAACCCAGGTTGGGTTCTATATTTACTAACGATCGCTTTACACTCCTACGAGAGCTGTAGATTGAGCGTTATCAGCGGGCACCTGACTTACAGCTTCGTCACCCTGTTCTTCAGGCGGGCCCCTGAAATCAAAATAAAAATTAGAACGAGAATTATCCCAAACAAAGATTATGATAAAGAAAGATTTCTTTTTTGAAAGTAATGTCCCATTTTCCATAAGGGTCCTGATCAGAAAGTAAAATCCTATTTTTCAGGAGGGTCCTGAACATAAAGTAAATTCCCATTTTTCAGGAGGGTCCTGAACATAAAGTAAATTCTCATTTTTCAGGAGGGCCCTGTACATAAAGTAAAATTCTATTTTTCAGGAGGGTCCTCAACATAAAGTAAAATCCCATTTTTCAGGAGGGTCCTGAACAGAAAGTAAAATCTCATTTTTCAGGAGGGTCCTGAGCATAAATTAAAATTCTATTTTTTAAGAGGGTCCTGAACAGAAAGTAAAGTCCCATTTTTCAGAAGGGTCCTGAATAGAAAGTAAATTCTCATTTTTCAGGAGGGTCCTGAACAGAAAGTAAATTCTCATTTTCCAAGAGGGTCCTGAACAAAAAGTAAAATCCTATTTTTCATGAGGGTCCTGAACAAAAAGTAAAATCCCATTTTTCACGAGGGTCCTGAACAGAAAGTAAAATTCCATTTTCCAGGAGGGTCCTGAACAGAAAGTAAAATTCTATTTTCCAGGAGGGTCCTGAGCAGAAAGTAAAATCCCATTTTTCAGGAGGGTCCTGAGCAGTGAGTAAAATCCCATTTTCCAGGAGGGTCCTGAGCAGAAAGTAAAATCCCATTTTTCAGGAGGGTCCTGAACAGAAAGTAAAATCTCATTTTCCAGGAGGGTCCTGAACAGAAAGTAAAATCCCATTTTCCTGGAGGGTCCTGAACAGAAAGTAAAATCCCATTTTTTAGGAGGGTCCTGAACAGAATGTAAAATTCCATTTTTCAGGAGGGTCCTGAACAGAAAGTAAAATCTCATTTTTCAGGAGGGTCCTGAGCAGAAACTAAAATTCTCACGGATGTGCATTTCCAATGGTAGCTGAATTAAGTGAAGCGAATTTGCTCCTGTTTTAACAAAGAAAATTTGTCAGTTAAAAACTTAGTGGTCTCTTGCGGCACTTGGTTGTCCTGACACCTGCTCCAGTGTTCATTCTCTTCATTTTATTTCAGATTGCTGGCACTTACCCCTGCTTTGTCGTGTCATTGACCCAAACTCAAATTATTAAAAGTGACTCCGAAATAAACACAGTATCTCTGCTTTGTCATGCTTCTAAGATAAACCCTTTAAACCTTGGTATTTTCATGAGTTCCCAAGCTTGTCTGTTGTCAAAACTTTCTGCATGATTATTCGACTCACAATCATATCTTTTTCATATGCTGACTTTGTCTTGCTTTGGGCAATTGAAGAAGCTGTTAGCCAGTTTTAAAATCTTTTTTCACTTATTTTGTCATAGACTTGACTCAAAAACACGAGAAAAATGACAATGATTTTTTTATTTGGATAACTGACTCAAGAAAATAAAAATAAAGATAAAGAGAAGAAAGAAAAGATAATGAATGTCCCCATTTGAAACAAAGAAACGAAAAATTTATCTAAAATGACAATCAACTCTAATGATTATGTCATGCATTTGGATTAAGCTGCCTGATCTTTTCATCCAAACTTTCACCAATTGTCGTTGAGATAATGACCCTCAAATTGAGTTACTTCCTTGGGTCAATTGCATTCAGAGACCTCATTCAGCTAGTGACACCTTGAAGGGTTTTTGCCAACAAGCCTCTCTCATTTTCTTTCTCTCGGCTCACCATTGCCTTATGGTATCCGTGAGGGTTTTTCACCTATGAGATTCTCTAATTTTCATTTCTCTCAACTCACAGTCGTCTTATGGTGTCCGTAAGGATTTTTACCGATAATACTCTCTCATTTTAATTTGTCTCAACTCACCATCGTCTTACAGTGCCCGTGAGGGTTTTCACCGATAAGACTCTCTCATTTTCATTTCTCTCCTAATTCCTATCGCTCAGGAAGAAAAGTAGTTCCCAAAATGCGTCATCATATCCATTGCATGCTTAGCTTTAGCATTCTCAAAGATTGATCTGAAGGTCTTTCTTTGGTTATAACCTGTCTTTTGGATAGGGTTAGAAAGAAAGGATGGATGGGACCCAAACGACACTTGAAGTGTGGTGCGACTTACAACTTTTGGAATCGATGCAAACAATGAGGATTAACTCATGACCCAGTTTCTTTTGACTGGGAAATCCTAAATTATTTATTTGGTTGGACCAAGCCCAGAGTAGGGCAGCCTACGTATCTTACCCCCGAGAGAGTAGAATCAGGTCACATGTAGTTCCGGCACCTTGTTCTTTTTCTTGATTCTAACTTTTTTTCTTCTATGTTTTTTTTATTGACTTTTTGTCTTTGGGAATTTTCTGACTCTATTTATCTTGGCACTCTTCTCTTTTTTTTTTGGACACATTTTCTTTCTCTCTTCTTCTTTTTTATTTGAAAACTTTTCTGACTCTAATCTTTTACTAGACACATTTTTTTCACTTTGATGACTCTATCTTGATTCCAAAAGTGGGGTATGAAAAAAATAGAACTAAGGCTCAGATGAGGTAAACAAAGGATGACACAATGTTTGGATAGCAAAATGAAATGTCTTCGTCATATCAATCCTTGAAAATGCAAGTACACATCATGCAATATGAAAGTGAGAGATGAAGATCATGTGTGACACTTTAACAACACAAACTTTAACTGAGCATGTGTGCCACTTCTTTCTTCTACACTTGTTTAACATACGACTCCACCGTTGTTGTACATCCCTCACATTGAATGACTCATAATTTTATGGAGATGATTTTCTTCCCGTTTCTTTTGATATAGGATCACACATTCCTTATTTAACCTAATTGGAAAATGTCTTTCGATTGATGACCAAGTTATCCTTGTGATTCTCAAAATAAATGTCTTAATTTTCAATGAAGGCTTCAACTTGATCACCAAATGCCTCATCACTCTACCTATTTTCTCAAATGCTCTCTTTTCCTAACTTTAACTCTCTGATTCAATGTTCATGCTTAAACTTGATTTTAAGATCTGGCTGAAAATTCCATTAGCATGTCATATCACTAGATTCAACATAAAATGTACTGTGGAAAGAAACAAACAAATACATATTTAAAACACAAAGGAAAAAGGGACACTCTATTTAATTAAAATGAAAGATAGAAGGGTTTGAACATAACGACAAATGGAAAAAAAACAAGATAGATCCCGAACTACAACCCTGAAATAATTCGAATAACAAAAAATAAAACAAAACAAACTACCAGACCTCTTCCTAAGAGGGAGAGGGGTGACTTTTCAATTGCTCAGCCTGACATCTTAGCCACTGGTTTATATATCAGCATGACTAGAGCTTTCCTCACTGTCAATGTTCTGCACCACAATTGATTTATCTTGAATCATCTTTTTAATTTCTCTTTTCAAAGCCCGACAATCTTCAATACTGTGACCTTGAACATCAGAATGATATGTACACCATACACTAGGGTCAAAACTTCTTGAATGTGAGTCAGGAGTATACCCAAGGAGAGGAGTGATCATGCCCCGTTGTACCAATTTCTGAAATAAACAGGCATACACTCTCTAATTAGTGTGAAGCTATCCCTCGATTTCTGCCTTATTTCATTGTTTGGATTGGATCCAAAATCGGGCCTAGAAAGGCTTTGATAGATTTGTGGAGTCGGAGGGTAACTCTGAGGAGTTGGTGCGCGTCATTGTGAGTAAGAAGGGAGTTGAACATATGGTTGTGCGCAGTATACTAGATATGGAGGTGGAGAAATAGAGTATAATGGATTTTGGAAGGTATTATAGAGAGATTGGGTATGAACTTGGCCCTGAGATTGACAGCAACGACGACGTCGTCTTCTTGGATGTGCCCGTTCTCCAACTATAATAGCAACTGTATTTTTTTCATTCTTCTTCACTCCAGTTTCATTTAATTGATTGCAATATTATCCCAAATATTTCACGGATTCCTCCTGTCCATTGTGCTCCTCGAATTTCAATATCTCAAGGCTTAGAGGAGGGATAAAACTTGAAGACATGCCCCAGTTTTTGTATGAAACATCTTCTTTACTCGCAAGTCTTAGGGAACTTTTCACAGCATTTCCTGCACTCTTCATTTTTCCAACCATTTTCTCTGACTCTTTTGGCACACTAGGTTTCTTGTTAAGAAATTTTGGTGGTCCAGTTAGCTTAAAAGTAGTATCAAGAGTATAGCGATGATCACCAAAAGTATTGAACAAGGGTCCATTAGCAGCATGAGAAAGCACAACTGTTGGGCGGTTAGCCAATGTAGAAGCCTCAGTAGGGGATTGAGCAACAAGATCACAGACGATATGTGGTGTTGTGAATGTAACAGGCTTATACTGAGGAGCTAGAGGAAAAGTGGTGGAAGTATTGTGATGTTTTTGGCTTGGAATGAATTCTGAGTCATGTTGTGGTGCATCAACAACAGTAGGACACTGAATTTACGATTTCGGTGGAAAACTAGAGGTATTTGTAGGATCAATAGCGCGAAATGGAGGAGGAGGCAACCCACTAACCCGAGCTCGGTGCATTTCATTCATTTGTTGTCTTAGTCTCCTAATCTCTTGCTTTAAACTCTCATTTTCCTAACTTTTTGTTTGATCCATGATATCACTCTCTATATCCTTGTTGGACACAACTAACCCTTTAGATTTGATGTGATATGGAGGACCATCCAGAATGCCACAAATCAACCACCTCAAACTGACTCAACAAAAAACAACAAATGTGTTAGAGTTTAACACTTTTTCAAAACCTTTTTTTCCTTCTCTTTTTTTTGAAAACATCACCGAACCCAAGAAGGGCGCCTACGTATCTCACTCCCGAGAGAGGAGAATCAGGTGTGCATAGTTCGTGAAGTCTTGCCAAAATGGCCAATCAAACTCTTTTCATTTTTTTTTCTTGAAACTTTACGAAGAAAAGAAAATAACAAATTGTCAAAAGAATTGACGAAAATCTTTTTGGATTTTCAGCTTTAAAATTCCTATACAAAATGAAACCTACGATTATCAAAGAAAAATCTTTTTGGATTTTCAATTTTGGATTCATACGTAAATAAAACTTGAAACTATTAAAGAAAAATCTTTTTGTGGTTTTCTTTTAGAGATGTATATGACACCTACTCTAAATGAAGAGTGAAGAAGATCTTTTTTTGAATTTTTCAGATTTCTATACAAAATAAAACCTATAATTACGAAACAAAAATCTTTTGAGGTTTTCAATTTTGAATTTCATACGAAAATGAAACTTGAAACTATTAAAGAAAAATCTTTTTGTAGTTTTCTCTTGAAGATGTATATGAAACACCTACTCTAAATGAAGAGTGAATAAAATATTTTTTTGGATTTTTGAAATAAGATCCCCGAACCCATAATAGGCTTCCTACGTATCTCACTCCCGAGAGAGGAGAATCAGGGGTGCGTAGTTCGTTCAGATTGGACAATTAAGGATTAAAACAAACTAAGACTTGACCTGAGAGACGAGATTACAGACGGGCGATGAAAATAAAATCTTTTTGAATTTTTAATAGACACTTCACATAAAAATGACACCAATAACTATGAAATTAAAATCTTTTTGGTATTTTCATTTTATGAAATGTACAAAACTTTTACCATTTTTTTTTTGCATTTTTTTCTTTATAAAAAAATTCAATTAAAAAAAATCTTTTTGAAATTTTCGAATCATGAATGCTTAGTAAAGAGAACAAAATTAAAAAAAAATTGGTGTTTTTTGAGAAAATGAGTGTGAAAGGTAAAAAACTTTTTGAATTTTGGATTGTGAAAAAAAAAATCAAAAGCCTCTAAAAACTACGAAACTCTTTTTGACTATTTTCATCATTTTTTTCTTCTTTTATTCTTCTTTTTTTTTTATTTTTTTCCTTGCCTGCACACCTTACTTCTAATACATGCATTCCCCAAATCAGTCCGTCAAATGACCACGTTACCCTCAGAGATGCAATATTTAGAACGTAGGGATGCTTTAGAGATGAGTCTCCTACAAAGGACCAAGTGGGCCCCACTAGGTCTAAATATGATGCATATAAGCATGACCTAAAGTCTGACCTGCGTTGGGTTCACTAACAAGGCTATTCGGGGGAGCGTATGGTCGATAGTGGCTGCGAAAGCATTCCACCTACTTCATACAACCCAACGACTCCCCCTCCTAAAATAAGGGTGATTTAACTAGAGTTTGTGTACACACGTGTCCTACGGACTTGTTTTAGAAAGAATGACTCGGGTTATGCACATGATGACAGATATAAAACGGTAACACATAAGATAAAAACTGTAAACAAAGAGCACGTAGACACTTAACAATTATAAGCAATAACATAAAACAACACAAACAAAATATCTATACACCTATAGGGACAAACTAAGCCGATACAACTCCAAAATAAGCTCGAATTCTGAAAAAACCCCAGCAGAGTCGCCAGAGCTGTCACACCCCTTTTTACAACCAAAAAGATTTCAATTTTAAGTTCAAAAAGGATTTTTATTATCAAGTGACAAAATAATAATTTGTTCCGAAAAGGACCTTTAATAATAAAAAATCAGAGTCGTCACTTGGCATAATCCGGTGTGCCAAGTCACCTTTGAAAAATCATTTTCAAAATGATTTGACTCTAAAAACTGATCCGCGAATAGAGATTTTGGTTAAGAAATTTGTTGACCGAGGGGAAGGTGCTAGGCACCCCTCGATCCCGTGGTTCGACCACGATCGCTTGGTAGAGCGTATCGGCTAATTTTGACACTAAGAATGTATAAACCACACAAAACAATCAATCAAACAAACAAAACAAAACAAGTCCGAAAATATAATGTTCATTCCAATTATTACAGCCCGGAATAAAAAAGTATTGAAAAGGAAACCTACACTAATCCTAAACTACGGTCCCATGCTTTACCCGATGACTCGGGCCTTCATCACGAACCTCATTTGCATACATGATACGTCGGGTCATTCCCCAGTGAATACGTACAAGTGGCTTCGGGGCATTCCCCGGTTAAATGGATACATTTCCAAATGCGAGAAAAAAAAAAGAATCATTCAACAAACATTCCACATTACTCAACAATCCACAAATTCTAAATTTGCCTACCCAAGCCTACCGTTTGTCTACCCCGTACGATCTATCATGATACTATCGCGTTCCAACAATATTCATGCTTATTCTGAATTAACAAAGACAACAATAAACCAAAAATTAAACCAAATTCACCTTTTTTATCAATTCCTCAATTCCGTCCCAAATTTCCTTTTAACATGATTAAACCAATTATATACGCAATCCACCGATCAAGTTTTCATATCCAAATCCAACATCAACCAACACACCACGAAGATTCAAACATGCCAATCACATCATTCTTAATTACGTAAAAATTAAAAGAAAGAAGAGATAGAATTAGACCTCAATTTTTATTTCAATCCCGAATTGTTCGACAAAGCTACCAATGGAATACCCGAATTGAACCTCAACAGCGACCAACAACTCGAAAAACTTTGACTCGCCCTCCGTTCGAATCGAAAGCCAATGGTGAAATCGCAGAATTAGAAACCAGACTGACCTGAAACAGATATCGCAAAAAAGAGATCAACCCGAACCCATTTTCATATGTCACACTGCTGGCTCATCTTTTGTCCATGGGTTGCGATGGAATCGAAGTTGGTTTGTTGTTGCTGCTTAGACGGAGCTTTGATGAGCTCAATCGACTGCAGACATGACTAATTTCAACACTTTACGAGGATCCTGACTTCATTCCGATGACCTTTACTCTGTTTTTCTCCTCACTGGTCTCTCTCTAGATCTCTTTTCATTTTTCTGATCAACCTCTGCACACCATCTTTTTCGTATTCACGATTTTCCCTTTTTTTCGATTCTCTCCCTATTTCTATTTGTATCTCTTCTCTCTGATCACACCCTTTCTCTCTCACCTCTATTGGTTTCTCTCTGTTCTCCCTCAATGAGTGTGTGGTTGTGCGATTTGTGTGTAAATATGGCGTCTGTGTATTGTCGATCCAAGAAGAGAAAAGAAAAATGGATGATGGATGATGATCTCTGATGGAATCATGAATGGGAACCAAAAAATGGGTTCTCCGTGTCTGTATATATCTGGTAGTGTGGTGAGTGTGATCTATTCTCTATGGGGAATATGTTGTGGGGTCCCTTTTATCTTTTGTATTGTGGTCTTTGAATTCTGTATCCCTTTGTGTGATGTGTAATAGTGAGGTAGTGGGGTAGGGTAGGTTATTAGGATAGGATTAAAACAAGATAAAATTTGTTAGGAATTTTGTTAAAGGTTGTTATTTTTTGTATTTTTGTGGGGTATAATCACATGGATGAGGGTGTGTGGTAAGGTGAGCTAAAAAATGAATAAAATTGGACTTGTGAGGGACAAAATTAGGTGTCTATAGAAGGAGTAGAAGTTAGCCAAGAAAGAGGCCAAGTTAGCAGTTACGACTGCTAAGACAGCAGCTTTTTAGAGACTGTATTCGGGATTCAAGGAGAGAAGTGGGGAAAAGAGGTTGTATAGGCTTGCCAGGACTAGGGAGCGTTAGGGTCAGGATCTAGACCAAGTGAAGTGCATTAAGGGGGAGGATGGTAGAGTTTTGGTGGAAGACGTTCTAATTAAGGAAAGATAGTAGTCGTAGTTTCATAAGCTCTTGAATGATGAGGGGGACAGAGGTATTATGCTAGGAACGTTGAAGCACACCGAGAGATCTCGAGATTTTGGCTATTGTCGATGTTTTAAGGTGGAGGAAATAGGTGAGGCTATTCGCAAGATGCGAAGGGGAAGGGCGATAGGTCCCGATGAGGTTCTGGTGGATTTTTGGAAGTTTGCTAGTGGAGCAGGGTTGAGGTGGCTAACCCATTTGTTTAACAACATTTTCAGGACTGCTAAGATGCCCTAGGCATGGAGATGGATCACGATGACTCCTTTATATAAGAACAAAGGTGATATTTAGAGTTGCAACAACTACCGTGGTATTAAGTTGTTGAGTCACATGATGAAGATTTAGGAGAGGGTGGTGGAGCGGAGGTTGAGGAAGATAGTGCCTATTTCGGAGAATTAATTTGGATTTATTCTTGATCGCTCGACGACTGAGGCAATTCACCTTGTGAGAAAGCTGGTAGAACAGTATAGAGAGAGGAAGAGGGATCTGCACATGGTGTTTATTGACTTGGAAAAGGCGTACGACAAGGTCCCTAGGGAGGTTCTTTTGAGATGCTTGGAGGCGAGAGGGATCCCAGTGGCGTACATCCGTACGATTAAGGACATGTATGAGGGGGCAAAAACTCGGGTAAGGACGGTGGGAGGGGACTCCGACCATTTTTCGATCTTGACAGGGTTGCACCAAGGATCGACTCTTAGTCCATTTTTATTCGCCTTGGTGATGGATGTGTAGACGCGGAATATTCAAGGGGAGGTACCTTGGTGTATGTTTTTTGCGGATGATGTAGTTTTGATTGATGAGTCGCACCGAGGTATTAATGATAAGTTGGAGGTTTAGAGACAGACCCTGGAATCTAAAGGATTCAGGTTGAGTAGGACCAAGACGGAGTACTTGGAGTGCAGGTTTAGTGACTCAAGGCAGGAAGACGGGGTGGTAGTGAAGTTGGAGTCGCAGGCGGTGTGTAAGAGGGATAGTTTTAAGTATCTTGGGTCTATGATCCAGGGGAATTGAGAGATTGATGAGAATGTCTCTCACCATATTGGGGAAGGTTGGATGAAATGGAGGCTCACCTCGGGAATTTTATGCGATAAGAAGGTGTCTTTCAAGCTTAAAGGTAAATTCTATAGAGCTGCGGTCCGACCGGCTATGCTATATGGGGCGGAGTGTTGGCCTGTTAAAAATTCTCACGTCCAAAAGTTGAAGGTGGCGGAAATGAGAATGTTGCGTTGGATGTGTGGTTTTACGAGGGCTGAATGAAACCCTAAAAGGTTCTATTTATAGATATTACAAATATAGTATGAAATGTCCACAATACCCCTCAAGGGTGAGGTGCCTATCAAGTGCAAGAAGTGGACTGATTTTGATATGTTTAGGCCCTCTTTTACACTTTACTTGTGCACTTCCTTGGACGGATTCATTACGCACCGATTCACGTCCATTCTCGTGGTCGTACTTGTATCAACTGTTCTATTAGCACCAAATTGACTGGCCAAAGATCCCTCTGTAGATAAATTATTCGGCTGAGCTTCCTCTGGCGTGTGTGTTCTCTGACGCAATTCCTCTTGTACAGTATTCGGTTCAAAGAAGCTACCTGGTATCTGAGACCCATCTTGAGATTTGGGATACCATTCACCCTGCAACACTGCACCTGAGTAAACTCCATTAGAGAGATGGCTTAAACCAAGAATCAGCATCAAGCTGGTTTGGATGCAACATTGTTGCATTGGATCTAAGATTAAGAAAGTAAAGAATAGATATCCTGCTGGCTAAATAAGAGAAGCAGCTGATTACCTTTAGATTGGCTTCCAATCGTATTTTGTTGAAACTGATTTTGCAGGGCTTCGTCATGATTTTCAGGCTCAGATTTTACTTGACTACCAGGATTAGATGGCAGCTGCTGAGCTCCAAAAGCATTGCTCCTTAACAGAAGTTGTTGCTGCCGACTTTGTTGCTTCTGTTGGGATAAACGTTGAGCAGATTGATGTTGATGCTGAAATTGTTGAGGCTGATGAGAAGATAAATGGTCATCTCCCAGATAATGCTGGGACTGAAGGTTCATCTTCTTTGATTGAACAACAGGTTGAATCTTTGCATTTGGCATCTGCTGAGACGCAGTCAAGTTCAACTTATTGCTCATCAAAGGAGAGTTTATTTTTGACATGGACGGTAAGGCTACAGGGCTCAAGCTCTGACTACTGATGACTGTCCCTGCAGAAGTTATGAACCATTATATGAAAGTATCTATGTCAAAGACAGCTCCAGTAGCCTGGAAAGTGTATCAGACTTCAATATGGATGTAACATTTAAGTTTTGAACAATGGTGATGGTTTACATTTGATTTTGTTGAACTAATTACAAGTGCATATCTTCACTTCAACTATTACTTTATTAGTATTTGTAGCATAAGACATGTTTTTAAGGTTACTAGTTTAGGATACGTGTAACACGTGTATTTAATATCAAAGAAGGCATTTACATATACTTATTTGTTGAATGTTTAAATTTTTAGTTACAAAGTTATGTGACATCATTCATATGAGAACATAATTTATGAGTTAATTGTACTTTAATTTACATAAAGTAGATGTTAAATAGTTTAAATAAACAAAGAATTTATCAAATATTTGAGTTTAATGTTTTCAGTGACAACAAAAAAATCTTCTCACTATATTACTCGTCATTCGTCGACCTAATGTCCGACAAATAATATCATCTCCGATCTCCATCATAAAGTTATTCAATTATCGATTTAAATTATAGATTACATCGATATTTTGCGAGAATGAAAAACTGCAAAAAAAAAAAAGTAATTAGAAAAAAAAATTAATAACATATATAACATCAGATTATTCATTTTAATCTTCTCTCCAGACATTACAACTATAACAAAAGTAATACATATATATTTAAAAAAAGAACATCAAACAACAATTTTGAGCATAAAAAATTAACAATTATACTTATTTATGCACCAAAAAACAGAATTACTATTTAATTAGAACGTTATTTTAATTTCTCTACCAAAGTAAATTATGTTAGACCAAAAAAATAAAAAAGACATCCATCAAAATAATTTGAAAGCTTTGTACGTCTCCTGCGTGTTATACAAATAAAACTTTTAAAATTAACTTTTCCATCTCATGCCTTTGAGAAAATAACTTTTTAAATTGACCTTACTTGAATTTTTATGACCGATCCGGCAGAACAACTCAAAAGATAAAGAAG